>JAJSPL020000031.1:0-435321 GCA_021272945.2 Cytospora paraplurivora
TCCTCAGTAATCGACCTATTTATCGAGGACCTTCTTAACCTCGAAGTAGGCTTCATCAGAGGCAGCAGAAGTATTACTACTATAGTTAATAGGCTTTAGGGGAGGTTAAGTATACTAGAAGGTATAATCGTCGTCGTTATAGGGCAAAAGGTACTATATACTAACGATAGGGTAAACTCGTAAATACTCAGGAAAGTCTAGTCTATAAGCGAAGGCATTGACCTTTCGCATAATAGTAAAGGGGCTGATTCGAGGTAGTATAAGCTTTCCTTGCTTATATAATAGCTTATATGCCTTTCTAACCTTTAGCTAGACCTTATCGCTTACTTCGAACTAAAGCTAGCGATACTATTAGTTATATAGTCGCTTCGATTCAGTAGCGACTAGATCTATCGTCAATTGAGCATCATATAGCGAAGGTATTAGTGTATGAAGCGTATTTCGATCTATTCATAGGGAAGGGCGTTTATAAGGCGATCAAAGGGTACTATGATCTTGAACCTAAATAGGAACTCGTAAGGGCTCGTATCAAGGGTATAATTAAAAGCGCTATTTAGATTCTACTATAAAGAAGGTATAACGTTGACCTAGGGATCATCGAATTCAGCGATATAGTAGCGAAGGGCTAGTTCAACTATCTGATTCTTCTGTTTAGACTATCTATCAGCCTAGGGATAGTAGGTAGTTATTATCAATAGCTTTATATCGAAGCCTTACTAAAGACTTATCTAAAAGACTAAAAGAAACTTCGTATCGCAGTCAGAAATGATTTCCTTTAGATATACCTAATCGCTCAAAAGGAGCTAGTATATAAAGACTTCTACCTAGTAATCAGCCTTATATATTATATAACTAGGAATAATCATCGTTTGCTTCAAGGTTTTATAGGTGACTATAAGAAGGGTATTAAATGAATCGAATTTATCGAGGGCCTATAGAGTTCCTTTCGAAGGGATAGTAGAAAAAGCGACGATGAAGTCTATAGCGATCATTCGCATTAGTTCCTCTAGAGCCTATATAGGCTATAGGTCGCTAATAGGAAGTTGATTATCCTTTTGCTATTCTCTATAGCGATAGCATTTGCGATAGTATTCCTCAACTAGTTTCCTCTTGAATCGAAAGTATAGGCTATCGAGATCAGCTATTATATAGTCATAGCTAAAGTAGTACTTATTATTATAGGCATCATGAAGGAATTCTTATACTAGGCTTCGAGAGACTACTAGATATTCCTTACCTTACTCGTTATAGTTATATAAAAGGCGATTAACTAAGCGAAAAAAATAGCTAAGCTTCGAAGTAGTAATAACGTCCTCATTATCCTTCGTAATAGTAGGCTTTCGTCCTATTAAGCCTAGGGTTTGAAGGTCTCGAATTATATTATTTAGTATCAAGTCTTCCTTATATCCTTAGGCGAAACGAAGACGAAGTTCATTAGATATCTAAGCTTTAGTAATAGCTAGGTAAAGGTTCGTATTATCGCTATCGTAGATAAGTAACTCATCAAAGATTTGATCGAAGATAGGGCATTTAGTTTACTAACGAGTATCTTTATTACTAGGCGTAGCTAGGCAAGATAAAGCATCAGGGACGAGGTTTAGGCAGCTAGGCAAATAAACAATATCGAGGCAGTAGGCGTCTAAATAGATCGCTATATTAATCAAGCGACGATTAGTATAATTAGTAGAAGTAGTATTTAAGGTCGAATGATTAACGATTCCCTTTATCGATTTATAATCTATAAGAACGACGATTAGGTAGTGATTTCCTATGATTATAGTTCGCAATCATTTATAAGCCTAGACTAGATAAGCGACTTCTAATTCAGAGGAGCTATAATTTAGTTTAGCCTTCGTTAAGCAATAGCTAAGGAATATTATAGGGTTAATCGCTATAGCTAGGATAAGGTCGCCTTTCTTCTATTTATAGCTATCTTGAAGGTAAAATACTATAATACTAAAGCCTCGCTATAAGCTACTATCAACCTAAAGAAATAGTAGCTTATTATAGTCGATATAGTAAAGGCGAAGGTTATTATAAACAAAGTACTATAGGTCAGAAAACGACTATAACTCCTTTTCTATTAGCTTAAACCTTATAGATTCTATATAATACTATTGCTTTTCTCGATTTCCGATAACGAGGTAGCCTATCTTCCTTCCCTCGGCTAGTAGGGTATTCTTTCGAAGTTATAATAGCTTAGTGAGTTGAGCAAAGTAGGGGATCATAGGGCGAAGGAAGCCTATAGCACTTAGATAGGTTTCAAGGGCCTTAAGGGTTCATAGGAACTCGAGGTCTTAGAAGCCTTAGGTTCACTCCTTTATAGTAGATAAGCTAAGAGCATCGATATAGAAACCTAGTAGTTCTACTAATTAGAAGCTAATAAACGATTTCTTAGGCGATAGTGAAACTCCTTATCCTTCGAAGACCTAAAAAATCGTTCGTAGGTATTCTAAATACTACTCGAAGGTATCCGAGAAGATAACGATATCGTCGATGAAAGTATAGTAATAATAATGATAAGGCTTGAGAAGCTAATCTATAAAGCATTGAGTATAAGTAAGCGAGTTTTAGAAGCCTATAGGGGCGACCTTCAATCGCTCTAAGCTATAATAGCTAATGAAGGTGAATTAGTTACGATAATCAGGGTAGATAAGCAGCTAGAAGAAGAACTTTATAGCGTCTATAATAATAATCTATTGCTTTCTTCTTATAGTATCAATAATATCTGACTATAGGGGTAAAGAGTAGCTATTAGGGATAGCCTATTTATTAAGAGGACGAAGGTCGACGATAGTATAGCCTTTCTCAGTACTATAAATAGTATACTAGATAATAAAGATAAGAAGAGCGAATAATAAGATATCGTTAGTAAACTCTATTCGTCCTTATTCCTAAAGCTAACTAAACTACTAATTAAGAAGGGCTTTATTTTTTCGAGATATAAGATATTAGGTATAGTTTAGTTTAGTATTCTACTAGCTATTAATTAAGGGAACTTTTATTATTTCCTCCTCTAATATATTAATAAGGCTAGAATCCTTCTAAACCTTATCAAACGCTTTATAAACCTATTAAAGTTAGAGTGCTTTCGCCTTATCTATAGTATTGATATAAGTACTATAGATAGTCTTAATCATAGGTATATTATTAGGGGTTTTAATACTGAAGGAACCTAGGATATTATGAAGGCGAGAAGCATCCTCGGGTAATAAGGGATCATTAGGCTACTACTACTATTATCATTTAATACTAAGAGACTTAGTATAAATAGTAGTAGCGATAATATTAAAGATAGTATTACTATAGGGGGTAGTACTACGAGAGTTAACTTATAAAGGGGTAGTATCGATATAGCTGCGAGCTAGGTTTCTAATATGATTTGAAAGATCGAATTTAGTGCCTATAGCCTTGATCAGTAAAGCTTCATCGATAATACCTATAGCTATAAAATTAACTTTATAGTTACCTAGAGCGAAGTTAGAAGGGCAAGTAATAGGGTTAGTTCCTCCTATAGTAGTAGTATAAGATAGAGTATATAAAATACTAGGCTACTCTACTATAAAATAGGTATTATCTTCGTATTTAGCGATCGTTCCTAGGCGAGTCTTTTTATCGATTTGAATTACCTTATTAGAAGAGTTATAAAGCTATATAACCTAAGGAGTAGTAGTATCAACTATAGTATTTATAGCTATAGGATACTAGGCTATAAATATAAAGGATCTACTCTTCGGAAGGTCAATATAAGTAATGAGGACCTATATAGTCTAATGAGGTTAGAGGGTTAGTATATAAAGGGTTTTCACCTTGCGAACTATAGGATTTAGAGCCTATTTATAGGTAGTAAAGGGGACTATAAAGTAACTATTATCAAGGAATTCGATTTAGCTTTAGCTATAGTCGATTATAGCGCGATAAGGGTAAAGCTAATTATTTCTAAGTAGATAGCTTACTTCTAAGCTATCGACTATCTATACTTCTATAGTATCCTTGATTAAGCCTAGGATGCTTATTCTATAGTAGCTAGGGGTATAGAAAGACTAGTAGGCCTTTTTATAGAGGTAAATTAGCTTCCTACTAATACTTCTAATCGTCTTAGGGATAGTAGCTTTAAAGGTCTTAGCCTTAAAGGGTAATAGCTACTTTCGATCTACTAAATTCTTTCTAGTACCTATATTAGTATAGAGGATAATATTAGGGCTATTTAGGTTAGTATGAACTTTTAGTTGAAGGTAATAGAAGCTACCTAGGGAAATAGTTTCCTCAGGGATAATTAGGTTAGCTATTATAATATCGATTAGTTAGAAGGCTTTACTAGAGGTATTACTAATTAGGTAGACTATTATAAGCTAATGAAGCTAATAGTATAGTTCCTTCGAAGTATCGATAGAGGTATCCTTCTTCTTATAGGTAGTCAAGTAGCTAAATAGCTGATTTTAGGACTCGAACAAGGTATTATAATGAAGGCAGGTTTACTTCGTAGGGTATACCTTCGTCTTAACAACTAGGTTAGAAATACTACTACGAGAGAAATAGGAGGAAGATCGCAAAGAAGTAGAAACTTCACTAGCTGATTCAATATCAGCTTCGCTATTAGAGGCGATCAAATAAGCCTTATCATAGGGGCGATGATTATAGTCTCAGTCGCGATCTCAGTTATGATCTTATAGGCAGTCATAGTCTTTATAATTACTTCGCTTTTCATTATAGCGATGATCGTCATAGTAATCATTTCGCCTATAATAGTCATTTCGACGCTCGCTTTATCGCTCGTTATAGTAGTCGCTTCGTCGCTCGTCGTAGTATCGATCGTTATAGTAGTTGCTATATCTATAATTATTATTTCGCGAGGAATATTCGTTAATATAGCGATCGCTTCGATTATACTCCTTCTTCATCTCAACGTCTCGCGAATTATAGCGAGAAGCAGAATAGTTAGTATAAGATAGCTTAGGTAAAGGGCAATAGTAGGGAAACTTCCTATCTATAGTACTCAGAAGTAGTAATTTAGATTCCTCTATATACTATATATATCGCTATATTGACTCTCTATAGTATAGTAGTCTTATATACTATTGAATATCGAGGTCTAGAGAGCTCTAAATATCGACTATAACTCCTCACTAGTTGAGGTTTTCTTAATCGAGGGTACTTATAGTATACGAGTAGTAGAGCTTCTACTAGATGAACTTCTATAGGCTATACTCGTTATCTATAAGGTCTCGAAGGCGAAAGATAGCCTTATAGAACTTCCTTATAGTATATATAGGTTCTATAGAGAAATAGGCTTCTAGGCCTTCTATAATAGCTATGAAGCTTCCTACCTAGAGATCCTAATAGTCCTAGTATATAAGCTCGTTTATCTACTAGAGGATAGCTAATCCTTAGAGTAAAGTAGAAAATATATCGAGGATCTAAGCTTCTATATCTCTATATATAGCTTTATTATCGAAGAAGGTATTAAGTCTATCCTAGAAGCTCTAGATATTAGTATAGATAAAGTCCTTACTAATAGTAATAATACTAATATTATAGGAGTTATTATATTCTAGGTCGAAGATACTAATTTCCTTATACTTTAGCTTATAAGTAGAGCTAGCGATAGAAGTATAAGTCTAAGTAGTATTATAAGTAGGGGCTTAGTAGTATCGATTGCGTTTATCATCGTTATCAGGATAATAATATACTCTGCGAGGATCATAGGGATCCTATAGGGGTCCTCAAGGTCGATTATCATTATTAGGGTTATCGCTTAGATCTCCTCCTCCTCCTCTAGTAGTTATAGTAAGTAGCGCCTCGAAGTAAAGTATATAGCCTTCGCGAGAGGGAAGGAGAACTTGAGTACTAGTAGCCTAATCTAAGGCTATATTGAGTAGAATATTATCTAGGATATTATATATATGACGTTGATAGTTGAGGAAACTATCTAACTTATCTAAAGTACTCAGCTTTTCTATACTCTTTTCTATATTATTGATATACTCGACTTGACTATTCATCTTCTTCAATATAGTATCTAAATACTTCTAAGTATATGAGTTATTTCCGAACTACTTAGGGTATAAGGTATCTCCTTCTAGTTCTATTATATACGATTCGTTATATTCCTTCCCTTTAGAAGGTCCTACTTAAGTAGATATTATAAGTTTATAAATAGTTATAGAAGAACGAAGTCTTAAAGGGGTATCAGTAGTACTAGAATATCTTAGATCTTGAGGTTCAGAAGATAGAATAACGAACTCCTATAAGGTATTAAGTATAGTAGGTTCTATAGCTAGCGGAGGAGGTATTTTATTCCTCGAAGTCGCTTGCGTTCAGCCTTCTCTAGGCGATAAGGTTTCGCTTGCAAGTTGCTTTAATTCGCAGGCGCTCATATAAGCGACTATAAGGGTGCTTTAGTAAAGAAGGTATAATAGAACAATAAACAAGCAAATACGCGAATATATTCTATAAGGGAAGGGATTATATTTGCAAATCTAGCCCTATCAAAATAGCTACTAGATCATTTCAATAAGGGTATTATAATACTAGCTAAACTGCATAGTATAAGGATACTCGTAACGTTTATACTAGTAGGCTTTTCCGCTAAATAGCTCTAGCTTTCTAGGTTAGGGATATAAGTAGTATAGCGAAGGTTAGCTACTAAGGCTTTGCTTCGCAATAGTAGTAGTATTAATACTTAGCTAAAGGCACGAGGTTATCGCGATAGCTTCTTTTTCGTTTATCGCAAATAGCCTAGTTGCATAATAGCACCCTAGATAGCGCGAGCTAGTAAGATCGATTCTGAATGATTCCTTGCCTTCGAATAGACTTTGAAATCGCTTCGAATAGCTCTCGATTTAGTATTTCCTTTATAGTATAAAGGTTATAGCTACTATTTATAGTAGATCACTATAAGTGAAGTTATTTAGGTATAGGTTCGTTAATTAATCTAAGCTAAGGAAGGTATACTAGTAGCCTTGATGAAGGCTACTGCTTAACCCTTATCTCCTTATCTAATTTAATCTAACTAGGTGCACCCTATGCATAGACTAACTAGGCTAGGCCCTATAGGCGCTGCTACAGCGATAATATACTGATATAGCTGATATTCTGTAAGACGATTTATACCTAGTAGCTATCATATAATAGCTCCTATCTTAGTTTATTTATATAAGTAGAATAACGATAGTATTAAGTAGTATATAAATTAAACTAAAATATATAAAATTATACTAAAATATATTATATATATATTATATATATATAAAGGCTATAACAGCAGTATTATATATATAACTCTATATATCATATTGAAAATAATAATATATAATAATAATATTTAATAAATATTTTAAATTAAATTTATATAAATCTATATAGTATTATATAAACCTATATAGTACTATACTAAATAGATAATATTAATATATATTATTATTAACTTAGTATATAATTATTCCTATTTTACTTAATTTATATTAAATTAATATAAAATCTTTAATAATTGATTTAATATTATTAAAACATCTTTAGTCACTTTAGTTACTAAAGACTAAGACTAAACTAACTAAAGAAATTCTATAGACTAACTAACTAAGACTAAATCTGAAAAATAGCTGACTAAAGTTAGTTAGTCTTTAGTTAGTTTAGTTAGTCACTAAAGACTAAAGACTAAATTTCCAACCCTGCATACATAGCACACATGTAAAGTATGAGATCAGCGTAAACCAGGCACCTGGGCTACTTTCAATAGCCCAAGTAATGGGTGCAATTCAATGTCACTTTTCAATTTGTACCGAAGAGAGAGAAAGGAAACCATTCGATGGTCCCGAAGCGGGCGGAAGGCTTGAGGTAATTGATTGGCACGGCTGAAAATGTCCACGGGTAATCAGGACAAAGAACCTCCTCCCTAGTTCTCCTCCGTTCAATGCAATAACCTCTGTAGCCACAGGCTATCCATAGGCTATGTACAAAGTACAGATAACTCGCTCATGATTGAGTGGCATATGCATATTGAGTGCAAAACAAAGTGGTCTCAAAATGTGCAGCTCAGGAGGACCAAGTGACTATACATAGATCCAAACCAAGCAAACAATAGGACATCTCTCCAATGCCCCCACCTCGAGCCGCCTTTGGTCTCCTTCACACAACTAGGAAAACCTTCATAATCATCACGCTCTGACACCCACAAGCCGGAGAATGGCCGGCGTCTCTTCTGGCTCAACAAACGGACGTGTTCGGTTGGCAGGATCTGGTGAATCATCAGGTCGACGGGGAATCGCGAACTTGTTGTTGGGACGGTCTGCGGGGACAACATTTTGTTGCTGGAAATCGGTGTTAGCCTCTCCATCACCCCAACAGATATACCACTGCTCTCGAGGATACTTACCGGCCAGTGTGTTGTGCTCTTCCTCGCCTGGAATACCTCCAGCTTGCGCGCCAGATCCTCTTCTGAAGCGAGCGACCGCGGGCAATAGCAAACGTATGTGGCGAAACGGATCTGCTTGCCAACGGGACTTGAGTTCCAATGGATGAGCCTCGAATCCCAAATGATCAGGTCCCCCTCCGCAGCAGTGATCTTGATCTCCTCGCAACCCTGGTCCTTGTACCAAGCAGCGTCCTCGGCGGTGAACTTGTATCCATTCTCTTTCTCACCAGTGTCCTGCTCTGGCCTGAATCCGCCTATAGAAGTAAAGTGTTCCTTGTGTAACAGGTGGGAGCCCTTCAATACGCAAAGACCACCGTCATCCGGACCATTGGGGGCCAGGTTTGCGATGCCTTGGTACAGCTCGAAGCGGTCATACTTCCGTGGGTTCTGGTCCATATCTTGATGGGGATATTAGTGTATGTAAAGTGAACCATGTCCGCGGTGTGCTTATAGGGCTCTTACGTGGCCAGGCCTCATTTGGCTCAATATCCGTTCTTCCGGTCTCTGCGTTGACGGGCAGTGTGACGTTGATCCCATCAAAACTAGCAATGAGGTCGTCGGTACCCCAAATCTGAGCGAACGCTTCGATTATCTTGGGTTGACTTCATCCATGAATGCTTGTCAGCCACGCTCGTTAAGGTTCCGGGGCAGACCTTAATGTAACTCACGATCTTATCTTCCACACAAATGCCTCATGGCCTATCGCATATCGATTGTATAGCCCGCCCCTGAGACAACCTGTTAGCTGGTGGATCAATTCACAAATCTAGAGTTTTGAGGTGCTGCCTGACTTTACGCTCCAGGGGAGATGCTCTGACGTCCATGTTGACCGGTCGTCTCGCTTGAAGCCATGCGGGAACTTCTCGAGCCAGCGGAGAGCCTCCTCACGAAATTCGGCCGAGTCCTCCAAGGGTATCCTGTTGGGAAGGACGACGTAGCCGTCTCTTTCCAGCTTGAGCTGCCAGTCAGGTGTTGAGCTTGACATGATGTCCGTCACTTGTGTGCACAAAGTAATAGTAAGCCAGGAATGAAAAAACTCAGTGTTAAAAGTCTTTCCACGAGATGAGTACTTCACGAGGACACCAGGGGAGATAAAAAGAGGTGGCCGGCTTTTCGCCGGCTAATCGGAGAGTGTCCGGTTGTAGCTCATATCAGTGGCATCTTACGTGATACTACCAATTTCCAATTGATTGGACAGCCACTCACTTAGTATTGAAGAGGCCCCATCTCAGGGCAACCTTCGAGCTCACTTTTGCCCGTGTTTGCAATTTTGCATGGAGCTGTTTGCGTTCGCAGTCGCAATGAACTCGATAATGTTTGTTCCGGGGTTGTGCAACGTTGCGGCCGTCGCACGCAAAGGAGGGGAAGTTATACACTTTCTCAAAGATTGATGGGCCCGCATTTCGTCGATCACCAGATACCTACAATGACAACGACTGGTCCTTTCCTCGTTTTCCTCGACGAGGATTCCGTTTAGTCGCAATCGATACGTGGGTCGGAGCCTATATATTAGATTTAGGTAGGTAGATATACATATAATGTCACGCTGTGACGCTGAGGATTGCGAGGGACGCGACATGTTATCGCTAAACGGCGATATCCACATCCCTAGGTGTTTCCGGTGCTCCACGACAAGGATTCCAGAACAACGTCATCCTCTGTGATATGGAATGTCTATGGCGTAGCCGTGACATCGATGAGGCAGAACTCAATCCAGATTCAGCAAATTTTCAATGCCGGGATTGCGATATCCTGCTATTATAGGTATGAGATACAGGTATGAGTGGACGGGACCTTGGGACCGGTCCGATGCGGAGTATGTGCTGCCGGTGCCTTCGAGAGCTTGAAGGTATACTACAATGGAAACCGATAGCATGCCCGCCCTAGGGTATACTACCACCAGTAGGTTGCCTGTGCTATACCTACACCTAGGCAGGCTTCATCCCATTGCTGGAACCCCCTGGCTTCGCACGGCCACCACTTGAATCCACAGGCTTTGAGGCTTTGGCTACGGGCTGCATGCCATGACACCCAAGCGCTTAAGCCTCTTGATAAGTCGGCCGAGAAGGATTTTCAGGTGCATACACAACCATTTCAATCTTACAGCATACGGAAAATCTAGAATACATTGCTCATTTTTCTCCGAGACACTCGGTCGTTCAAAGCATTACAGTGGAAGCGGCAACGGCAATTGTATATATATATATATATATATATACGCGCCGCATAGAGCCCAGCCCAGAGATCAGAGTAATGGATCAATGGTCGGCATCTGACGACGCTCACCTCGTTTGTGATTGCAACACTTCCAGGGCTTCCCATAGTTCTCTTGAGCAGGCGCCTCCTTAAGTCATCAGAGGCATCCTCCAATAACATAACTCCGAGCCTTTCTAGACTGATGGAACGTAAGTTCATATGGGTGCCTTAATGGGGTTCCGATGTGTATTTACCTTATATAGCCCCTTTGGCCGCAACAATATCTTCATTCGAGAGCTCCATATGCCTTCCGGGCTCTGAGAAAAACACGTGCCACTTCTTGTTATCTCGTGGAATAAGCTGCACATCAATGTCTTTATTCGGAACGCGGAAGGAAGCGTTTGTTTCCCTGTACGCCGCAGTGTTCCACCCATCAGCGCTCAACGGCTTGATATCGAAGCGGAGCATTATGACACTGGCGAAGGCCAGTATTTCGGTGGAAGCGAAGTGGCGACCGGGACAGAGGGTTGCTCCGCCACCGAAAGCGCGGAACGCTACCGGATTATACTTCCTGACCCCAGGCTCTTTCACGAATCGCTTATGATTGAAGTCGTTGACATCGTCGCCCCAGGCCATAGGTGAGCTATGTTGGACAGTACTGGGAATCAAGATCACGTTCCCCCTACCTCATGTTAGCACGACTTCATGGAGTATTTCTTGGTAACAAAGTGGTCCTAAGTGGAAGTCTTGCACATTAGCTTCGGCAGGGCGACTTACTTCTTGAGGAGGTACTTTCCACCAAGCATATGGTCTTCCATGACTTCTCGCGCGGATATACCCATGCTGTGAGTCCGGAAAGCTTCCTGCATGGTAGATACTAGGATGGGGCAGGAACTCTTGACATAGGATAGGTCTAGGTGGTTCTCGCCATCTTTCTCATGCACAGCTTGACTCACCTCTCGACGACAGTCTTCGAGGATGGCCGGATCGGAGAAGGCATGATACAGCGTCCAGAACGTTGCCGGCATTGAATTACCGATCAAACCGAGTGAGCCTCCCGCTTCCAATCTTGCCACATCCTCGATAGGTACGCCAAGCTTGGAGGGGTACTCGTATCTATTCTTTGCGTAGACGGACGATCCTTCCTCCAGACCGCTGTCGGAAAAATACTTTAAGAAAGCCTTGACTAGAACGTCGCGTGCTTTGAGACTCGCCCTAGCAAACACTGATGGCAGAAATCCAGTGATCAAGGTGATCAGACCAGCCTCGTAGTTGCTGCGTCGGTCAGCATGTACGACTATGGAGCAAGATATGTGTGCATGGGGGTACACCCACTAGTAGAACCTTTGGACAGCAGCGTTATTAAACGGATTGCGAGGGCCGTAGACAGCATTTGTTGTGGCCAACATGATCTCGTGTGAAGTCCACTTGAACAGCTTCACAGTCGTGGGGGAATCCCTGGCACAGAGTTTCCCCAGGGACGTATTAAGAATATCGACTGCTTTGGCGTTGAGTTCGTCTAGGTTGGGACCCGGGTTAAGACCCTTGTTGGTCTCTAGAGTTATTTGATGCACAAAGCCATGATTCTCAATGGGATCTCGTCCCATAACGTCAAGACCGCGTTGGCTGATTCCCATGAAGTGTGAAAAGACCCTGACTATCATTGGGGAGATGGACAGCGTTCGAACTTGGCGCTGCATGACAGATATAAGCGCTGTGTCATTAATGACGTACAGACGGGATCCGGGCAGTCGTAAGGTGTAGATTGGCAGCTTGTACTTGTCCCTGGTGGCAGACTGTCAGTGAATTCATGCCCTTGCCCTGCAACCCCCGGACCCTGACAGGTGATGCAGAGACCCGCGTCTGGCGACGCTTCCTAGTAGGTCTTACCTTAGGTAATTGTG
Source organism: Cytospora paraplurivora (assembly GCA_021272945.2). NCBI lineage: Eukaryota > Fungi > Ascomycota > Sordariomycetes > Diaporthales > Cytosporaceae > Cytospora > Cytospora paraplurivora. The sequence continues at coordinate 12,514 of JAJSPL020000031.1, forward strand.
AAACTTGTGGCCTTTTGTGATCATGCTGATTATCGGGCTGAGAAATGGAATGAAGTCTTCAACCGTGGGCGGTTCCCGTGCATCTTGGGTTAATCGCAACAAAGCCCAGAAAAATATATAGGTACCCGCGAGACCTGCAACGATAGCTGTAGCGTTTAAGAGCATTTTTGACGTCGCTTATCGCAAGATACGAACGAGTATGAACACCCGACTGCTAGAAGGAGGTGCGGGTTCGAAACAAGCAAAGAGTGAGGAGAGGAGGTTGTCTGGTACGCACAATTGCTTCAGGAGAACAAAAAGTGTTGGAAGATGTCACCACCTAGCACGTGCCCACCTATGTAGGTAAACAAGGTCAGAGCTGAGCAGAAGACATGCAGCCAGGGGTTTGAATATGCAGTTGGTGGTTGCAGTAATTAGACAACCAACTCCGAAAATTCGTGAGCCCCACCCACAGCTGTGCTGCCTACTACGGGCGAAGACACGGGTAAGTATGTCTTCTAAACCAGGTGTAGTAAGTGAAGTATTATGAGCATCTCTCGTGGGGATGGTTACTACGAAAGATATGAATTAACATATATGCTTAAGTACTGAGTATTGTAGAAGGCAAAGTGGAATCGCCATGTGTGAGGCCGATGCATACGGTAGGACGTAAGCCGGGTGGGCCATACCTTAAACCAACAGCCATACCAAAGTTGCATAACAGACAGCTGGTTAGCTTCTAATGCTGATGAGGGGCCAGCACGGGAAGATATGGCACCGTTACTAGAGCAATTTCCTCTTGTGCCCCTCCTTACCAACACATCGACATTCCAATCATATTTGCTCATCTTCATCGATCCAGCCTGCTCTCAGAATACATAAGTGCCCTATAATGGCCAAGTATGAGCTTTGCGATATAGCCTTTTAGTGGCTATAGACTAACGTCGATGGAAGCCCCTAGGTGCCCGTTCTGCGTGGTCACCATCCAGGGCTATGCATTTGCCGCGCATGTGGGCCTTTGGAGCATTGAAGGCGGATCCAAATACAGATCAACGCACTAGGTTGCTGCATTTGGGAGATAGTCCCAACTTGGGTGATGACCTCGCTGCCAAAAGGTTTACGTGTGGTATCACTACAGTACCCATAGATAGGCCCCCAGTGAACATACATACAACCTTCCCTTAAAAGGTGCCTGATATTACGCCAGTGGAAGCAAATGTGGGTATAGCATGCCCTCCAGCTCAGGCAGTTCCCTGAACTCGCGATGGTTAGCTCCGCATATATTTTTGTGTGCTCTCACTCTTTCGTTCCACCCTTCCTCTCGCCTTTACTGTGGTAATCTAACCGAACATTAAGCATTGGTATCTCATCGAAATGGATTTATCCCGGATTCCAGCCCTGACGCCGCCACCAGGTGTTGTGCCCAACTTTGTTGACCCGGAATCACTTGCCCCAGTGTGTGTCATTGTCATCGCAATCACATTGCCGATTATGGTGATATTTCTTGCTCTCAGAATCTGTGTTCGAGTGCGATCACGGTCCATTGGCACAGACGACAGTCGGTTTGACCTTTACAGAGATCTCATGCTATACGTTACAACACGAGTGTCTGCTAACTATATGTCTTTTCAATGCAGTCATGTGTCTTTTCTCGGCAGTTAGTCTACCTTGGGCACTTGAATCTTACGCATGAATAACTGAATGACCCAAGGTTCTCGTCATTGCCTTCTGCATTATTACGCTAACCAGTGTGTATACTTCTCTGATTTCCCACAATTGTTGACATGCAACTTCGGACTTACAAGCGTAGCTCTCAACAACCCGGTGGGACCTCATCAATGGAATGTACCGGTCTCCAAGATTACCCCTAGATTTCAGAAGGTAACTTTGATTAATCTATAACTGAGACAGGCGGGCTGACCTCACGATCTAGCTTACTGTTGCTTCCGTCACTTTGTACGCAGTGGGTTGCTTGTTGGTGAAGTCCACGCTGTTGGTCTTGTACTTGCAAATATTTGCGCCGAATCCCCGCGCAAGGATTATGATCTGGGCTGGGCTTTCGTTCAACATCGTGTTCTATACTATCAGTGTCATCGTGACGCTGGCTACGTGTGTGCCACATGTTGGTGATGGGGGCTGGTTGTCGGTTGCTAGGAATGAGCGTTGCCGTGTCGAAGATGAAAAGTTCGCCGATGTGCAGGGAATCATCGGGGCCCTGACAGATCTATACGTTTTGCTTGTGCCAATGATTATGCTAGCCGAGCTTCGTCTTCCAAAAAAGCGTAAACTCGGTGTTTATGGCGTCTTTTTCACAGGATTCTTGTATGCACCCCTCTACCCAATTTGTTGAGGGTCTCATCAATGCTGATATTCACCAGGGCGTGCATTGTGTCGACGATTAACGCCGTTTTCCGTCTCAAGATGTTTCGAACTGACGATTCCACCTGGGACGAGGCTCCCATACTTGCTCTGGGGTGAGTAACAGACCTCCTGGGATACGCGTGGCTTAAGGTCTGGCTAATGCCTGTGACAAATAAGTGCTGCTGAGCTCAATTTCGGCATCACATGCGCCTGCATGCCGGTCGTTTTCGTCTTATTCAAGAATTTTGCGGCAGAAACACGCAGCTGGGCAGCGAAACTGCGGTCCTGGACCAGTCGCAGCAAGACAGACCTTGAGATGCAGCCGCATTCCGGAGGTGTTGATGTGGATCTACCTCGGATACCAAAAGGCACATTGACTAGCCTGAAGACCTTTATGCGAGGAGCTCACCGCTCGAGTCCATTGAGCACACATATGACACTTACGCAGGCCGCTCCTGGGGAAGTCCTCACCTACGTGAGTGTAGATTACGACTATCGCACCCAACTGCGTCAGCCGGACACCAACACGACGGGCAATCCGTCAAAGCCTTGCACTCTTCATAGGACCTATGAGTCGTCATAGGGCCTTCTACTCGGTCCAACGCCCTCACGGCCCGCTGAAGATCATTTTTACATGACTACTACAAGAACATTTCCATTCAATTCGCCGATACCACCGCGATCTTGCCTCCGGTGTCGTCTCCCACTACATGGCCTTCAGGAACAGACCAGTCCTCTAGGCCAGACTATTTCAAGAATCAGAAGAGACAATAGCAGGGGTAGAGCAGGAAAGGAGATGCGTTGAGATAGTTAATTTGGCAGAAAGCTCCGTTGAGGCTGATCATCATCATACATGCTCTTGCCGCCCAGATTGTTGCAGGTCAGGTTATAGCTGAAAACTACTGTGGCAGATACCCGTTCACGGATGTGAATACTACCTAAGTTTATATGTGCTTGGGCACACAAACGATCACATAATAAGAGGACACCGCTCCTAGACCATCTGGGTTACGAAATCCTGACACGGAGCCAGCCCCCTTTAACACATTTTCATTATCTCATAAGCCCCAAAATCAAGTACAAGAAAGTTAAGAAACCCTTCTTTAGCTCACTTTTAGTCTAGAAGCATCTAGCACATCAAGATCAACGCTATCCACAAGATAGAGCTCACTTCAACGCTCGCTGCTTTCATCTCTCAGACAACATCGCAGTCGCTGATACTGAAGACCAAAAGTGACTCCACCCACCGACACATCTGAAGCTCCCCGAACCCCAGAACGGAACAATGTTGGCAAACGCTGCTATCCCTCTGATCCAATTTACATGACATCAGACATAGAACATGGTGTTCTTCAACCTGTCATGGATCCTGATTCCCTCGGAATCACTCCCGCCAACTCCACCCGTGCTCCCAGCCACAGTACTCGCCTCATCCGAGCCGCCCTCAAAAAGATCAGCCATGTACCTGCGCGAGCGCTCGCACAAGATATCAGCATGATACGCGGGCGTGCAGATGGACACGGCCTTCGTGGCGCGCGAGTACGTGTAACACAGCGCCTGCGTCATCTTTTCGAGCTCGTTGGCCGCGAAGGGGTCCTGCTTCCCCAGCTTCTTGGCGTAGGCGCGGAGGATCTCGTCCAGCACGACGACATAGTGCGCCGGTCGGCCAGTGCCCTGCAGCACCGCGTGCGACTGCAGGTAGAAGTCCCAGAAGCCCTCCTCCGTCACGCCGCGGTCCACCACCGTGCCAGGCTTGCAGTTGCCGCTGCGGTCCATGTCCTTGGCCTGCGTGGGGTAGAAGCGCGTGTGGTGGCGCTTGCCGACGATGATGACGCTGAGACGGGGGAAGCCTGCCTTGGTTAGGCCTGCCGGGTACGTCTCCGCGCAGGCCTTGCGCAGGAGGGGCACTTCTTCGTCGAGGACGGTCTGGTACTGGCCCTCGGAGACGCCGTCACGGTAGACGAGGATGTTCTCGGGAAGGTGCGCGTGCCTTCCTAGTGTCTTCCAGTTGTTGAGGTGAGTCTTCAACATGCTCTGGAGGTCCGCCACCATCTCCTGGCGGGCCTTTTGAACGCTGAGTGTGCCGGGCCACTGGCCGAGGTGCTTGTCGATGGACGACACCATGCCAGCCACAGAGGGTGCCTTGTCTGACGAACCGGGGGATGGATGGGTCACGTCTATGCCCACAATCATGGTCTTGTCCTCTTTGATGAATGACAAGCGTGCTTCATCGACCATCTGGTTGTTGCCTCCGAGCTTAAGGTTGAACTTGAGGGCGACGTTTGCAAAGTACTGATCCTCACCGCGACCACCAGAGAACTTGGCTCCGACGACACATATGGTATGGATCCCGTACTTGGTGTCGCCTAATGTCTTGATGTAGGAATAGAGGTCTGTATTATCAGTCTTGTCTCGGCCGGGAAGGATGACGAGCAGTAGGTCCATCTTAGCAGAGGCTGCCTTGAACACGTCATCCAGAACAGGATCGCTGGGAAATCTCATTGTGACCTCTCGACCAGGTAAGGGCTGTTGCTGAACGGTCACACCATTCTTGCCCAGCGCCTGAACGAACCTGCCGACGGTAGCATTGAGTTCCTGCATGGAACCACCCGGGCTAGGTCGACCGCCGTCTTGTCGAATGGCTATCCATGACCATGTCTTGAGATTGCCAGGTTTGTTGAACTGGACCTTGTCCATGTTCCAACTTCCGAAAGCAACATTAACAGCTTTGTTGTTCTTGTAGGACACCTTGGGCTCGGCCAGGACACGGGCCTGGACGGTGATGAGATTCTGACCAGCGCTTATACCGAATTGTGCCTGAAAGGAGGTTAGCATAGAGGTCTGAAGGCTGGGCATAAGGAGTGGCACTGACCAGCAAGGGATTTGTCAGTGATGATAGACCGCTTGTCCGAAGACCGTCATTGACAATGGATTCAGCATTCAGCCAAGGTCCGCGCACGGCGAATCTGATCATGTTCCTGGTCTGATCTCCATTGAGCTTTGATAAGGCGCTCTGCCCGGGCTGGACGATGCAGACTTCGGCTGGCAAGTATGATGGATTCTTATCCGAGCCGACGTTGATCACAGGATATCTGTCATCGGTATGGATGCCGTACGTGTTTTTGAAGTGGTCATGGACACTCACGTATCGACCTGCGCTGGGGCCAGCAGGTTGCTTTCCAGCTGCTTCGGCCTTGCCCTTACCTCCCTTGCCCTTGCCCTTCTTCTTAGGCTCAGCACCAGGCACAGTTGCCGACCGAGCTGTCAGAGTGGGTCTGTCTTCAAGCCAGAACTCTACGCTCTTTGGCCCAGCGCCTAGTCGAGCCACCCTTGGAGGATGGTCTTGTTGGCGGCCATCACTCTTCTTGGCGAGTCCAATGGTGGCCTTGACACGGTGGACAACCTCCCCCTTCTTGTTCCTCTTCTCTTTCAGATGGGTCGTCCTGACGCGGACACGCTTCAGAAACTTCTCGAGAGTGCGCATGGCACGGTCATCATGGCGCAGGCCGAAGGCTTCCATCAGTCTCGGTAGCTCACCCTCCTGGTAGAAGGCTCCATGGCTGACATTAACATTGACCAGGATCCGGTTGGTAGCGGCACGCACACTGGTGAAGAACCCACGGAGGGCAATCAGGCCCCTGCCAAGGTCGAGTTTATCGGCATTGCCACTCATGGAAAAAGCCTTACTCGCACCGATGGTAGCTAGGTTATTGGTCGACTTGGCATAGTGCTTCATAAAGATGTTGAGGGCCTGTATCATCTCGAGCTTGTTATCGTATCGAACGGAAGGGTTGGTAGAAGTCAGATACGACAGCAAGTCAGCAACACTGAGTGTCTTGGTGTACTTGATGGTGACCTTGTACTGGTTGGCGTTCTCCCTGGGGTCATCTTCGCCCTCGTTGCGGTATATGACATTGATAGTCAGCTCGTTCCCTTCCATGCTGATCTCTTTGCGGGAAATCAATGTGGACCTGAAATCGGTGACCATGTCATTGCGGTAGTCAGCCAGCTCTGGGGCCTCATTGAACATGAGGCGGATGACCTGGGTACACTTCTTGCCAGTAACCTCGGGGCGGATTTGAGAGATGTCGTAGGAGTACAACACTAGGTCTGGCTTGGGAACCAGCTGGATGTAATTCGCATAGACCGAAATGGGCATGCCCTCTGTACCGTAGCCTGGTCGTGGAGGCATCATAGCCTTGGCGTCATCCAGGCCGAGCGAGCTCAGCGCGAAGTCTGGGGACTTCCGAGACTTTTGGCGCCCATCCTCTACAGCCTTCACACCAGCATCTGGGGCCGGGATGCCACCTGTGGGAGGACTTTTCACGAGGTCAGATAAGACTGGTGGCAAGACGAGCAGTCCTAGAAGGAGTCGGGCATGCAACCAGTTGACTTACCTGTACGGTTGGGCCGGTGGACGTCCGCCGCCTCGTCCACCACGATCACCACCACCTCGGCCCCGATCTCCTCCACCGCGGTATCCACCGCGATCTCCACCTCCCCGGAACCCACCCCGGTCGAAACCTCCCCGTCCTCCCTGGGGAGGACCGCCTCCACGACCTGTTGGGAAAGCGCCACCCCGACTTATGCCGCCACGGTCTCCGCGGCCACCGCCATCCCCACGTCCTCGGCCTCGTCCTCGGCCACGGTCTGCCATTTTTGAAGATGCAGGTAGACCTGTGGAACAAGTTACGTCAGGACAGGAATCGAAGAGGTTGAAGGTCCGATGTCAGCTCCAGGGTTCCGTGGAAGATCACCACGTACAAAATCTTTCAAGATACCAGAAAGAAACCCTTGATCAAGTGATTCAGCAATGCAATGACTTGCCAGAGAAAGAGGGCGAAAGACAGGCAGAATGCGTTTGCAAAAAGTCACCAGCCACGATTGTGTACAACGTGATTAGATGATGATGCCGATAGTGATACCCAGGTGCTCAAAATTTGGACAATGGTAAAGCTTTGCCACAACAGTTGAGCATAACACAGGGAGTGAGAAAGATATTGGGATCTAGCTGCAAGCTGGAGCTGGATCCGGGGATAGTAAAGAGGGAGAGGTAGAGCATCTACGATCCTAAGGGAGGACGGAGGGACGGAAGTGTGATATGAAGGTTGTTGAACATCCTATCCCACGTTTCACAGACATTTGTACCCGCCGGTCTGGGGCCCCACAAGCCGCCCAGAGGCCCGTGAAGACCTCGTTCGCATGAGGTGGGCCTCTCCCCAATGCCACAGTTGGTGCCACTTGCCCAGGTGGTGCTGATCATCTGCTTCTTCGAAGTTGGTCTGTTTGAAAATCGAGTTTTTACACATTGCTTCTGAATGCATGTGCGTGGCGTCACATCACGTCCTAACACACCACAACATGCAGGAGGTCCGGTCAGCAAATGCAAGAGGCCTGACGATGGTTATAGATACCTAGATATTATTGGACGGGTTATCAACCGCTGCAAACGAGGCATATTTGATTTGTTGGCAAGTGGACCCGTGTAGGTCAAACTGACAAGTGAAGGTACTAACAAGATCTGGGCGTGTTTGGGTATATAACATGTTAGTGTGCTCACTATTGGCTACAGCTACCCTAGGGTACCAGATATAGTCTATGTACATCCTCGAAATTCTTCAAACTTCCGTTGACGAAGCTGCTGTATCCCCATCAAGTAGATGAGTAGTTTATGCGGGCACTCCAATTCATGGAGGACCTATCCCAAGCACTTGGCATCTCCGGCGAGGAGGGGTAGGGTGGTGGCCTGCGGCTCCCACTCCCTTGCATCCGGACACCTATTACCGTAGTATTTCAGGGTTCACCGCATGCACGGGTTCAGGATCCAGATCTATGTACAGAGGTTGAGGGTTCAAGGTTCATCCCATTTCCAACACCCAGCGACTCTCATGGCTCTGATGGAAGCACATACCGTAATGAAGTTTCCAGGTACCTGTAGTAGTCAAGTTCCAAATTACCCTGGGTAATTTAGTATAGATACTACTATGTACAGTGTCATGCTGGATATTGTTAGGTAGATTGTGATTGGCTGTGAAGCCCTCACTGGACCGATGTGCCACCACGAGGTCGTATGTGATGAAAGAGCTCTGGCTCGTCCACTGCTCATGTGCATGGAGAGCGAGCCTATTGTTTGACATAATTGTTTGACTGGACACAGTTCTAGCTTGGAAGACCTGTATTGGCCCAAGTCGGAAGCAAGGTGAGGACTCTCAACTGGGCTGCACAGTCGGGAATAGGCTGGGGCCCCTGGAGGACCGCGAATCAATTACAGTGACAGCATTTCAGCTCAGCTGCCGGGACCTCGGGAGCAGTACTATGTAGGAGCGGATTCGACGTCTACCAACTCCTTCATGGGGTGATCTGTTACAAGGTTACTTCCTACTCTGGTACCTAGGTAGTAAGATTGTAATCTGGATACATGGTAGGAACTGGACAGGTCAAATCAGAAGGGAGGATTGAACCGGTGGACCCCGGGGACATCAATTGGTGGAGGTCAACTGGTGATGAGAATGGTGGGCAGTGGGTAGTGGCAACGGACGCAACCTCTTCATCCAAACTGTGAACGAAATGATATACTAATTACTAATTTTACTATGGAGAGCTTCGATAATAACTTCAAGCGAGTAATGGTGTCTGGTTGTTCAGTGTCCGATTCAGCCGCATCTCAAGCCTTCATGTGTCGATCGGCAAGGGCCTTTCCCTCGTAGTCACCATGACCTCATTCATCTTACCGCATAGTGTACCAGTCATCAGGAGGACCGTCGTCATCGGGCTGGCAGATATTATTGTGATCTAATATATGAACAGATCGATTGGATTCTAAGCAAGAGATCCTCACATTGAAAGATATTCCACTTGTAACACCTGGGTTATATCGAGAACCACGAGTACGCAGACATTCCATTCAAACACATATAAAGAAACACCGAGTAAAGATGTCTCAAAACTACTCCGCAAAACAAACCGGCTCAGGGGGAATGTCATTCGCCACCCAAACACCTGCCAATTCCAATGTCGGTCACCATGACAAACCCAAGGTGTTCGACGCTGAGGGCTCCATCGGGAAACAGTTCACAGGTAGGACATTCATACCCCATACATGGAGTTGCAAGCTTTCTAATCAAAGTGAAGAGGGCGGAGCACTCGGCGGCGCAGCACAGAAGATCGGAGGTCCGCTTGATAAGGACGGTGCCATTGGCAAGCAGTTCACGGCCAGCGGGGGTATCGGAGGGGCGGTTCAAGGTGCGCTCGGTGGGAAGAAGGGAAGTAGCAATTGAGGTGCTGGCATCTCATCAACTGTATAAATATTTGCGAGCAATATAAGAATATCTACCTAGAGCCTTTGCCATTTTATTATAGGACCTTGAGATGGTTGCCACGCCGGTCACTTCATTGCCATACATCTCCCCCATTGTGATATACTTGTGTGGACGGGACATCAGCTCTTACTGACCAGTTGACTGTGTGATATGGCCTTCAGGTGTGGACTGTAGTGATCTCCTGCCTCCCCTCAACCTTCCTTTCCGACTCCATGACTCCCCCAGAAGAACCGTCAAGGTCTGCTGAAACCGGGGAAGCCATTTTATGCTTCCGGAGGCCGAAGCAAGAAAGGACTGGGATGAAGACACCCAGATGACCATGCCGCTCATGGTACCGCATAGCGACAAAGAAGGCAATCATGCATATCCAGTACACGTTATATGAAATGACGCTGCCATAGGTAGCCGAGTTTTGCCAACCAAGTATGGCGTTGAAAATGCCCCAGCCGCCACCTCCGTCAATCTCTGGATTGCAACAGTTGACGTGCCATACACTCTTGGTGATATCGTAAGATCCCGGACCAGACCCGGTCTCGGAGGCATCGCCGCCGATGACCAGGCCCCATTCGTAGTTCTCGAAGTACCAGACGGCCTTGGAGAACAGACCAGCAGCTATGAGGTAGAGGAAGCAGGTGGAGATGATCAGAAAGATCTGCATCGAAGTTGCGTGACCACCCCTGATGGTGCGCGTTAGCAAAGTCGATCGCTAGAAAGGGAACCTGCGAACGCAATAACTTACTTGTAGATGATGTATCCAACCAAGTATCCACAAAGGATCCCACATATCACAGCAAGGGGGAACGATGTAGCTGGCAGTCCTGTCAAACTGACTCCACCGATATACACGACGGCCTCGAGACCCTCTCGCAATACCGTGACGAATGGCAACAAGAACATGACATGCTTCTCCGACCAGACCTTAATCGAACGCATCACCCCACCAGCATCGGACCAGTGGTGATGTCGCTTCTCCTTGGACTCGAGAGCTAGCTTGAGCTTAAGCCGCCATTTTTCCTGCAGTTTGTTGACCCGCAGCAGCGCCGCACCCATCACGGAGATGATTATGCTCGCAATGATTCCAAAGACACCTTCCCAGATATCTTCGGTCTTGGAGAAGTAGTCTTTGCTAAGAGTGTAGAAGGCTCCGATCATGCCTGCCCCGACACAGAGGCAGATGAGAAGACCCAAGGCCACACCGATCCATACCTAAGAAGTATCCGGATTAGGCCAAAGTACAAAACAAACGAAGGTGGAAGGTAGATTTGGAGGTGTAGATCAAACAGGGAGTGAAAGTTGAAGAAACATACCTGTCTGTTCAGCTTCTTGCGAGTAGCATCGTCTCCTTCAGAAGACAGGCTCTGCTTGAGGAATGCGAGCAGGACCGAGACAATGACACTTGTCTCGAGGGACTCTCGGAAGCAGATGAAAAATACTAGATCGGACGGTCAGAAGCGCAAAAGGCCTATCCATCAAAGTTTGGGTATTCTCACTCGCAACGGAAAATACATTGACTGTCATGGCCGGCTATCTGTGCAATTGGTTCTACCCACGCTGTATTGCAGGAGTGCTCCGAGTTGCCTGCATAGTAGACATTCAAGAAAGGGTCAAGGTGCGGTCAGGCAAGCAGAAGAGACGCTGCTTATCACCCTTTTTCTGCATTACCGTAGCACCGAGATCGCTTAATCTCGGTGGTATGCTTCAGGGGTAGTTAGCTGGTACTCAGTAGTCCAGCTTTGACGGAGACCTGCCAGATCAAGGTGAGACTACTCCGGCCGGTGGCCAGCGATCGACGGGGCAACATTGGGACCTCAATGGACCGGCAGGAAGCGGAATACGTTACATCCGTGGCGATATCCCTCGCATCTGCAGATACGTGCATAGCACTACGCCATCCCATTTGTTATCAGACCATCTGATAAAGTTTCCTTTCACCGATTCCGCGGCTAGCGCTGCAGTGTCCATGCATGGGGGGTTACGACTGGACAACCAGTCCAGGATGTGGCTTCTCGCTAATGTCCAGTAGTAGTACACAGTCTTGACCCTCCCACAGCAATTATTGTCAACGTGGTCTATTTAGCTCTGAGCCCTTGAGGTGAACTCCGGTTCGATGTGGTTTGCCACCATCCGTGGGCGCGGGGTAATATTTAGCATGGTGTATAGTGGCGTAAAGCCCATGGACATCTGGACAGTCAAGTATCGTTCTGGCGGACTGATATTGGATGGGCCAGGGTCATATCAATGTTGCTAAATGGTGTGAAGCAAAGAAGATTCGGCGTGTAGCAAGCGTTTAAAAGAATTCCGATTTCGGATGGGCCAAACCCAGGGGGGGGGGCGCTACACCTACCCTGGTTTCATGAGGTGACACTGGTCCGAATATCTGGAAGGGTTCGATCGACGAATTTGTCCGACTTTGAATCTTTTCCGAGGACTCCAGTAGTCCTACATGTCATTATTCGCACTGGTTCCGTGTTCTCACAGTCTCGGAGTAGCCCCTTCACGCGAAACCTTGCGTTCAGCGAAATCATCATGATGCTTTCGCCCTCGTCTTGTCTGGCGGCCATCTGTTGGCTCTGCAACATCTTGAGAGTCAAATCAGAGACTTTAAACTATGACTGGAACATCACTTGGGTGTTGTCCAATCCGGATGGCATGGCCCTGCGCCCTGTCATCGGTATCAACAACCAGTGGCCACCGCCAGTCATCAACGCTACCAAGGGTGACCATATCGTCGCCAGGGTAGAAAATGGGCTCGGAAATGAAACAACCTCCATACATTGGCATGGATTATATCAAAATGGCACCAACAACATGGACGGCCCCCCTGGCGCTGTCCAGTGCCCCATTCCACCGGGGCAATCTGTTACCTATAACTTCACTGTTTGAGCCCTTCTCCTTCTTGATCCATTCAAAAAGATGACCTCTCGATTGACAGCTATCAATGCTAACCTCCCGAGTAGTTGGACCAAGCAGGTAGCTACTGGTACCATTCCCACACGAAAGGCCAATACCCCGATGGCATACGAGCGGCCCTCATCATCCAGGACCCAGAGAATCCGTATGCCGGGGAGTATGATGAGGAGCGCATCATAACATTGTCAGACTGGTATCACGACTTATTCTCGAATCTCTTGAAGAGCTTCATATCATACAAGAATCCAACAGGAGCTGAACCCGTGCCTAAGTCGGCCTTGATGAACGATACAAGCAACTTCACAATGGCCGTTGAACCGGGTAAGACGTATATGATCCACCTGATCAATGTTGGTGCCTTTGCATCACACTATTTCTGGATACAAGACCATACCATGAAGATTGTCGAAGTCGACGGTATCTGGGTCGATGCCGCCGAGGCAGCAATGATTTATATTTCCACTGCTCAGCGTTACAGCGTCTTGGTGACCATGAAAAATGACTCAAACACCAACTACCCTATGATGGGAAGCATGGATACGGACCTTTTCGATTCTATTCCCTCAACCCTGAATTGGAACGTCACGGGTTGGTTGGTGTACAACGCAACAGCCCCTCTTCCGGCGGCAGACACTATTTACGACTTCGATTACTACGATGACTTCGACCTTGTACCCATTGACGGCGAAGGCGCTCTTGGCACTCCTGATTATACGATACAATTGGACTTAACGATGAACAATCTCGGAGATGGAGCGAACTATGCCTTCTTCAACGAGATCTCCTATGTGTCTCCAGTTGTGCCAACAATATTCACCGCGCTATCGGCCCCAGCTAACGAAATTGCAAACCCAGCCATCTATGGAACATACACCAACCCCTATGTCCTCCCTCGAGGGAAGGTCATTGAACTCATCCTCAATAACGATGATACCGGCAAGCACCCATTCCACTTGCACGGACACGCCTTCCAGGTCATCTCCCGGGGCGAGGACGATGCGCTGCACTTTAACGGAACATATTCAGCTCCTGGCAATACCATTCCCGCGGTCCCTATGCGCCGTGACACCCTCATCGTCAAGCCCTCGAGCAACTTCGTCATCCGTTTCCGCGCCGACAACCCAGGCGTCTGGCTCTTCCACTGCCACATCGAGTGGCACATGGACAGCGGTCTAGCGGCAACGATGATTGAGGCGCCGGCAGTGCTGAAAGAGGAAACCATCATCCCGCAGGACTTCTTGGAGATATGCGAGGCGGGTGGGATGGCGACCGTCGGTAACGCCGCGGGCAATACGGAAGACTATCTCGACCTCACGGGTCAAAACCGGATGGTTCCTTGGCTGCCTGCTGGATTCACGACAAAGGGCTATGTGGCCCTGGTTTTCAGTTGTGTTGCGGGCACTCTTGGTGTGGCTACAATTGCGTGGTGAGTATCCATAATTATCTAAGACGCAGCCACATGGGCGTCCTTTTCCGTGGTTCTGCACACATACTCCATTGCTAACGTTGAAACTCAGGTATGGTGCTGCACCTATCAACAAGGCATCAGCGGCGTGAATCAGATTTGACGTCAGGCGCGGTATCCTTTCCGGTGTTCCAAGACCTCGGGAAGTTTGCAGCATGAGACCTGAGTAGCTCTGCGATATCCTCAACTACGGCCCAGGAGGAGGCTCAAGCCACTGGCCTTCACGGGCACAATGATGGCGGTACGATGATCGGGATCGCGCAATTATGCAACAAATATTAATGAATGGGCGTGTAACTCCATGCTTTTGTACAGACACATTGTGAACGGGCGAACTTCGACAGGTCGAACAACCCTGTGGATTCGGGACGGAAGGGGGTGAGACAACGGGGTCCAGAAACACCACAACTGAGCTCTGGGCTCACTGCACAAATTTGGGATCTCTTCGAGTTTAGTGGCTGGAGAAAGCGACTGCGCCCTGAGGCAGTCTCGGTGGTATACAATACTTGAAGCCCGGGGATGAACTGGGGATGAACTGAGGCCTTACAATCTTGGGGTGCCCAGGAGGCTACGTGTGATAGGAACGTCACGGCAGGATTGATGTTTTTTTCACCTAGGACTTGTTATTTCATTATTTTTTCTAACAATGCCACTCTTGAGAGTCGAGACCCTAATCGCAGATTATATTATCTACCATAAGAATTCATGGTAATACCCTGGGTTCCCAGCTAACCTCCTGGACCGCGAGACCCACATCCGCGTGTAAGACCATTGGTCAGCTGCTCGCTTCGCACGCGATTCGGCTGTTGTCAAGGACGTTGAGGAGAGGAGGCATTGACCAGACTGGGACGGACATTGTTCAACTAATTGACCTGCTCTGGTTCACCTTTCCAAGAATTTGGCAGGCTCCAGCTTAGGCGGTATCCTCATATGTATGACTTTACTGAGATCAATCCACATGCTGGCACGATCGCGGTTGGGATTAACACATTACCCGGAGAGGCAGCGAGCACCTCTAGCATCAATGTTGACATAACTTCACTTGCAAGTTCTTGCGAGCACATTTGCCGCGTAAGTGCATCGCGCGAAGATAGGAAGCCATGAGCGCCCCGTCATGAGGTTGATGCGGCAGAATGCGAATAGTCAGTGCACAGAAGTCGAATGGCACGCACTCACAAGATCGCTTCGAAGCACTCTCTCAACATTTTCCCACCCACCGAGAGACCTACATGACTGCTTTGAGCTTCCAGAGGCTGTTGAATATCTCCCTCGGGAAGCTGGAAAAGCCCCGATCATACACATATAAGAGGATGTACATTTTCCGAGTGCTCACTACCCACCGGCACCGACTCCCCATATTTCAAAAATGCGCGAGTGCTTGAAGGTTTACCGTCTATTCTACCGACACACTGAACTAGGAGGTATAGATATCCGATTGATCCGTGCCAACGGATGACACAAAGGACAGTCATTCTGCACCGGAGTTGAAACAGCTTCCATGCTGTAATTGCTAGGCATCCATGTTCTCTCGTAGACTAGTTGTCCAACGTTCGGGACAGCTCAAGGGCTGCGATCCTTGATGAGATGGCGCTCCCAATGTTTCACTTTCATCTAAATTTGACACCGGGGCTAGGTATCGGACGGTGCCTTTTGGTGCGTCCAGACTACGGGACGAAGAAAGCAGCCGACAGAAGTATACAGTACAACGCGTCCTGGACAAGGTACATGGCGGCGTGGCCTACCGGGAGGAGACACTTTCAAGATCCGCAGTCTGATGCATTCCAGCAATGAGACGTTTCACACCTGGGGCCCCCCCAGGCTTGGGCCTTCAAAGGGAGAGGCAAGGTTTGGGTCTTGAGCTGGTGCACCTGGCTACAGATATGGAAAAAGCTCTGAAAGCGGATCGGCGACGATGAAAGTCAAGAAAAGCCCCAGCAACATAACGGATTCGTATGGCTGGCCTTGAAGAAGCTTCAGTGGCGCATAGGCAATTGCCAGCGGTTTGTAGCATCCGCTAATCGCAAGGTATAAATCTTCAAAGTTGAAGGTGAGGGTCGCTGACCTCTCGCTGGGTATCGATCGTGAATTCGAGTCGCACTTCTGTACAGAACCCAGCCCAGCCCGGTCAAAATAATCATACTCATCATACTCATACCGATCATAGTGTTTTTGGTCCAAAACCATCCGTCGCTCGTCCCTCGTATTGCTGTCAAATATTTCCCCCTAAAACAAAGCAGATATCCTCCATTTTCCTCCTGCATGCCTTCGTCAGGTTTAATCAGCCTTGACAGATCCCGTAGCCCGAGACGCGATGTTGATGGCATCAAGGATTTCGGAACCGAATTGGTAGATCAGGTATGACGGGACAAGAATCCAGGCGCCACTACGACGTAGAAACCAGCAGTCAGTCACAGAGTCTTGGCCGAGATTGCAGTTTAACCTAGGGAACAGAGGTTTACTCACTTGGGGATGATCCACAGAAGAAGCAGGTCCAAGGGCTCATTGTGCCCAATGTTATCGAATCCGGAATAGTATTCATTCAACCAGTACAGAATTGTCTTGCTGACAGTCATGACGGAGGCGGAGAAGCCCACCAGCACAGCCAGGCCTGCCGACTTTCCAGCTATCCTCCGGCGAGAAGCACTCTCCTTGACGCCCAGACTCGGGGCGGCGCGGTACCAGATGGTGATGTATACGAGGTACAGGAGGGTCTCAATCACATTCAGCGTGCCCTGGGCAGCCGTGAAGCCATTTCCTAGATTGTATTGCTTGAAGCCGTACATGTGGTCGACCTTGCCGTAGAGCTCGTAGGGTGTCCAGATGGGCGAGTGAGCCCATCCGCCGGGCATCGTGGCGGGGCGACCGAGAACGTAGCCGGTGTCCCATGCGACGAGAGGCAGGGAAATGGCAAGCCAGAGCAGGGTCGTAGTTGTGGGCGCATGGGACCAGCCAGAGGCAGCACGAGTCTGACGCTTGGATCTGGTGTTTGCGTTCTTGCGCGAGGAGGTCTTCTGGCTCCGGTCGGAGGTGTCTACGTCGAGAGCCGGCGTCAGGCCGCGGGAGGCCGAGCGTGTTGCGACCATTCTGTGTGAAGTTGACGAGGGCGTATCTGATTCGAGGGTGTATACAGTAATCTCTGAGGCGATGAAGGGGGAGGGAAGAGAGGATAGAGATTCTTGTTGTGCTGTATACAACTCGGACACTGTTGATCAGTCAGTCGCAAGTGTTGAAACAGACTCGAGCTCCCCGCGTATTTGTGATTAGGTAACCAGCCAATGTAACATGCGGGGCTCCTCAATTGGCTATAATATTCAAGTACCCAAGTACCGTCACCCCACTGGACACGACACAGACATGACAACGCGGACTTGGGCACCGAATAGCAGGCCGTTGAAATGGGATAAATGAGATCACACAGCTACACATAACCGTACACCACCACCTCTTGTGCCAACGCACAGTCAGTGGAGCCCTTGAGCTGTCTTGAAACTGACGTCTTACCAGCCAGCACTGTCAGGGCTGTCAATTGAAGGCCGCCAACAGTGATCGACAGACCCTAACCCTCATTTGGGCTAATCTGCGGGTATTTACATCGAAGCGACACTCACCTGCACGATACTTCAGACATTCTTTGTGGTCTAATAATATTACTCTTGTCGTCTGCCTGTTGGGCGGTACGATTGCAGTCGATGAGGAGGCATATCATGGCACCAGTTGGACCCAAGGACAACATTGGAAGGATAGGGGCTGAACAATGCGCCTGCGAACACACAGTAGTAACATGTGTTACTGGGTCATCAACTGGTCATGGAACACTGCGATAATCGTTGCTCAAGAGGACTTCCCACCATGTGGGTGATGGCTCCAACCGAGCAATTATGTGTAGCAGTGCACCGTGGATTGTCTACAACGGAAACAAAAGGCCCAAAAGGAGCAAGAAACTGAAATCGTTGTAGGGGTGACCCTTGACTTACGGCTGACCTACACTATCCATGTAAGCCAGGGGCATGCCTGGCCAAGGTTCACCGCCCCCGAGATATCTTGGTATTTTACCATATAGAACACAGTAGCACAGCAGAAATGGTAGTTCGTCACAGTAAAGCTTGTACCACAGTATATAAATACACACTACACTAGTGAATTAGACTCTCGCAGAGGATTCCCGATATGGAAGGACCCACGTTACCTACCAGCTAGGAACCAACACCTCCGGGGCTGATAGAAATATCCTCAAGTAGTGTGAGGCATGTCTAAGGTCATCATAACGGGTAGTGCGAATCTCCCGCGATCCAGCGAGTTTGTCGTCGGCCAATCATCACATAACTTTACACTGGTACTATAGTAGTTACCCCAGCCTTGTCCCCACCCAGAGATCCGAACCTTGTTTGAATCCTTACTAGGTTCTCGATAATAATAAGTGGCCTTCTTGGCTCACGTAGTTGACAAGGTTATACCCCGCGGTCTATCCGTATAACGTGGACGGGCCGAAAAAGGCTGCCTCAAGTCGCGGAGAGATCATTTCAATATTACTCCCACCTAAATACTATAGTCTGGTAGTTCTCAGGGTTTGCACCTAGAGGCAGCCGATTCTAGAAGATGTACAAGTGAGTCCTTTAGTCTTCCAAATATACTGTGCCCTAGATTCGCTACCCATTATTGCTTTCCGCAAGCTGCTAGATCTATCTTATTCTCGAGTTATCATCGGGATGAATCGGTCTCCAATGCCCATATCCTGAAAATCATTTACCTATTGTCCCTGGTCTCTCATCAAGGTGGCCAAAGTTGTCCCCCAAGCAAAAGGAACCTATAAGAAAAGGTCATATCAGCCGCACCTTCCAACACTATACACTCGACTCATATGGCACAGCTATACAACCGCAAGATAGCCGTATAGGTGACCTTCCGTAAGCAATAGTAAGGTCTTCAACCCTTGACAACGCAAGTGGCCCTGGTCGACGCGCGCGCTCGAACGTGCCGGCTTATTATCTAGCTGGGTCTCTGAACTATGTGAAATTCCATTGCGACTAGCATTTGACCTCGGAAACAATGTACCGGCATCATGGGAATACCAGGATCTCGGTTCGCTCCGACGTCATGCCGCCCCTGATCTCCTTGTCCGGAGCCTCGGGCCCATCGAGCTCCTCGGCATCACAACCCACCCACCCCCCCTCTTCCCGGTCCCCCAACCGAGGCACCTGGGTACAGTGTAGGCTTCCAAATCAAGAGGATCGACGCTCTGGGGAGGATCTGTGGAGGTGTGGGGACTCCCTAGTTATTTCCATAACAGGTATATTAGAATAATCAAGATGATTATTGGTCGGACTATTTTTCAGATCCAGGAACAAGCTTTTCCTGGCTCTGCCCAGTGGGCGTGGAGGCCAGGACCTTGGGACGAGCTAGACAAACAAGTTCAACCTCGCCGACGGCATATTTTGCTCAACCGTGGTTGTGAATCTGTAAAGGCCTGTCTAGTCCATCAAGATCTCGATCTGCAAGGCTAGAATGGCATTGTATCCCCATGTGGACCCAGGGAACTATCAAGTTTTGTGTAACACTGTTCACGGTGGCCGTGTCGCTGGCAGAAGTTTCAGGTTTCAAGGTGGAAAACCTGGTAGTGATTGGAGGTTGAACAGGGTTATGCGGTCATGGAATGTCCCACCGAGCATTATGATCATCGCTGAAGATATCGCTCTCTAAGCCACATGCTTGAATATATATATATATATACGGCCGACCCTCGAGTGTTAGTCCAGCTTAGATGTGTTGAGAACCAGTTTAGCTCTTCTGTTCCATTCTATCCCTCATAATGAAGACCTCTGTTGTGTTGGCTGCTCTGGCAGGGCAGTCTGCTGTCCTTGCCTTTCCCTGGATGAAGGAGGAGGGTCTGCATGCCCTCCTCAACCACCCTGAGGCCCGCGCCGAGATCCAGCGCCGCCTCGAGCAGCACAATGCCGAGAAGCGCGACGCTGGAATCCTCGAGGGTGTTACTAGTTTGCTTAGTGGCACCCTTGAAGCTGTTGTTGACAGCGTGGTTGGCCTTATTCCAACCGACGATGCCGTCGACGGCTTGAAGCGTTTCCCTGAGGGTAAGAAAACCTTATTTGAATTTTCATCTATATATCTCTAACATCCTTTGCTACCAGCTGCCTACCCCTTCAAAGAGCCTAGCGATACAGACCAGCGAGGCCCCTGCCCTGGTCTCAACACCCTCGCCAACCATGGTTACATTCCTCGCACTGGTATTGCAACCATCGGCGAGATCGTCTCTGCCACTCAGCGAGTCTTCAACATGGAGGCGGACCTAAGCAATCTCCTTGCTGTGGGTGGCGACATTGACGGTGGCGATATCCTTTCCGAAAAGATGTCCATCGGTGGTCCCGATGATCGTGTCGGTGTCCTCAACGGCGCGTTGAACTCCATTTTCGGCACCCCATCAGGCATCAGCGGCCACGGAAAGTTCAACGAAGGTGACGCCTCCGCCACCCGTGAGGACTTCTACATCAGCGGCGACGACATCACCTTCGTGCCCGAGTACTTCAAGCAGATGCACCAGAAGGCTCTTTCCATCGGCGACGGCACCTACAGTGTGGATGTTGTCAAGGCACACTTTGCCGCCCGATATGAGGCCTCGAAGGCCGCAAACAAACAGTTCTACTTCAACCTCCCCTCCGCTGCCGTCGTGATGGGTGCGTACTACTTCATCCCCGGCTTCTTCTCCAACGGCACCATCGGCGCCGGCGGTGTCGCCAACGAGGCCTCCATCACCTCCTTCTACGGCGCCAAGCCTTCCGACTCCTCCCCCGGTGCCTGGAACAACACCGACCTCGACTACACCCACGTCGCTGAGCGCATCCCTGACAACTGGTACCGCCGCGGCACGCCCATGACTATCGCCGAGGCTGTTGGTGGTATCCTGGATGTCTATCTCTACGCCCTCCCCGCCTTGGGCGGCTCTGGCGCTGATGACTCCTTCGTCGCCGGCCCCGTGGATGTTCCCACCTCCGTCCAGGGCCTCAGCTGCTTCCTCTACAACGCGATCTACGCCAATTTCCCATCCGAGCTGTTCAACACTGTCACCGCTCTCGAGTCGGTTGTCAACTTCGTCTCCAACATCATCTCTCCCGGCTATAAGGCCCTCGGCTGCAGCGTCAACTACCCTGACACATCCGGTACCTCGAACTGGACCACATGGAGTGAGACGTATGTCGGCAAGGCGAAGACGGAAGCTGTAGGAAGTGGTTGGTATAAGGGCAAGTCTAACAACGAAGCCTAAGGGACTCGTTGTTTTCCCCAGTTGCTATCTAAGTTATGTTCCTCTTGATAGCAATTCGTTTGTATATAGTATGAGTAACGCGATTATTCTTGTATGAAACCAATTTCATAACCATTTTGGAATTTTTTTGAATCCCATGGGATCTCTGGATCGTGATATTCCAAAGACGCCGTGGCCAACGGTATACTTCCTGCCTTCCAGCCCATTGAGTTCATACTTGCATATGTAAGTATATGTGGCTAGTCTCTGCTACCGCTCGAATGCAACATGACATCCATTGATCTCTCTAGGAACATCACGTAACCTGTCTACTTTCGAGTCTTCACTGCCTCGAGCGATCGTCCAACACTCTTCGTGCACAGTGCTCGTAAGTTCGCAGCTTTCAGCACATCCATTGTGGTCAGTCAGCTCGGCACCCAACTGTACCCTGAATCAGTTCCTCAAATCTACCGGCGCCAGCTAATTGATGCCACGCTTTCTCAACGGCTTCGACAGTTCCGCGTGGCTGCCAGGCCTAAAGCGCCTACCATTTGCTTGTTGACGAGCTTGCCGGTCGGAATGGACCCTCGGGGAGCCTTGTAACATGAATTGAAATCACGGATGTCACTTTTCTCGTCGTTGGGTGCGTGTTTATGGCTATGGTGAGAGTCGTGTCGTGGGACCAGCAGCGACTGGGAACGCACATCAGCCAGGAGCGGCAAGTCCTCTCTCGGTCATCGGGAACGGCAGGCCCGTGATTATCTGCCCATCACTATCGTTCTTGTCACCATGACTGAGGCCGATATCTCGGGGTTTAGTGGAGCCGCGACTGGAAAATCGCGACAGGCCGCTACAGCTCTGCACAGGATGGCTGAGTGTCTCGTTATTGCTCATATACCGATGTTCTAAGAACCAATCCACCGGCTTCTCGCTGCACATATCAGCAGCCAAGAAATGCCCTATATCATCTCCGGTTGCGTCCGGGACCATTGCGGAGACTTTTGAGTATATCATGCTGCAGATACGGCACAGCTGCTGCGCCATTGAGATGCATTCGTGCCTCGCTGTCGGAGACATTGCTTGAGTCCCCACGACGGCTCGGATGAACAGAGACCGGCGTTTTCCACCAACTTCACGCTGCAGAGACAACCAATAACCAGTAGATCATTCTCCTCCCCACATATTTCTGGCTTCCACATTATAAGAACCGCCAGGAAACTATATGTAACGTCGTCTTTCGCAACGCATTGCCGCCAAGGTCCAACACGCTAATTATCATTCGCCCAACATGTCTGAGTTGTTGAAATGGACCTGGTGGACGCAGATGTTCCCGCCCCCTGGACCTATCAATGGGTCAAACTTACCAAGCCAGGCGGGCAAGGTCTTCGTGGTAACAGGCGGGTCGCAGGGTTTGGGTTATGAGCTCTCCAAGAACCTCTACAGCGCCGGCGGGAAGGTTTACGTTCTTACACGGTCCAAGGAGCGTGGAGAGGAGGCCATATCCCGCATAAAGGCTGAGCACGACGGGAAGGACGCTACAAAGAAGCCTGGGAGCTTGCATTTCATTCAGATGGACCTGATGGACTTTGTTGGAACTAAAATAATCGGCCTTATACTATTAAATCTAATACGAGAAATAACCACACAGGACCTTCAGCCAGGGCCTTCTGACGAAGGCCATAGCGAAGGATCAGGCCAGATCACAACCTTCAGGTTGTCTATATAAAGGCCTTCAATGCCCCCTTTGGGACCTATTCTAGAACAACCTTGAATATCATCACCGATTTCACCCACTGTTCCATTGTCTTTATCGTGACCTTCAACAGGTTATGAGCCCGGCTGACTAAGCATTTCCCTCGATTCAAAAAGACAAAAAGGAACTTCAGTTCGTTTGAACCCTTAACCTACAACTTCACTTTCGAGGCTATACCAACCTATCGTCGCCGTCTCGACACTTCTATTACGGTTGTCGCACTACTTTACTGTCAACCTCACTACCGTCTACGAGTGTCAATACGAATACAATACTACGATTTACACCACTACACTACGAACTACACTACGAATCACACTTACTACGAATCACACTGTTCACTGCCGTCGAGGCCTTTATAAACCAACAACTAGACCTCGAATCAGACTGCGAACCCCCCCCCCCCTTTCCTACCAACCACTCGATATACCCTACCTATAGGCCCTATATATACGAAAAGCCCTATCCAGCCTACCCTATACGATATACTGATATACCCTACAGGCCTACCCTACCAAACGACAGGCACTATACCTTCTGTAACCTTCTATTACTACCCGAAACGTCACTACTTCAGAATAATACGAATTATCGCTCTAAACTACAACCTTCGATTTCTCGACGACCATTAGAGCTACGGGCCCCAAATTTTGCATACAACATCTTCCTACACACAAAATACACCAGAAAAAATGATGGAGTCAAAACTTCAAATCCAACGTCTCAAGGGCGTTAAGAACTACAACGTCTAGAAAATCTACACTAAGGCTACTCTTATTAAAGAAGGCCTTTGGAAAACTGTCCTAGGGGACGATAACGACCTCGAGAAAAAAGAAAAGGCTCTTTCTACCATACAATTACTGTGTGAAGAAGGACCTCTGAATTTTATCGAGAGTTATATAGGTCCGAAAGAGGCCTGGGATAAACTTAAAACCCAATATAACCCAGACAGTTTTACTACAGAATACCTTTTATTAAAGGAATTCTTCTCTCTTTCTGAGGATAATTTTAATACCTTAGAATCGTACTTAAATAAAGTACAACAGCTGGTTACTCAGCTAAAAGAAAAGAATATAAACCTATAGGATCAGGTTGTAATTTCCTGGGTTTTATTTCGTCTTAACGACGATTATAATTCTTTCTCTCAGACGGTCCTTCAGGCGCTCAGAACAGACCCAAAAACCTATACTACTGATACCTTTTTCGAGCATCTGCTAGACGAAGGACGAGGCAAAGATAATAAAAAGAAAGAAAGAATCAACGCTACTATAACTGCCTCGAATAAAGGAAATAAACCTTCTAGGTTTCTACCTAGAGGAAAGAAGAATTCTAGCAGTCTATATTGTGAATATTGCAAGCTAAAAAGCTATACAATAAAGGACTGCTATTTTCTTTTTCCGAATAAAGCTTCTTCAGGCTGGAAAACTACGAACAATAGGATAACTAAGCCTCAAGAAACTGAAAATAAAAGGCGTATAGAACGAGAAAGACGCTAGGAGGCTATTATAGCAGCCGTATAGGCTAATATCGAAGCCGAAGAATCAGAATCACAGCCTGAAACAGAACAAATTCAGGCTATCGATGACGAGAATTCTGAGAACAATACAAAAATTAATTCTCAGAATATCGTAGATATCGAAATGGGTGAAAACCTATTTCCAGAATACGATTCAGCCTTTCCAGAGGTAAATACCCCTATAAATATACAAAATCCACAGCTAAATACTATAACTAATAACTATAATACAGATAATCTAGTTAATAATAATCTAGTTAATATAGTTAATACAAATACAGTTCAGTTTATAGAACCTATATATAGTGATTTCTGTATTGATAGTACTGCTACAATAAGTGCTATATATAATAAAGCCTTTTTCTATACCTATAAAACTATAGATAAAAAGGTTAGCTGGGGTAATACTAAAACCTTAATTGTAACTAGTATAGGTAGTATATATATTAAATATAAAGATACTAATATAAAGAAAGCTATACATAACGTATATTATATACCTGAATTAGGCTTAAACCTAATTAGCC
The DNA here is from genome assembly GCA_021272945.2 of Cytospora paraplurivora. Lineage (NCBI taxonomy): Eukaryota > Fungi > Ascomycota > Sordariomycetes > Diaporthales > Cytosporaceae > Cytospora > Cytospora paraplurivora. The sequence goes on from JAJSPL020000031.1 coordinate 37,596, forward strand.
TTCGAAATTTACAGGATAATATAGTACAATTTAACCCAAATAAAGGCACTGTAAATATATATAAACAAAATACTCTAGAAGTTACAGGCTATAGAAAGAATAACCTTTACTATATAAAAGCACAGGTTATTAAACCTACTATAAATAACTATTCAGAACAACTAAATATAACTATAAAACCTAATCTAGAAGCACTACTATATAAATATCATATTAGACTTAGATATATAGGTCTAAATTCACTGCTACCTATATTAAAAGATCAGTATAAAATACCTATAAATAAATCAGATATAGAAGGTTTTAATTTCAATACCTGTGAAACTTGCCTTCGAGCGAAATATATAACAATAAAAAGAAATAAAACTTCTAATAATAATCGGCAATATAATATACTTGAGCGAGTTCATAGCGATTTAGGAGGACCTTTAATTCCTACCTATAATAAATATCGATATTATATTACTTTTCTAGATAGAAAAACTCGCTATCTTACTATAAGTCTTCTATATAGTAAAGACGAAGCTTTAAAAGCTTTCGAAGAATATAAACTCTAAGCTGAAAATTATACAAATAAACGTATAAAAGAACTATTTACAGATAACGGAGGTGAATATATAAATAAGAGATTTAAAGTTAACCTTACCTCTTACAGTATAAATCACTATACTGCACCTCCTTATACTAAAGAGCCTAACGGCTTAATAGAGCGAATAAATCTAACTTTATTAAATAAAGTTAGAGCTATGCTTATACAGTCTAGCTTACCTAAATATCTCTAGGGCGAAGCTTTATTAGCTGCAGTATATCTATATAATAGAACTCCTTATACATCTTTAGGCTTTAAAACGCCTTATAAAGAATATAATAATAGAGAACCTTCTATAATAAATATACGAGCCTGGGGTTCTATAGTTTATTATAGCGATAAAACCTATAAAACTAAATTAGAAGACTGCTCTAAAAAGGCTGTTCTTATAGGCTACAGTGATAATAATAATCACTATAAACTCTTTGACCTATCCTCGAAAAAGGCCTTCTAGGCCCGAGATGTACAGGTTTTAGAAGGTAAATATATAACTAATTCTACTAAAGAAACCTATAATTTAGAAGAATATAATATAGATACAGAGGAAGAGACCTTAGAGCCCTCTATAACTTTAGAAAATAAAGAAATAACTACAAATAAAGATAATTCTTCAGGGGGTGTACAGAGCTTAAATAATAGCTTAAATAACGAATTTAGAAGAATAACTAGATCTATAACTAGAAAAGAACCAGCGAATAATATAACTAATAACTCAAATAAGACTATAATAGATAATAATAATAGTTCCTAGAATAACTCTACTATACAAGACTATATAGTTGTTAATCCTGAGTGCGCACTCATTACTATAAAAGATACTACGATAGATAGGATCTTTAATATAAAGGAGTTTAAAGGTGATTTTCTCCTTACAGCTGCTATAAATTCAGAGCCTTCTACCTATAAAGAGGCCCTAAAAGCCCTAGATTCTACCTTCTAGTATAGGGCTTCGCTAGCTGAAATAAAGGAACTTGAGAGCCAAAATACATATACTATTATAGATTTACCACAGGGAAGAAAACCTATTACAGGTCGCTGGGTTCTAAAAAGGAAGCCTATAACTGATAAAACTACTATAAAAGAAAGCTAGATAATAAATAAAAATAAAGATATTAGATATAAAGCTAGATACGTTCTACAGGGCTTTAAACAACAGCTAGGGGTCGATTTTCTCGATACCTTTAGTACTACTTTATACTGATCATAGTAGGGGTTGACTAAAGAGTACTTTCTACTATAGCTAGGGTCTATATCAATAAAGAGGTTCAAGGTGTTCTATATAATATAGTCGCTATAGTCAATTAGAGATTACTCCTATCAATAGTAAGATTGATACTTAGATTAATCGCTGAAGAGCTAAGAGATATCTATCTACTACTAAGGGAATATCTTATTTATATATCTAGCTCTTCATCGATAGATTATTTAGATATATTAGTGATCTAATATATCTAGTCCTAGATATATTAGATATATTACTGATCTAATATATCTAGTCCTACTAACTGATCTAGATTATATAACCTAGTGAGTCCTATATCCCTTCCTATATACTATACTATACGTTAGTTCCTTTCTTTTATTTCCTTTATATAGTCCCTAGTACCTTAACTATAGGTTATAATATTATCCTCCTCCTCTAATAATCTTCACCCTGAAGATCTCGATTATTTTATAAGTATCTCCTAACCTTCTCTATATATTCAAGCTTTCCTAATTCGTTATATTATCTAAAGTCAAAGGTTCATATATTTCTAAACCCTCTTCCTCTATTCCTAAGAAGACCTAAGATAGAAATAATCTACTTGCTTCTATCCTTACTAACTATATTGATATACTTTCTTATTCTTCCTATGAACTATAAGGTATTCTTTCTTGTCAAGCTTCGCCTAAGGATTCGTCCTATTACACTAAGTATATCAAACTAGGCTTATCGTCTTATGATGTCCTAGGTCCTTCGCCTACTGACTTTTATAAAATCACCCTTTAATACTAGAGGTTAGAGGAGGAGTTAAAAGCCGCTGAAGAGTATTATCGCTTTATTGATACTAAGATCGAGCATCTATATAGATAGAAAAAGATATAGTCTACTAAGATATATTAGGCTATCTATCGTAGTCTAGATAGTATAGAGGAATTAGATCATATAAAGGCTGAAGAAGTATTATATATAGCGACTAAGGTTACTAGTAAGAATCCTTATTCTAATTCTCTAGTTAGTATAGGCAATCAAGATTTAGTTAGTGAAATTAACTAGAGTAGAGTAGATATAGATATAGGTGAATTTAGTCTAGACCTAGGCGTTATATCTCTATAGGCTAGTATATAATAGGTATTATCGTTTATACTACTAGATTTCAAGTTTTATATTACTAAAGTTCTCTTCTAGTTCCTATATATTTTCTTTATCGCTATATTCTTTCTATTTGATTAGGTATTCAGTAATACTACTATATTATCGTGAGTCGAGAATCTTCTTAACTTCGTATTCTTATTCGTTATAATCTAGCTTAATATCTTTATCTAATCTTATACTAGCTAGTACTAGTTCAAGAAGTAAAATATGAAAAACTAAGTGAATCCTTATTCCTAGAGGTAATTTGAGTTTATAACTAATATTAGAGAGTTTTTCTATAATCTAGAATACTCCGAGTTTTTTGAAGTCAAGTTTTTCACTAGGTTATTTTATCGAAATATTTTTATATAGTAGATAGACTTTATCTCCCCTCTCAAAGGTTAGTCCCTTTAACCTTCGCTAGTTATAGTAGTTCGTTATTTATTTATAGATGAATGCAAGTTCTTCTCATATTTACTTTTATATCTAGTAGATTTCGTTTATTCTTTTGCTTGCTTCGATATTTTCTTATCCTATAATAGGTTCTTTATATACCTCAGAGTTATATCTAAAGTTAGTATAAAATAGTAATACTTCTATTATCGATATATCTATGCTATTATAGGCGAATTATACTAGTAGGAGTAGTTCTACCTAATTATTCTGCTTATAATTAGTATAACTCCTAATATACTATTCGATAATCTAGTTAAATCGTTCTATCTAATTATCTATCTATAGGTAGTATACTATAGATATTTTCTATTTGATTCTAAGTTATCTTAGTATTACTTACTAAAATTTAGAAGTAAATATTATTCCTCTATCTATAATAAGTTCATCTAGTATTCTATACTAGCTTATAACGTTATATAGGAATATATATACGAGTTCTTCTATATTAGAAGCTTCTTTATATAGTAAGAAGTAAGTATACTTTATAAGTCTATCTATAATAACTAGGATACTATCATATAGTACTCCTATTATTAGTTCCTTAGATTTTAGAAGTTTAATGATGAAATCTATACTAATAGATAACTATAGTCGTTCAGCTACTAGTAATAGTTAGAGTTCTCTATAAGGTTTATATCTTATAGTCTTGCTTTTATTATAGATATTATAACCTCTTATAACCTAAGTTACTTCATATTATATTTTTAGAAATTCATAATATCTACGAATTCTCTTCATAGTTACTATGATTCTTTAGTATTTATAAGCAAGTGCTTTATATATTTATCGAATCAGCTGCCTTCTATCATAACCCACGGTCGAAGACTAGGGGATATGCAGGTCATAGGGAGAAGCACAACTAATATAACTATAGGACTAAGGAAAACGAGATACAGACTTACTTAGGTCATATAACAAGGATAAGTCAGTAAGACTAGCTCAGTTAGATCAGTAGTAATCTAAGTGATCTATCGATAAAGAGCTAGATATATAATAGGATATTCCCTTCGTAGTAGATAGATATCTCTTAGCTCTTTAGCGATTAATCTAAGTATTATTCTTATATGATAGGAGTAATCTCCTCTTGATTATAGTATAATAGTATTATATAGAATACCTTGAACCCTTTATTAATATAAACCTAGTATATAGCTGAGTACTCTTTAATTATAACCTACTATATTCATTATATTTTGATTGCTCTTATCTAGATAGTTTGATATATAACCTCTATATAATACTTCAGTACTCTATGAGCTCATCGTCTTAAGATATACTACTAGAAGGATATACTGATTCCTATAATTTATTCGAGATAGATATCGAAGAATTCAGATACGCCTTCTATAATACCTAAAACATCTATAAAGTTCTTAGTAATAAAAGGGATCCTGATATTATTATAACTAATAATATTATAACTAATAACTAGTAGGGGATATTCGATACTCCTAAAGGAGAACCCTAGTATAGACTAAAACTAGGCCTACCTCAACTATTTAATAGTACTAAAGGTACTCTATATGCCTTCTTGACTAGCTATTGTATATACTTATACTTCTATGAAGATAAGTTCCTAGTAGCTATATTCTATCGTACGATAGTCTTTATCGCGAATAGCCTTAAGGATGATACCTATATTTAGTTTGAGCCTATACTCTACGACTATATAGAGTATAATAAGGCTGATAGAAAGGAATCTACTAATAAGATCTTCAGTAATTAGGTAGGCTTCGTAGAAGCTATCATAGGTATATTCAGAGAACTAGACGAGGAAAGATAGGCAGAACGCAGCCTTTTGAGATTATATTAGATATCCTTAGTCTCTAACTATCTATCTAAGTTCAGATAGATCGCTGATAAACTAGACTAGTAAGACGACCCCCTTATAAACTACTTCTATATAAGACTAAAAGACTTAGTCAAGGACGAACTTTCGAAGAAAGATAGACTAAAGTACTTCTTCGAATTTGCAGCGAATATAGTATAGATCGATAACTAGATCTACGAAAGTAAGCAGGAGAAGAAAGGATAAGCTACTCCCTATACTAGACCTAAGTACTAATACTAGCCTAATATTAGTTAGAAATACGATAACTAGCGCTATAGGCCTCAGTCAATAGCTTATAGGTACTACTTAGGACTAATAGAGCTCAAAGTAGCTTAGAAATAGGAAACTCGCGAATACTATAACTATAGTAAACTAGGATACCTAGTAAGAGATTACTATAGCCCTAAGAAAGCATAGAAACCTATTCTAAAAAGTAAGGGAGCTAATATTATAGTACGAACTATCGGAATAGCTAGATATATTGCTACTCGCGAAGAAATCGACTAGGCTATTACTGAAGGATACCTCGAGCTATAGAAGGAAGAAGCAATTCTAAGTAATATTATAATAATATCAGATATAGAAGATATAGTAGAAGAAGAACTACTCAGTTAGACTCATTTGCTCTAAGACTCATAGTATAATAGCAACTATAGAGAAATCCCTTAGATTATAGTTACTTAAGGAACCCCTAGACCGTTAGGATCTACCTTAGACGAAGGACAAAAAGAACTATTTAGCGCCTAGATTAACGACGAAATCATTAGGCTTATTATTAGTAGAGAATCCTGACTAGAAAACTACCTTAGAATAGTAGTAGGACTATTACCTTATTATAGCAACGAATAGTAGTTTATAGTAGTAGGAATCCTAGTCTACTACCTTATCCTTCTAAATAATAAAGGAGAATATTTAAATAATATTCTTGAGCTTACCCTAGAAAACCTAGATTATACGAGCGAAGTCGTATAGATCTTATATATCTACGACTAATATAGGATATACTATACTGAGAAGATCTATAATAACTTCTTTCCCTAATACTACGAAAATAGGCTAGTAGAATTCTACTATAGCCTAATAGCGTTTAGTATATACTACTATAAGTCTAAAGTACGATCAATCGATACCTATATAGTCTTCGAGTACGACTTCGATAGTTACCCCTAGTAATACTTCATAGACTATAGAATACTCTATAATTACCTATTAGTACTCTATTATCTCTATAGGTAAGATAAGCTTAATACCTAGTATAAAAGAATAAAGAAAGAAAAGAAGGAGTAGAAAGAAGTAGCTAAATATAGGTACTACGAACGAAACTAGAAGGTCAATAAAACTATAGGAATATAGAATATATTTATATAGTACCTAGAATGACTATAGAATAAGAAGAAAGGTAAAGGAAAGCCTATAGTTTAGGAATATCTTACCTAGAGTATTATACCTATCCTAGAAGAATAGCTAAAAAACGATAATAGCTATTAGGAGTAGAACTACTAAATAGCAAAAACTTAATATAGTTCCTCTATACAATATATATAGATATCAATATATACCTAGAATTAGAAATACTCATTAGAATAACTCGAACGCATATATTCATCGATAGTAGAGCATAAGGAAACTTTATATCACCTAACTTAGTAAATGAATAAAGGATACTATAGTACTTCAAGGAATAAGCCTACCGACTAAGCATGATTTCAGTAAATCTCATCAAATATAATAATAGTACTATCTATAGGGAGACTAATCACTTTCTAACTATAATTATAGGCTAGATATAAGATCTGAAATTCGATATCTTTAATATACTAGGATACGATATAGTCCTTAGTATACTATAGTTACGATAGAGTAACCTAGATATTAACTAGACTACTAGCTAGCTTCGATAGAGAATAACTCTAGAGAAGAGGATAGCTAATACTATAGAAGAGATAGGAGTCTTAGTTACTAAAGGCAGCTTAACGAATAAGCGTTCAAATGAGATCTTATATACCCTTAGTATTACTATAGAACCTAGAAGAAATATAAGGAAGGATATAGCTACTAGAGAGGTATAGATAGTAGCCTATAAGTATATTAAGATGAAATAACGATAACTATATAAGCTAAAGGATAAGCTACGATAGGAAAAGATTCATAGAAAGTAAGAATAGAATAAGAGGGTAAGATAAAAGACCCTATAGTAGAAATAAGATAAGGTATAGAAAGCTATCTAGAATATTAAGGCTAGATAGTAGGTAGTATAAGAAGTAGCCTAAGATATTAAGAGATACTAGCTATAAGTTAAGATAGTAGTAGCTATAAGACTAGTTCAGAGAATAGTAAGAGCTATAGAGAGACTACCTTATATACGATAAGAGAAAAGACGATATCGATGAAAGATAGTTAGGTAGATTCGACTATATATCTAGAGGTTTGCGAACTACCTTAGTTAAGCAAAAGAATAAGGGAAAAATCCTAGGGAGTATATTCTAAAGTAATACTAAAAGTATGAAAAACTATTCGTAGCTACCTTCGATATAAGACTTTTAGAATATACTATATAGGACTACGAGATACTACTCTAAGAAGGAAAGTTACTATAGTTCAATAAGATATATAATCTCAATAAAGAATAGTTAAAAGTACTTAAGGAATACCTAAAAGAAAACCTAATAAAAAGTTATATTCGACTATTAATATCACTAGTAGGATACCTAATCCTATTTATACCTAAGAAAAATAGTAAGTTAAGACTATATATCGACTACTAATAGCTTAATGAAATTACTATCAAGAACTATTACTTATTACTACTTATCTGAGAACTATGCGATAGACTTCAAGGAGCTAAGTACTTCATAGTACTTGATCTTAAAGGAGCTTATAATCTAATTCGCATAAAAGAAGGAGAGAAATAGAAGATAGTATTTAGGATATAATATAGTTATTACGAATACTAGGTTATACTATTCAAGCTAACTAATATACTAGTAAGCTTCTAAGCTATAATCAATTATATTTTGAGAGAATATTTAGATATCTCAGTAATTATATACCTTAATGATATCCTTATCTACTCTAAAGACCTTTAAGATTATAAGAAGTATATATACTAGGTACTAGAGAAGCTATAAGAAGTAAAGCTCCTAGTTGAACTAGAGAAGTATAACTTCTATATATAGAAAGTAGACTTCCTTAGATATATAATTATACTAGGAAGGATCTAGATATAAGAATCTAAGATTATAGTAGTTAAGGACTAGCTGATACTAATAAATATAAAGGATATATAAGCCTTCCTTAGTTTTATAAACTTCTATTGATAATTCGTTAAGGACTATAGAAAGTATATAATACCCTTGATATATCTAATACGAAAGGATATACTATTCAATTAGACTATAGACGCTTAAGATATATTTGAGAAGATTAAAGAAATCATTACCTCTAAACCCTTCTTAATAGAAGTAGACCTAGTAAAAGAATTCGAAGTTGAAATAAATGCATCCGACTATACTATAGGTAGTTAACTCGGATAATATAATAAGAATAGTAAGCTATATCTAGTTGCTTACTTCAGTAAGAAGTTTAGTAGACCTGAACTCAACTACTAAATCTACGATAAGGAATTAATAGTAGTTATTAAATCATTCAAAAAATAGGAATCCTACTTTATCAGTATATAATATTAGATTAAAGTCTACTTAGATTATAAGAACTTCGTTAGCTTTATGACTACTAAGGTACTTAATAAACGATAGGTTAGATAGGTAGAATATCTCTTCTAGTTCGACTTTAAGATCTATTACTAAAAAGGATCAGAAAACAATAGGGTAGATACGCTTAATAGACGACTAGACTATTAGTAAGAAATCCTACTAGAGATATAAAGCATTTTAAAATAGGACTCAAATAGAAATATCATATAAGAACTATACTAGATCTCAGTAATATATCGACTATAGCTCGATAACGATTAGTAAAAGAAACTCAAAGAGGCCTAGTAGGCCCTAAGTTAGAAAGAAAAAGAATAGCTCTAGGAAGAAGATAGACTTCTCCTATAGTAAGGTAAGCTTTATATACTAATAGAGCTATATAAGGAACTCATCTAGAGAATATATAAGGTACTAGCCTATAGATACTAGAGAATCATATCGATAATAAAAAGAATTCAATGATACTACGACTTTCTTAGAATATAATAAGATATAACTAATATTATTAAGAAATATAATATCTATAATAAGAGTAAGGCTATACGATATAAGCCTTATAGAGAGCTATAACTACTCCTAGTAGTAGAACGACTATAGTTATTAGTTAGTATAGATTTCATCGTAAAACTTCTAAAATCTAAGGAACTTATAATAAGAGTACTTTACGATAGTATCCTAGTTATTATAGATAGACTTACGAAATATACTTACTTCATCCTATACTAGGAATCATCTAATATAGAAGAACTTATATATACTTTTATTAGAAATATTATAAGCTAGTATAGTATTCTAGATAAACTCATTATAGATAAAGGGATAATATTTACCTCGAAGTTTTAGTAGGTAATACTTAAACAACTTAGGATAAAATAGAAAATATCTATAGTATATTATCTATAGATAGATAGATAGATAGAACGACTCAATTAGATTATTGAATAATATATCTAGAGCTATACTAACTATAAGTAGAATAATTAGGTAGAACTCCTTCTACTAGTATAATTCGCCTATAATAGTATAAATATATCAATAATAAAAGTATTACTATTCTATATTAACTATAGATATAACCCTAAGGCATATAAAGAACTAATACTAGGGCAAGAAAATATCGAAGCGAGTAGGAGAGTAGATAAAATCTACTAGATTTAGAGATAAATATAAGAAGACCTTAACTTTATTCACGAGCAAATAATAAGCTACTATAACTAGCGAAGGTTAAAGGGACTAACCTTTAGGAGGGGAGATAAGGTCTACTTGCTGTATAAGAATATTTCGATAAAACGACTTAGCGAAAAACTTGATTTCAAGAAACTCAGAGTATTCTAAATTATAGAAAAACTCTCTGACGTTATATATAGACTCGATTTACCTTTAGGAATAAGAATATACTTAGTCTTTTATATTTTACTTCTCGAACTAGTACTAGCTAATATAAGATTAGATAATAATATTGAGCTAGATTACGACGAATAAGAATATAAAGTCGAAATAGTTCTCGACTCACGATAATATAGTAGTACTATAGAATATTTGATCAAATAGAAAGGATATAGCGACGAAGAAAATATATAGGAACTAGAAAATAACCTCGGAAATACAAGAAATAAAATCCGATAGTACTATAAAGACTACTTATTATATACTAGCCTTTAGCGATAATATACTAAGATCTATATCTAGATCAAAACTAGATAAACTCTATATCACCCTAGTTAATTATCTTATTTGATAAACCTAGATCTACTAACCCCTAAGTAAGATAGGGATCTTTACTAATAACTATAGTAGTAGTATAAGATACTTCCTTAGTCTCTATATAGTCTAGTTTATCTATACTATCTAGACTATAATAGATAGCCTACTTTATCTTTTTCGACTACTCTCGCTTTTAGGTAATTAGGTATACTAGCTTTAGCTGAGTTTCTTTAATCTCGTCCTCTAGATATTATTTCTATTTGACGATATTTCATATCTCAGTAGGAGTTAGTCCTAGTATATCGTACTGCGAAAGACCTAATTTGATGCATTCAGTATACCTAGAGGAATCTTTAGATGAAGTAATATACGACTTAATTCCTTGGGACTCGCAAGTAGAGTAGGAGGGTATTTTGATACTATAAGTAAGGATAATAGTAAATAGTTTATACTTATCTTGAGTTTTCTTCGGAACTAAGGATGAAGCCTTTAAGACTCGAGAACCTTTGACTTTAGAGGATATAACGGATTAGGAAGGCACGAGATAATCAAGAATAATAGAGCGAATACTTATAGAGCAATCTAGATCTTCAGGACGAAGATTATAAGAGGAGGAGGATAATATCATAACCTATAATCGAAGACTAGGGGATATATAAGTTATAAGGAGAAGCACAACTAATATAACTATAGGACTAAGGAAAACGAGATATAGACCTACTTAGGTTATATAATAAGGATAAGTCAGTAAGACTAGCTCAGTTAGATTAGTAGTAATCTAGGTGATCTATCGATAAAGAGCTAGATATATAATAGGATATTCCCTTCATAGTAGATAGATATCTCTTAGCTCTTTAGCGATCAATCTAAGTATTATTCTTATATAATAGGAGTAATCTCCTCTTAATTATAGTACGATAGTATTATATAGAATACCTTGAACCCTTTATTGATATAAACCTAGTATATAGCTGAGTACCCTTTAGTTATAACCTACTGTATTCATTATACCTTCGTAGTTCCTATAGAATATAGATCTTACCTTCTTATAGTAGGAGTCTATCCTTTTCTTTCAGAGTTCCTTTAAGCTCTAGCTCTAGGGCCTATTATGCTACTTGCAACTAGTTCTTCTAAGTATTATCAATTCTTAGATAAAGAGTAGCTCCTACTTATCTTAGTTCTAGGATGATATTTCTATCTATATCCTATTTTAGTATGCTTTAGGTCTCTAGTAGAACTTCTTACTAGTAATCTAGTCGTCGACTAAGGGCGTTAGCTCAGCTATTTTCTAATCCTTTTTAGTAGTAGATCTTGAAGTCGAACTAGGAGAAATACTCTGCTTATCTAACCTATCATTTATTAAGCACCTTAGTAGTTATAAACTAAATAAAGTTCTTATAATCTAAGTAGACTTTGATCTAGTATTTAGCTCTAATTAGATAGGATTCCTATTCCTTGAATAAGTCTATAACTACTATTAATTCCTTATTATAAATCTAGTAGTTCAATTTAGGTCTACTGAATTTTCCTGATATAAATACTATAAGGTATAGTTTCTTTATATTATCTCATTGTCTAAGTTATCTACCCTTAGTATAGTCTAAGGCATTAGTTTCTACCTTAAATAGTTTATTAGGGTCTACTTCTATCAAGAAGAGTTTAGAAATAATAATTTCCTTGATCTTATCAAATACGTCTTAAGCGTCTATAGTCTAAATAAATAGTATATCCTTCTTTATCAAATATATTAAAGGTATTATATACTTTCTATAATCCTTGATGAATTATCAGTAGAAGTTAGTGAATCTAAGGAAGCTTTATACTTCCTTAATATTAGTAGGTATTAGCTAGTCTTTAACTACTATAATTTTAGATACTTATATCTAGATCTTCCCTAGGGTAATTATATATTCTAAAAAATCTACTTCCTTAGTATAAAACTTATATTTTTCTAGTTCTACTAGGAGTCTTACTTTCTCTAGTACCTAGAGTACTTAGTATATATATTTCTTATAATCTTTTTCGTTTTTAGAGTAGATAAAGATATCATCTAAGTAAGTAATTACTATAATATCTAAATATTCTCTTAATATATCGTTAATTATAGCTTGAAATATTACTAGAGCATTAGTTAGCCTAAATAGTATAACTTAGTATTTGAAGAGTCTATATTTTATCCTAAATACTATTTTCTATTCCTCTTCTTCTTTTATCTAGATAAGGTTATATACTTCCTTCAAGTTGAGTACTATGAAGATCTTAGCTCCTTAGAGTCTCCTATATAATTTTCGAATAAGTAGTAATAGGTAGTAGTTTTTGATAGTAATCTCATTGAGATATCTATAGTCTATATATAGTCTTAATTTTCTATTTTTCTTAGGTATAAATAGGATTAGGTATCCTACTAGTGATATTGATAGTCTAATAAATCTTTTCGCTAGGTTTTCATCTAGGTATTCCCTAAGTACCTTGAGTTATTCTTCATTGAGATTATAGATTTTATTGAACTATAGTATCTTTCCTTCCTATAGTAGAATCTTATAATCCTAGTATGAGTACTCTAGAAGTCTTATATCTAGGGTAGCTACGAATAGCTTTTCATACTTTTGATATTCTTTTAGAATATATTCTTTAGGGTCTTTTCCTGCTTTTCTTGCTTCCTATAAGTAATTAGCGAATCGCTAGATATATAGTCGTACTTTCTTACTAACCTCTCGTTATTATCGTCTTTTCCCTTGCCTTATAAGAGTATCTCTTTCTAGAGATACTATCGTTCGTTAGGCTATCCTTATAGAAGCTACTGCCTTATGAGCCTTTTCGTAGTTCTCGATATCTCATATAGCTCCTTTTAGTCTCTTTTTCTATTCAAGGGCCTTTATATCCTTTAGTATACTATTCTTTCTTTAGCTACTACTATAGTCTATTATAGAGTATACTTCTAGTTGCTTATCTAATATACTTATAGATTATTCCTTAGTCTATATAGAGGCTATATTCTTCCCTAAGCTATTCTCAGCTACCTTTCTAGGGGTAACTAGGATCTCGTTTAAGTGCCCTTCTCCTAGGTTATCTCTAGGGACTAAGTCTATTTCTACTACTATATTAGCTATCTTATCTATTGAGGTATTCCTCTAGTAGATCTAGCTAGTAGTCTAGTTAATATCTAGGTTATACTTCCTTAACTATAGTATTCTTAAAATAATTTCATATCCTAGGGTATCAAAGATATCAAACTATAATTCTACTATATAATCTATAATTATAGTAGGTAAGTGATTAGTCTCCCTATAGATAGTACTATTATTATATTCGATGAGATTTACTAAGATTATTCCTAAAGTATATATTTATTCTTTATATTACTATAGAAGTTATTCTTTATTTACTAAATCAGGTGAAATAAAGTTGCTTTATACTCTACTATCTAGGAGAGTATAAGCTCGAGTTTTTCTAATGAGTATTTCTAGTTCGAGGTAGTCGTTGATATCTATTTTTATAGTATAGAGGAACTATAGTAGGTTCTTGCTATTTAGTAGTTCTACTCCTAATAGCTATCATCGTTTTTTAGCTATTCTTCTAGGAGGGTTCTTAGTTAGTTAGTAATTCTTTCCTATACTATAGGCCTAGTCTTTTCTCTTTCTCTAGTCTAGAGCTATAGTTAGTAAAGTACTGCTAGGGGTAGCTATCGAAGTTATACTCGAAGACAGCGTATTCGTTAGTACTATATACTTCATTCTTATAGAACTATAGACTAAAGTAACTAGTATAATAGAAGTTATATATATCCTAGTCTTAGTACCTTTATAGAAAGAATTTATTATATACCTTATCTATGAAATACTTAGAGTATGTATCGAAAATATATGAGATCTATAGGATATATTCTATATGTTTACTATTCTATAGTAAGAGGTATAATACCTCTATTAGTCTCAAGGTTTCTGCTATATTAGCTTCTATATACCTATATAGTAGTATACCTAATACTATAAACTAGTATTCTGATCCTTTATAAAGTAGTAGTCTAGCTGCTTCTCCTAAGTACTAGGTTAGCTCGTAGTTAGGCTAAGTTATAAGTTCTAGTAGGATCTCGTTGATCTACTTTCTAAGCAAGTCCTTCTATACTTCGTCTAATTCTAAAGTAGTAGTAGGGTTTATAGTTTAGTTATTATTATACTATATTTCATTAAGTAGGTAGGTTTATCCTAAGGGTTCTTCTTCTTTTATATCTCTTACCTCAGAGGTTATACTAGCGATACTAGGTATATCGTCCTATTCCTAGAGCTCTAGCTCCTAAGGATTCTTTTCAAATAGGAAGTCTATTTCTGCCTAGGTGAAGCTATATTAGGCTATCCTAACTATTCATACTATAAGGTTAGTATATTTTTTACTTAAGGGGACTAGTTCCTACTTCTTCTTTCTCTCGCTCTAGTATTCCTTAGCTAAATATCTAAGCTTTCTATAGTTGAAATACTTATAAGTTTCTTATTTCTATACTACCCCTAGCTCTATAGGGCTTAGATACTACCTATAAGCTATAGAGGGGGAGTTTCTCTATCGATCGTAATGATTCCTATATTTTTTGTTTCTAGAGTTCTATCTATTACCCTTTTTTTCTAAGTACTATTCGAATAGTTAGTTATTAATATATACTACTATCTAAGCGTATTCTAGGAAAAAGTCTAATCGATCGAGTTTAATAAGCTCATCTTTGATATCATCCTTAAGTCCTTTATAGAAGTATAATATAAGTAGTTTATCTTACTATTCTAAGTATGAGACTATCTACTAGAACTTTACTAGGTAGTTAGTAGCTAACTTAGTCTACCTGAGTATACTTAGCTTCTATTCTGCTAATCTTTTAGTATCTAGGTCCCTAAAAGCTCCTTTAAGGGCTTCTTCGAAGACCGAGTAGTTACTGAAAATTTCCTTAGTATATTATTTCATAAGGTCTAGGTTTTCTAGATTTCTAATATAGTCTCTCATAATAGGTTCAAACTAGACTAATATATTATCCTAGAGTCTACTTCTAATCGCGAGGACTATCTTATATAGGGTATCTAAGTCCTTAGCGAAGTAGATGAGGTAGACTTAGCTAAGGGTAAGGAATCCTCTCAAGGTTCTATATTTACCTATAAAGCATAATAGCTTATCGACCTTGAAGTAATAAAGGTACTTATCCCTAGGTAGTACTACTAAGGGGTCTTCTATCTATATATTACTAGCTAACTCAGAGGTAATTATACTATCGTTAGAGAGAGTATTACTACTAAGAGTTTCATATATATTATACGTATAGTAGAATTCTTGCCTGAATTCTTCAATATCTACCTTAAATGAGTTATCTAAATTCGAGGGAGTTTACTAAGGACTCAAGCTTATGAAGTACTATAGTATTATATAGAGGTTATACGTTAAACCTTCTAGATAAGAGCGATCAAAATATACTAATTATAGTAGGGGTTGACTAAAGAGTACTTTCTACTATAGTTAGGGTCTATATTAATAAAGAGGTTCAAGGTATTCTATATAATATAGTCGCTATAGTTAATTAGAGATTACTCCTATCAATAGTAAGATTAATACTTAGATTAATCGCTAAAGAGCTAAGAGATATCTATCTACTACTAAGGGAATATCTTATTTATATATCTAGTTCTTTATCGATAGATCATTTAGATATATTAGTAATCTAATATATCTAGTCCTAGATATATTAGATATATTACTGATCTAATATATCTAGTTCTACTAACTGATCTAGATTATATGACTTAGTAGATCCTATATCTCTTCCTATATGCTATACTATATATTAGTTCCTTTCTTCTGTTTCCTTTATATAGTCCCTAGTACCTTGACTGTAGGTCATGATATACTTGCAGGCCTGAAACCTAGCATTTAATACTAATTATAGCTGTAAATAAAGGCTGGCCTATAGAACAATTCGACGTCTAGAACGCTTTTATTTACGCTAAAATAGACGCTGAAATATATATAACTTTACCTAAAGGCTTCTATAATGAAGATAAATATAAAGGAAAAGTAGGTAGACTAAATAAAGCCTTATATAGCCTAAAACAGTCACCTCGCCTATAGTATAATTACCTTAAAGAAGCCTTAAAAAAGGAAGGTTTCGAGGTATTTCCATACGACGAAGGTATATTTATAAATAAAAAATATAAAATATTATTAGTCTGTCACGTAGATGATATACTATTTATAGCACCTTCTATAAATATTATAAACGAGTTCTCTAATAGGCTCTCAACTACTATAAAAATCGATAGGATAGGACCTATTTCGACTTTTCTAGGAAACGAGATCTCGATAGACTATAACAATAAATCTATCACTATATCACAAAATAAATATACACAGAAGCTATTAAATAAATTCAATATAACTAAAGAAAACGGCTATAGGCTGTATTTAACTCTAGGAACTCCTAGAATAAAATTAAAAAAGAATAAAAATCAGGCTTCTATAGAAGAAATAACACAATTCCAAAAGGAAATCGGGTCTTTACTATTCCTATCAGGAAAGACTAGACCTGATTTAACTTATAATATAAATAACCTAGCTAGATATATAGCTAACCCTAATAATATCCACTATAATAAGCTTAAAAAGATCTAGGGATATATACTAAGATTTCCTAATTTAGCTATAAACTATAACTGTAAAGGAGATCTACAGTTAAAAGGCTATACTGATTCAGATTAGGCTCAGAATATAGATAATAGCCGTTCTATATCAGGCTATTTATTTAGCTTAGGCGATATAACTATTATAAACCCTATAAGTTGTAATTCACAAATCCAGAAGACAATAGCTTTATCTAGTGCTGAAGCTGAATATACAGCTCTTAGAGAAGCTGTTAAAGAAGGCTTATATCTTAATAATATGTTTACCTATATAAATAAAAGCTTAAATCTAGGCTATAAGGAAGAAATTCCTCCTATTTTTATAGATAACGAGGCTGCTAAGAAAATAGCAGAAAATCTAGAATTTTATAAAAGAACTAAACATATAAGATTATATTATCATTTTACAAGAGAAGCTGTTAGAAATAAAGATATAAGGCTTCTAAATATAAGAACTAAATTTCAAGCTGCAGACTTTCTTACAAAGTTACCTGCAGCACCTATTTATAGGGAAAATAAACGGCTTATAAATTTAGATAAATAAATCGAGGTTTTTATTCCTTTAAAGGTTTTTACCCTCACTATAACTATAACTATAAATATATATAAATATAACTAGAGTTTATTTTTTCTCTTTATAACTTATATAAGGGTTTTAATTTTTTCCCTATTTATCTACTATTTAATAGTATAAAACCGCTTAAGGGGGTGTGTTGGAACTAAAATAATCAGCCTTATACTATTAAATCTAATACGAGAAATAACCACACAGGACCTTCAGCCAGGGCCTTCTGACGAAGGCCATAGCGAAGGATCAGGCCAGATCACAACCTTCAGGTTGTCTATATAAAGGCCTTCAATGCCCCCTTTGGGACCTATTCTAGAACAACCTTGAATATCATCACCGATTTCACCCACTGTTCCATTGTCTTTATCGTGACCTTCAACAGACTTTGAGTCTGTCAAGACAGCTGCGCGGGAGTTTCTCGATCGCGAGGGTCCAGACGGACGACTTGACGTGCTGTGAGTTTTCAACCTCAGCTACAATAGCGACGTACTGATTCCACTGGCTCTGACATGACCAGGTTCAACAATGCAGGCACGGGAGGCCGGCCAAATGCGCCCCTTGGAGTCCAGGGCTACGAATATCACTTCACCACCAACGTGCTCGGACCATTTCTGCTGGCCCGGCTTTTGACGCCCATCCTCTCTAGCACGGCAAGGCGAAGCCCACCGGGCAGTGTGCGCGTTGTCTGGCCCGCATCTCTCCTCGTCGAGACGGGCGCCCCCAAGGGTGGCGTGCGCGTGGAGTTCATCAATGACCCGGAGTCGGCCAAGAAAATGAGCTACGTCGAGCTGTACGCCGCGTCCAAGGCGGCGGATTGGTTCCTCGCGTCCGAGCTCTCGCGGCGCCAGCCTCGAGATGACGGCGCCGTTGCGTATGTGGCCGGGAACCCAGGGACTTACTCCACAAATATGTGGCAGTACACCCCGTGGTACGTCCAGCTCCTAATGTGGCCCTTCAACTCTGATCACACGCTGCACGGGGCTGAAACCTACCTGTGGTTGGGATTCTCTGACGAGGTTACCCTTGACGATGCCATCTCCGGACGCTATGCTATGTGCCATGGAAGGTGGCATCCTTCACAGAGGGGAGACCTGCTGCAGGCGCTACGGAGAACAGACGAGGGCGGCTCTGGGTGGGCCAGTAAGGTGTACAACTGGTGCGAGCAAAGCGTGCAGAACTACCTGAACTAGGGAGATGATCGTGCGCTATAATCCAGATGCGATTTTCTTCGATATTATGTATATATGCGTCCTATAATCACATTGATGGTGGTGGTGGCAGTGTCGATTTGTGGCGCGAAGTGAACACCTTTTTCTATGCTGTCTGTTGTTATGATTACATAGTAAGTACTAAGTTTCGAACCTTTTCGCGCAGTCTTGATATCTTTGGGGGTCCTGAGAGTTGACCAGCCCTTCGGCTCAATATAACGCCATGGGTGCTCCATCAGATTTCCGGTAGATGCCAGCCCCGATAGAGCGAGCTCCAAGCTCACCATGTATACCCAGAATAATATAACATACCTAGTTACCGTCTCAGAACTCCCAACACCGAGACCGCCCAGCGTAGGAGAAAGGACTCTGGCGGGGCAGAAGAAAAAGCAAACAAAATAAAGAATTCGTTACATTTGGAATGGTCCAGGAGGATCTCGATGCTGTGAGGGTTAACAATCATGTATGTAGGTAATTTACCTAAGGTAAATATGTCACACCTAGCATTGCTAGGGACCGGTGTTGGATGGCAGTTGAACACAGACGTATACAGCGCCCGCCAGTTTGAGCAGATGGAGAGGAAATTCCGAGTTGATGCTTGTTTTGGAATGTAAGCTATAATCAAGATAAGGTTGTATCGAAGCGGATGCTCTTCCCGACCTCGCAGATCTATGGATGCATACCTCAGATCCTAGTACCAGGCACCAGCTTTATCTCTCAACTCATTGGCGGGAGCAGTCTCAAGTTCTCTCATGGTGGTGCGCCACAAGTGTCAAGCTTCTGACGTAGGATGAGCTATTTCCAGGGGCATGTTCAGGGAGCCCCTCATTCTACAAGGAACTGGAGGTTATCATGCGGCTGATTAACACCAGTGCCCAAGTATCTCGCTCTTTCTGTTCTTCTTTTGTTTCCTTCAGAAGCTGTGCAGCTCAAGGCTTCTGGGGGAAAGCCGTCATGCTTCCGTGTTATGACCTCGTCTCATGAGCTAAAAAGATCAGCTGCTTCCTTCCGCCAATACTTTCCACTCTTACGACACCTAGCATTTCTAACCATAAGCGGGCAAAAGCGTACATTAGGGCCTCCCTATTTTCGGTTGTTCAGCGGGTCTATGCATATGAGGCGCATAGCCGAATGTGGTAATCAAGACCACCTGAGCTTAAGTCAAGAAAACCTTCTGCGGATCTGTCTGTCTATCACCAGTTGACGGCATGTTTCATATCAGCCTCACTCCTGTCCAATTTTGTGGCTTCAAGTGGATCGCCTGACAGCTGGCTTTAAGAGGTAGCTACCCTAGGGTAAGAGTCTCATATCCGGTCTTGGCCAGAAACTCCAACCACTGCTTGCAGGGGACAAATTGGCCGAGATGGTACTAGTGATGCCCGGGTGGTACGTTGAATCCTTCCAAGATTAGCTGAAAAGCCTCGAAAATGACCCCGTCCTTGCTAGAAGAATCAAGATTGACATTCAGTTAAGCTGCTGCCTTGAGTTGGCTGTAACTTTCATAAAGGAGGTCATTTCCGCCGAGTATAAGTGGTTCAGTGTCACGGCATGTGAAGCAGAACCCAGACCAACATAACTTCGGGGGGCAACTGCAATAGACAAGAATCCTAGCACTCCTCCCTCACCATGATCTCATCCTTGATTGTCGCCCTTACCACTGGTACGCTAGCTTCGGCAGCACCCAATCTCAGGCCAAGGGCCGACGCAGTCTCATACTGTTCCTCAAGCGACAGCGCTTATAAGCTTTCCTCCTTCGACGCACCAGTCTCCGGCTCAGGCGACTCCGGTGGAATATCGACATGGGCCCTCAGCATCGATGATACCTCATCGGGCTACAAGCAGAAGGTCACCGGCTTCGGCGCCGCTGTCACAGATGCCACGGTCGCTGTCTTCAACGCCTTGTCCGACACCGACAGGTCAACCCTCCTCTCCACCCTGGTGACGAGCAGTGGAGCCAACTTCAGCCTGTTGAGGCACACCATCGCCGCGTCTGATCTGTCCGCCGACCCGGTCTACTCGTATGACGACAACAGCGGCAACGCAGACACGAGCTTGAGCGGCTTCAACCTTGGCGATAGGGGCACCGACATGGCCGCCCTGCTGGCGAAGTTTCGGGCCCTCAACTCCGGTCTCACCATCCTTGGCTCACCCTGGAGTGCACCCGGATGGATGAAGCTCAACGGCGTCTTGGATGGAACCACAGTCAACAATAACCTCAACTCGGACTACCGTTCGGACTATGCCGACTACCTGGTGAAGTATCTCCAGGCATACTCTGACGCGGGGGCTTCCGTGGACGCCATCACCATTCAGAACGAACCACTGAACAGTCAGAGCGGCTATCCGACCATGTATGTCTACGCGGATGAGAGTGGCGATATCATCAATGAGAACGTCGGGCCCGCCATTTCCTCTGCCGGGTTGGATACGAAGGTTTGGGCATATGACCACAACACTGGTATGCCTACTCCATCTTCTTAGCTACGCCCAGAGACACCTCGGTACTGAGCCTCTCATTTCACTCGTGATCACTAACTCAACACACTATAGATGTTCCCTCATATCCCCAGACCGTCCTGGACAAAGCATCATCCTACGTCCCCGCCGTGGCATGGCACTGCTACGCCAGCAACAACAACTGGAGCGTATTAACCGACTTCCACACTTCCAACCCAGACACCCTCCAGTACATGACCGAGTGCTGGACATCCCCATCCACCTCCTGGTACCAGGCCGCCGATTTCACCATGGGACCCCTGCAAAACTGGGCCTCCGGCGCGCTAGCCTGGACCCTTGGGTCAAACACCTCGTACGGGCCTCACCTGAGCTCCGGGGGCTGTGACACGTGCCGCGGGCTGGTCGAGGTTGACACCAGCGCTAAGACCTACAGCTTCACCATTGATTACTACATGCTCGCGCAGTTTAGCAAGTTCATCCCCTCCGGCGCGACGGTGCTCGACGGCTCGGGCAGTTACTCATATAGTGACGGGACGGGGATCCAGAGCGTGGCGAGTCTGAATCCAGATGGGACCAGGACGGTTGTCATCATCAATAGATTCGGCAACGATATCTACGTGACTGTCACGACCGCGAGTGGTGAGGAGTGGAGTGGACGAGTTTACGAGAACTCGGTCATTACCTGGGTCCTGCCTGCCGCCTCTTAGAGATTGGAAAATGGACAGAGGTCGCCGAGCTGGACTTTGGTTTTAAGGTTTTGTAGGTCGCAGCGTCGGTTTCCAATTCTTGTTATAATGATATGAAATACGGATGTCGAAAACTAGGTTACATATACGCAAAACAACAGGCTGTGCTGTTCTGAGCTCATGGATACTCATAACTTCTTCCTAGACTTGTGGGCTAATCTTCTCTTATATCTCATCTGAAGTCCAGTGCCACACACATGCGGTCACGCTGCCTTGGGCGAATAAACCACACTACTCCCCGTCTTGAAAATGTTTGTTACCAAGTATATCTATGTGAATACCTATCCAGTAGATTTCTAGCAATATGACTGTTACTTGGAGATAGGATACATATGTAGTCCGCGATACTGATGGTGAGCACAAGCAAGCATCTATTGACAGGGTGGTCTTCAAACTTTAGTCAACATCGGTAGTATATAGTACACACTGGTACCTAGTTTCAGTCTCCAAAACGGTTCTCTCGTCCGCTGGAACCTTAAATAGTGACAAGACTTCATGAAGGTTTTATCCCGCTAGAGCAATTCGGTCACGTCTGAGTAAATCTTTGATGGCAGATGACCTTCTCTGGCATTTTAAAAAAGCACGTACGAGGAATTAGCTGAGAACATGACGCCAGTGAATTGGAGGGAGCGGTAAATAGTGAACCCAAGCGAAAGCAGTAGATGTCTTCCTAAGAGCTCGGTTGCGAGGGGTGTCTGGGGGTGTCTAGATAAAATCATCAAGGTTTCAGTCCCCATCACCATAATCAGAACGACCCCGAAACAGCTTTTCCAAAGCTCTTATATTTCCAGATCTTATACATCAAGGCTGAATAAACGCGGTCTACACACTATGGATGAACCACCAAGCACAGTTGACCATACCCATACCTCTCCCCCAGAGGTGGGCCATCCCCACCGCAAGCTGAAATGGTTGTATTCTTCATAGTGGACAGACTTTGGCCGACCGGTGATTGCTTTAAAGCAGACAAATATGGGGGAAGGAAAACACCAATTTAATTATATCATGGGCCAATTAACATAGTAGTCATAGAGCCAGCCATTTATTTACTGTACCCTAGGTATCTATAGAGAGCCCACACTACGGGAATGCATTGGGTGTTTTCTCTCCTTTGCTAGAGGTAGGCCGGCCCCATTCACTCAACCTTATCAGTAGCTTCTAAAGTTGTCCAAGGCCCTACCTTCGAGATGGGGATTTCATGCTAGGTGTAATTTGAAGGAAATGACTCCCGTATTTGGGAATATTGCCATGTTCCCGAACACAAAACCCAGCACCAGCGTCAGCACTTAAGTAATTATCTATATTGGGACGGCGATTTGAGGAATAGAAGTCAAGGCGTCTGAACCGCACGGATTATGCCAATCCCTGAGACAGTCACTATGTGCCTCGATGTATCTCTGGAGCCGATATAGCTGCATTGTGTTTTTTGTTGGAGGGAAGCAGGCTCACAAACCCGTTCCCAGGGGAGCCTCTTGATATTCCGCAGCACCATTACTTCATGATTTTGCAATTGGCCACTGAGCTGTAACATGATATCACCATATGCCACATGAAGCCTTGCTGTTACCGGGTATAACCCCGGGATGTTGCTGGAGCTTGAACTACCGCTAACATCATTTGTGTTGCTTTGAACAGGAGCTGAAGGATTTTTACAGCACTCAATACTGCTCACACCAAAACGTTTATGGTATGAGGCTAGGTTTCCGATGACCAGGCTACATAATGTATCAAAAATTG
The DNA here is from genome assembly GCA_021272945.2 of Cytospora paraplurivora. Taxonomy (NCBI): domain Eukaryota; kingdom Fungi; phylum Ascomycota; class Sordariomycetes; order Diaporthales; family Cytosporaceae; genus Cytospora; species Cytospora paraplurivora. The sequence continues at coordinate 61,584 of JAJSPL020000031.1, forward strand.
CCACGAGTGTATTATTGCAACACTAAAGGATGCATATGTGATCGATCTCGGCCAGGTAACTGTTTTCCTTGGTGTTGTGATGGGTATGGCTGGAGTTGCATACACATCGAAGCTACAGTCATATTTGAGAATCATCTCAAAGGTACTCAGGTGTTTAGCATCAGCTATTCCAGCCTCGCTGACACAACTGCCGTCTTACGTTGTAACTCTCCGGTAGGACTCACCTACAGCAACTTCGCCCCGTGTCAAACAAACACGCCGAGGCTCCCGAAGTCTCCATATAGTTAGACACAGGTTGTGTTCTTGACAGAAGATTGCGCTTCTCTATAGTTCCCTATACGTACTATTTGATCGGACTCGTCTAGCTCCTTGAAAGCATTTGATGAAAAATGTCTGTTACTTGATACTGCTCAGATGATTATATCTATGGCTTCCTTGAACACCTGGGAAGATCCCGGCCCTTTCAGAAGATGTTTTCAAATTAACCAGGTATAAATGGATCAAATTGCCAAACGCATATTTGAAAAATAGCGAGGGTAGAAATCCACCGCATCCATGGATTTGCCCATTACGATTTACATTCAATAACCAGGAAATATCAATTCCCCACTTTAGGCCCCTAGGCCCAGCCTCGGATCGTTTCTCAAAAGGACAGACAGTATGGGTATCTCCAGCAATAACAAGCGAAAATTGCAAAATGAGTGACAGCATTGGGACACCAGGCTCCAAAGGCTCCGAATGATTAGTAATGAAGGACCATCTCGCATGTCCTCCTACACCTTCCCAGCATTATTCTGTCGTGGGCGTGATGGGTTGAAAACCACCCAGATCTGTAAACTGCTCCCACGACCATGGCGGGCTGACGTCGGCCGCGCTGTGCACCGCTATCTCCCACTCATGGTCGCTCGAGTCCGATAAGACGTCGAGCTTGTGGTCGTCTGCGAGGACGGGAGCTGAGGCCTTCCGCCGGTAACGACTTGGCTTCCGCATCCGCGGCAGTGTCTGGTCGAGATCTTGCTCGGAGTCACTGTCGTCGTTCCTCTCCCTCAGTGGCGCAACGACATCAATCAGACTCCATCGCTTAGATGTTGAAGGCTTGTTGCCGAAACGACTGCTATTTCTTCTTGGCACGGGTGGCAGTTCTGAGTTCGAAGATGTGCCGAGTACGTCGTCGCTAGGGAACATCTTCCGGATGGAGTTGCATGTAGGTTGGCGTTGGATGGGCAAGGCCGGGTTATCGCATACCTGCGGGGAGACTGTGCCGGGGCTCTCGCAGTACTCGATCGTATCAGCAGGGGCTCGGACAGCGTCGCCGTTTTCCCATTTATAACTGGAATGGCGCGAAGCGCGCGGGCTCTCGCCGACTATGGTTGGTGATGTAGAGTCGCTCTTCCCACTGATCGACAGTGAGGAAAATACCGAGCCCTGACTGCTTGTTGAACTGGTGCTCGCTGAGCGACTTGCTGTCGGCGTTGTAACGACCTCCAGATAAGGTGGGTATCGTGGTGAATCCTTTCGTTCCGTTGAGGTATCCGAACCCTCGGTAGACTTAGTGATCTTGGTAGTTTTATTGGTTCCGTTCCCATACCCATGGACTACAATCTCGTGATGTACCGACTTGTGAGACCCTTGGGGTGGCTTGCGAGATGGGGTGGCCCGCGTCACTTCCTCCGCGGTAAGGGGTCGCTGGTTGCTAGTGTTGCGAAACATGCTCATTGACCGACGCAGGGACAAGCTCCTTGTCAGACTTTTGGTCCGAGACGAGTCTGTGAGGTCACGTGTCTCATCTAGTGTGGACCGTTCTCGTGACTGACTTGCGGCTCGGTGATTCAAGGCGTAATAGTCGACATCAGGCTTGATCTCAAGGCCGACGCTGCTCAGCTGGGAGGCCGATTCTGGTTGCAAAACATGTGGAATTGCGTTGATCGAGAGGCGGCGTGCCTCCGATGCCAGCAAAGGCGTATCCATAGCAATTGCATCATTGACGGACCTGGGCGAAGATGGAATACCATCGTGCACATGGAACTGCCACGGTAACAGATCCTTTGCTGACACTGCCAAATGATAATCGACCCCCTCTTGAGATGTCACCTCCATGGGCACCTCGGTACAGGCCCTCAGCGTCTGATACGTGGCATACACAAGAAGCCACCTCACCTTGCGAGCATCACTCTGGCTCAGATTTGACCTTTCAGAGCGACCAGCCTTGTGCGGCGCAAGAATGAAGTCCTCCTCGAATTTGCGGTATGCCAGGACGAGTCCGTTCTCAAGGAGGTGCACCTTTGTGCTATTTGTCGCTTTCATCACCGATGCGTGTGCAACGAGACGCTGGTCAGGGCGCACTTTACCTCCGCCTTCGGTTCGGTTGTTGCCGGTGGGCCAAGCCAAGCCTATTCGGCTACGGGATTCCTTGCCCTTCAGTGGCGTGGGCAGAAGCGGTAGAGGATGGGGCAGAGGCGTGGTATTATGTCTGAGATCGAACGCATGGACGCTTTGGAGAGCACATATCCCGCCTTGGGCTACCGGGTGACTGTTGTCTACTGTTGTGTACCGTTCGTCGACGAGGTACTCGTAAAGCGCTTCGAAGTCCGTTCTCATGGCGCGGTATACCTCGGCTTTGAATATGGTGCTGCATCTCAAATCCGCAGGAGGGGGCGGGAACCGTACGAACTTGGCGGTGTAAAAGCTATGAATGTACGTCCTGAAGCGGTCCAGATGCGCCCGAGCACCCGTCGATAGGCCGAGATGAGTTTCGGAAAGGTCATTCTCGAGAAGATCAGAGAGCATGGCACCGGCACGGCTCAGTCGGGTATCCAGATCGGCCCGTTCCCGTCGAATAAGTTTGCGTGATGCAATACTGATGCGCTGACCTACATGTCAGCGCATGGAATTTAGAACAACACGTGTGATACGAGTAAAGGGAATGCACAACGTAGATAGGGGTAGAACTTACCGAGTACTCCGGACTTTTGTACAGCTTCTCGTTCATGCCCACGCAGTGTGCTAAGGAGTTAATGTACAAAGCCCTAAGCTGGAGATTCTCCGCCAGGTGCAGTATAGCAAGCGCATGGTTTGGGTGTTTACGCATATCCAGATAGCCCTCTTCGTCAAGGTAGCCCAGCAGATCCTGGATGTTATCCACATTGTCGCCACGAAATTCGTGCATGCTATGCACCAAGGTGACAAGCGTGTTTCCCAGATGCTCGCCTACCATTGACCGCCGGCACACCCACGCGAAGAAATTCCGAATCGCAATATGATATTCCAACGCCTGCGAACGGCTTGCCATCTGTGGTGCAGGAATGTAGAGCTCAACTCGGCCATTTTGGCATGCGTCCTCCTGAGAGGTGGATCGATCCCGATATTTCTCGATCAGCGGTTCGCATTTAGCAGAAAGGAGGCACGCGAAGGGGACTTTGAAGGCAGGTTCCTCTCGCAGCTGGCCCTTCTCGTACAAATATACGAAGCAGTTGCCGTTCTTGTACCACAACTCCGGGTCCTAAAGTAGCATTAGCACCTTTGCCAAGATGATGGCAGGAATGTTGCGACTTGGGAACAGGCTGTTCACCTTTTCCAGATTGTCCCAGCTCGAACTGATTCTGGCAGCGCCGTCCCATCTCTTGACACTCATCGTTGAACTTGTCGATGAACCTCCTCCCAAAGCTTCCGACGAGCCCTTCGACTTCCAACCCCGCGACCTATTCGAGACCCCGTTGTACAGCATGCTGACAACACCAGCGGATCTCGAGTCTAGAGAAAACGAGCGCAGGTCCAGAGGACCTGGGTCGAGTGCGGCCATTCTCCGTTATTTGTAAGAGCTGCTTGTGGCGTTCACCACCATCTAGCAGCCCGATAAACCGGGTTCAACCTAGTTCTGGCTTGAGATGGGGCTAATATCCGGGCGTTTTTGCAGACTTGTATGACTTCGGAGGGGTGGTGCTAGTGGTGGAAGCGGCTAGCGAGCCCAAGCCGGCCTTTAGTGAACAGCTATAGCTTTGTAGCTAGTAGCCACCGAGATGGAATCGTTCTGGACGCCGAAAAGCCGAAGGTCAAGTGGCACACTCTGGGCATCGTCTGGGCAGCACTTTGCCTAGGGACCCATCACCTCGCTCTGGTTACTGAATGAGGAGAAAATGTCGCAATTAGTTAGGCGAAGAGTGGGAAATATGTGATGGGGGAGAGATGAGATGAGATGGGACGAAGAAAATCACTGGAGCCTTGTTGATGTCAACACTATGCCAGTTCCCGCCCGTCATTCGTTCAGAAGACGACAGACGGCCTCTAGGGAGCCTCTTCAGGAAGCAGAGACTTGTGGGCAGGGACCAAAGTAAGGCAAACTGCAGTGTCTAGGAAAAGGAGTATGAGCAATGGCTATATGAAGACAGTCCAATGTCGTATCTGATCTGCACTAGAGGGGTATTATGGATGAGCAACGCAAAACACACGGTACTAATATCCCAGAAATTGCGATGCCGCTGCTGGAGATACTGGGAATACTGGGAATACGGTAGTACGGGTTCCTGTCGTAGCTCAAGCGGCTTGTTTAGGTCCGGAGGCCCGTATCAGTCGATCGGCATTCCCGTACTGGTGCAGGAAGTAGCTTCAGGGCTGCAAGGCGGGCAACCGCCGCAGTGCAACGTACTGAACATCAACTGCGCTGCAGTGAGTGAGTTGGCCCGGTAATGCTATTCTGTGATTCGTCTAGGGCGGCGTCCAACTCCGAAACCCCAGCAACGCCGTGGAGGGTGGGCGTACAAGCCAATGCTGGGTGAGCACAAATTACCTATCTCGAGCGCCTATATCCCAGGGGACCCCCAGTAATGACTTGCAGATCTTCTGGAGAGATCCATGACGAGGCTATGTCCACATCCAGGAGCACAGCTTTTCATCGATGGTGCCATGACCACGAGCGGAGAAGCAGAATACCTAGCTGGCTCGGACCTGTGCTGCAGAAAGATGTGGGTAAGATATTAACTCCAACAACGGACTGCATCTCTCGGGCCGCCAGCAGTTACTGTAGTTGGTCAATCCGGCGACAGCAAGATTCTGACGAATAAATAGCGTGTCGTCGAGATGGCGATCGTCGGGACCCTTCTCGTGTGGCGACACGGCGTGAGTGAAGGTCGACCCCTGTTCTATTCGATAGTTGATAAAAAATCCCAAGGACCTTGTGTCGATCTTCATGGATGGACACACAGAGTCTCCAATCCCGCTGTAGCATCAATACTTGCGTACGCTTTCAGCCCTGAACCATATTGCTTTGTTGGTGGCATGACCGAAGCAGCACATGTATCGGATGGTGTGCTGCACTGTGTGTGCGTCTGAAACCCAAAGCTTCCTTCCTTGTAAGAGATGGGGGCCGGTGAACGGGCCGAGCCTAGTCTCAACCCTAACCCTGATTACAACTCCGATGTCACCCACCTTGGATCTTCACCTTGGAGCTTCACCGAGCTCGCAGAGAGAATCGCGGTTGTATGGCCGCTCCGAATACGCGCTCCCATTGACGCCGCAGTACCAGGGAAGTCTATATCGCTTCCATCTGATATTTGGGTTACTTATCATACGCCCCATGATGGATCCCTAAGCCACCAAAATCCCGCTTGATCGGCCCTACTGTCGGTCCTCCATCTAATAGGACAGAGCGTACGTACAGCGTCGCAAAACCAGGCCTAAAGCTCCCACGAGGGCGACGACCGTCAAGATGGCTGCTACGAGTGCCTACATGTACATACAATGCCCTTGCTCCGACCCTGCAAATCTTTCTCGCCATAGCCATAGCGACCCTGTCACTCCGGCACACGAGCTCGATGCCTTCGAGAAGCCATTCGATCCCAGAGCTCCCCGTGCAAACTACAGCTTGTACCCGCTGGAGTACCTACTGTATTGCGAAGACTGCCACCAGATCCGGTGTCCAAGGTGCATAGCTGAAGAAATTGTCACGTACTACTGTCCTAACTGCCTATTCGAGGTGCCGGGCAGCAACATCAAGAGTGATGGTAACAGGTGCGACCGCCCCAAGGACACTCGATATCTATTCATTGTTGAGAGCACGGCATGCTGACCAGCTACCACTACATTTCCAGGTGCACCCGCAGCTGCTTCCAATGCCCCGTCTGCATCGGTCCCCTCTCCGTCACAGCGGTCGACCCACCGGTCTCCTCTGATCCCGACAACGACAAGGCGTACTCGTCTGCGCTGCCATCCTATATCCTCACCTGCTCCTACTGCTATTGGACGTCCAACGAGATAGGCGTCAAGTTTGACAAGCCCAATGGCATCTACGCACAGCTACAGAAGATCCGAAATGGAGGGAAGACGCGCCTCACGCCCAAGGAGCGCAAGGACAAGCGGAAGAATGACCCGACAGGCACGGGCAGCTTGGGCAGCGCCGGTTCCAGTCTGGGGACATCTGCCCTGCCGTCCATAGGAGAGGAGATACCGCCGACCAGGGAAAATGTTCAAGACGGGAAGGAAGACCTCGACGTCGAGACGCAGTTTGCCAATCTCAAGGGCTTTTATCAGTCGCAGCTGGCTGAGTCCTCTGAAAAAGGCGGTCTAAGCTCCCTCGGTGAGCTAGGTATTGGCTCGCCGGGGTCACTATCGCGCATCATGAGTCTCTACACGGGTGCAGGAATCCTAGGCGACAAGAAGGCCAAGTCTCGTTCCGAGACGATGCGCGAGTCCCTTGAGCCGGACGAGGGCCTCCAGGTCGCAGATCTGGACGAGTCTAGGGAGATCGAGCGGCTACTCCAAGCAGGCTGGGACGAGACCACGTCCACCGAGCAGACCGCGTCACAACCCCCCATCAACGTCTGCGAGCCGAACCTTCACGGCAAATCACGCTTCGTCGACGAGCTCCGGCCCATACCGTACCTCCTGCGGACCAAGCGATCGAAACGTTGCCCCGTCTGCAGACACATCGTCTCTAAGCCTGAGGCGAAGGTCACCAACACGCGGTTCCGCATACGGCTGGTGGCAGGGAGCTACATCCCGACCATATCCCTACGGCCCCTGCAGGCGACCTCCCTCTCGCAGAGCATAACGGGCAACCCCATCGGCACCTCGGAATCCAGCCCCGCGGCCCTTCTCGCGCCGCTGAGACCTGTTCAGTACCTCCTGACGTTCAAGAACCCCATTTTCGAGCCCGTCAAGATCACGCTGGCAACGCCCTCGGTGACGCCGGGGAGATTCGCGAGCAAGGTGACGATCCTCTGCCCGGAGTTCGAGATTGACGCCAACACGGACGTGTGGGACGAGGCTCTCAAGGACAGGCGATCCCTCATCCTCCAGCAGGCCGCGAGGGACGAGACCCCGGGAGGGACACAGCAGCCCTCGGTCGAGCCGGGCAAGGTGTGGGAGCGAGGGCGGAACTGGGTCACCATCGTCGTCGAGGTCGTGCCCGCGTCCCTGCGGCTGGAGAGGACCAACGCCTCGCTGGTCAGGACGGAGCGGTTCGGCAAGAGGGAGCTGGACATGGGCCCGTTGAGAGAGGACGAGGACGTGTTGGAGATTCCCATGTTCGTTCGTTTGGAGTGGGAGGCCGATGCGGGGCACGAGGATGCTCCTGCGAAAGACACACAAGGCGATGGAAGGGAGAAGAGGGAGCTGGCATATTGGTGTGTCATGGGGATTGGGAGGATCAGCCAGGATTGAGACTGGCAAATGCATGAACACAAAAGGAACGACGGTCACGATACCCAGAATAGAGCAATGATGAAAAAAGTTACAGCAGTCAGGAGCGAATTATGAGACGATGAGTTTTGGCGATTCATTGGCAATGTTCAGACCATGCTTGTTCTATTTTGACAAGCTATTCCGTTCACAAAAAAGTCGCAGAAAACGCCGACGTGCCCCTTTTGGCTGCCATTGCCAACCGTTGTTCCCATGATCAATTAAACCATTGCCAAATCTTGAAATCGAAACCACCATAAACCCTCAGCCCCTTGGGTATCCATTCATTCCTTGAGCGGCGAGACGCGGTCTCAGCCAGCTCAGGCCCTCAGATGCTCATAACGGGGAGAGCACATTTAGTACTCAACGGCGCTGTTCTGGGGGAACTCGAAGGTGACACCACGGCCGGTAAGCTTGCGGTAGACCTCGGAGTAGGTGTCCAGACGGTAGTCAACACCACCACGCTCCTTCTCGTCAAGGATGACCTTGAGGGTCTTGGCACCGTCCTCCTTGGTGCGGAGGCGCTTGCCGACGATCTCGACGGGGTAGACGAGGTCGGTCAGGATGGCGTCGTGGACGGCGGTCAGAGTGCGGCTACGGGGACGCTTCTGGGTCTGGGTGTTGCGGGAGCGGGTGGAGCGCTTGGGGCGGGGCAAGATACGGCGGGAGGCCAGGATCAGGACGTGGCGGTCGGAGAACTTCTTCTCCAGCTCACGGGTGAGGCTATAATGAGGATGCTTGTCAGCGGCATGGACTTGTGATGTTGCGATGGTAGTGAGAGGATATGAAAAAGGTGAGCCATGGAGACAACAAAAAAAAAAAAAAACTTACCGCTGCTGGACGCGGTGGAATCCCTGCAGGGAAGGAACGGGGACAAAGATGACAATAGCCTTCTTGCCGTGACCAACCTCGATCTATTCAAGATCACAAAGTTAGCCTGCGAGCTCCCGGATGATCTGTCTTGTCCAGAACAGAATCCGTGGACCGCTTCCCGTCCTATTCCACATTGTATTCGAGTGTTTCTGCGTGTATGTGTGCATCGAGATGTATCGCGCATATCTCTGAGTCGAAGTATTTCATTGCAGACAAACGGCCGTCGCACTCGGTGGAATAGGGATTGTTCGGTATTGCGAATCTCGAGATTCATGTTCCTTTGCAAGTCTCTATGCTTCTTGCTGTGGTTCGGATGAGTTCATACCTCCTTGGCAGAGACGAACTGCAGAGGCCGGAGGGCGGCCTTGAGGTCGGCAGTGTTGCTCTCGAGATCGTACAGAGCACCAGCAATGCTGGTCTCGAGCTCAGAGGGGTTCTGGCGCGAGGCCGAGGTGGCGGCGATCTTGTTGAGCTGAGGGGCGGACATTTTGACTGCTGTGGAGGTTGTTCGTTTCCGAAGAAAGAATTGGAGGCAGTCAAGTATGTCAGTCTTGAATGGAATGGGGGAGGGAGTAGAAGGAAGGAAGCAAGTCGGGCCGCAGAAGAAAATAAATGGTGGACGGGCCAATCTGCTGCCGAAAAGTTTTTGGCTCGTCGAATTGTGGGCTTGGACTGTGCGCAGCTCAGATGTCATTCTCAAACGGGTATTAACGTCTTTTGACTGCCAAGTGGTGCCAGCTGTCAGACAGCTCCTTGTGACTTGGCAACCAGCAGAAACAGGGTTAGGGTCCTACAGATGCCAACACCACCTAGATTATTTGTCTGTCCTTCGACACATAATTTACTTCGAAGAGCTGTACACTTCGGCACATATCTACATATATCATTGACACGGTTCTCCCATCAGCGTTTCGATAAGAGCCGACCAGCTATGCAAGCTCTAACCCCTTCGTGATGTTACCAACCCTGGCATGAATCCAATCCAGCCAAACATTCCCCCTCGCCTTCCACGGACCCTTCCCATTGGCATCGTTCCAAGGTGACCTACCCTCGGCCTTCTTGAGATATGTCGAAGTTAACCTCATCCAGTGAACCTTGTCCCCATCCTCCACGTGATATCCCTTTGGTTTCCGAGGGACAGCAACCTCCTCGCCCTTCTTCTGCATCCTGTCAAACAGACGGCACAACGTGATTGCTGTGTTATCAACACCCAGTGTCCACGACGCCCAGGCATATCCGACTGTGAACATCAAGTTCGGCACATCGGTGACCATGCAACCGTTCCAGATCATGTGCTCAGCTGGGCTGAGCAGTTCACCATCCACACGTAGAGGTATCTTGCCGCCCCACAGCACCTTGATACCCGTCGCGGTGACAATGGCGTCGGCCTGCAACTCCTGTCCGTCCTCACACACTATCCCATCCTCCGTCACCGTCTTTATTGTCGCCGTCACAACCCCAGCTCTAGCCGCCTGACCATCCTTGCCATGCAAAGCCTCGAAGAAGTCACCATCCGGAGACAGACACAACCTCTGCTCCCAAGGCTTGTACCTCGGCGTGAAATGCGGGTCAGATCTTACATTCGACCCCTCCAATCGCTCGTTGACCCAGCCCAACAGCAGCTTGCTTGCGTTGTCGGGAAACCACTGGAACATGCAGACAGTCCAGTACGGATAGATGGCGAACCACAGCCACTCCAGCCACGATGCCACTTTCTGGGGAAATAAGACTCGTGCCCACCTGAATGGCGCGCTGTTCTTGACGGCCACAATCCAACTTGGGGACCGCTGTAGCATGGTGACGTGCTTCACGCCTTGCTTCACCAGCGCCGGGATGAGTGTTATGGATGTTGCACCCGAGCCGATCACGACCACCCTCTTTTCCTTGACATCATATTCCGTGTCCCAGAACTGGGGGTGGATGACCTTGCCCTGGAATCTTTCTAGCCCTGGTATGACCGTCTCGAGGGGTGCGTCGTAGTCATAATATCCGCTCGCCAGCATGATCCATTTCGCCCGGTATACCTTCTTCGTCCCATCGTTGTCCACGTTCAGCGTCCATCTCTTCGTCTCGCTGTCCCAGTCACCCGCAACCACCTTGTGGCGCAAGTTAAAGTACCGGTCGAGATGGTACAACGATACACTTTCTCGCACATAATCCATGATGAGTGGAGCCTCGGCGATAGGGGCGTTGTATGGCCATGGGTTCCAGGCAAAGCCATATGTGTAGAGGTCACTGTCCGAACGGATGCCCGGGTACTTGAAGTAATCCCATGTGCCTCCAATAGTGTCTCGAGCCTCCAGCACCGTGAACTTGGCGCTTGGCAGTCTGGACTGGAGCCGATATGCGCAGTTGATTCCTGCTATTCCGGCCCCGACTATGACGATGTCGAAGGAGAGGTCTGAGTCCTGGACGGAACCCATTTCGGTCGATTTTTCGTTCAAGTATCGTACAATCTGGTACTCCGATGTTGAGTACGTCGTTGGACACTTTTCATTAAGCCAAGATGGGCCACTCGGGTTTATAGAAACCCGGCGAGGTCAAGTTCAAGTCCGGGGGAGGGGGGGTTGAATCTCCACTGTGGGAACTACTCGGGCACTTGAGGGTGTGCCTCGGCTCATGATTGAGAGTCCCTATTTTCGCAGTCATAGGTAGCACAATTTGAGGTATAAAAACGAGATAAAGCCAGACACGATACGTATGTCGCAACAATTTATCCGAACGCATTGGCGACGAGCGATTCATAGAGTACGTAGTCCGTTCTGATGGCCCTCTCAGGGGACTTTGCAGGCATGATGTCCTGAGGTGCCGAGGTAGAAATACGGGTCGTGGAAACATTTCGCGGAGACGGAGAGATACTCAGTACCTAGGTATAATACCTGCATCGACTATAGTCTTATGCCCGGGCGGACTTGGCAGGCGGTGTGTGTCGCAAATCCCCATCTAGGCGCATTTCCGACCAGCAGGTTCACTGGTGCAGCATGTGTGAGAGTTACCTCTTTGGGTGTTTCTGGCGCTCGGAAGGATTCGAGGATCGCATAGTGCCCCCCTCCCCCGCAATAGAACTGCAGCATTGCGGCGTAGACTATATTACGTGCATGCTTGGTAAGGCTAGTAATCCAACAACCAACAGCTTTTTTCAACGTCGGAGGGCGCGGGTTCTAATTTTGACTGTACGCTTTCACGGCGTTTACCTGGGCATGAACGTTCCGGAGGGATGCGCCCTCGGGACGTTCGAGTTCACATGTCATAACATTTTCCCCACAATTCGAATTGTTACCCAGAATTCATTGATCTAGTACGAAAGAAGCCAATCTAATGGTATCTCAGGGGACATTGTATCCGGGAATAAAGACGCATAAGTCGACAAACAAGATGTAAAGCAACTCCGGCGCCCAAATAATGCTAAAATCAAACCGTCTATGCCTTCGCATCAGTCATATGGGCCATCTGAGCGCTGTACCAAGACTGTGATCGAGATTGTCAGCTTTCATCCAACTCTAAAAGATACGAAAACGAGGCAGGGGAGGACTTACACTCTCAGCTCCAGCACCAATGGCAGGGGGGGCCAGCTTGCCCAGCCAGGATGGCTCGATCTTCCTGGCGTAGACCTTTGCGTCCTCGTCCTTGATCTCCTTGTTGAAGATGGTGTTCTTGGGCAGGTGAGGGTTGAGGACGGCAGGTCGGCCAATTCCGACGATATCACAGCCAGCCTGTTCCAGGGCCGCCTCCATGCCCAGTCGGCTCCTGAAACCGCCCGTGACGATGAGGGGCACCTGGGGGAACTTGGAGCGGATGGCCTTGGCAAACTCGATAAAGAAGGCCTCGCGGGCCTTTGTCCGGTCGGATTTCTTAGAGTCCTCGGTACCGAGGAACATCTGGGAAGGGGAAAGTCAGTACGCAATGCTCCGTCTCTGGGGATATATCCATGGAGGAAGAACTTACCGAGGGGTCCTCGTACGATCCACCGCTGACCTCAAGGAAGTCGATTCCAGCATCGGTGATGGCCTTCAGCTGCTCGATGCAGTCGTTCAGGTCCGACTCGGACTGGTGGTCGACGCTGTTCTGCTTGATGCCGACGGTGAAGCCCTCGGGCGTAGCCGCCCGCACCGCTTTGATGATCTCCACGATGATCTGGGCCCTCTTGGTCGGGCTGCCTCCGTACGCGTCCGTCCTGGTGTTGGACTTGGCGCTCAGGAACTGCGCGAGCAGGTACCCATGCGCGGCGTGGATCTCGATGCCGTCGAAGCCGGCCTCGGCGCTGATCTTCGCCGTCCTGACGAACCGCGCGACGACGTCCTGGATGTCAGCGACCGTCATCTCCTTCGGCGTGCCGAACACGACGGCGCTCGCCAGCTTGGCCAGGATGCCGGCACCCAGGTCCAGGGGGATCGCCGACGGCGCGAGGTTCTTTTCGAAAAAGCCCCTGGTTCCGGCTCCGAACGGCGACTGCCTTCCTGGATGGTTGATCTGGACGACGGTGGGGTTTCCATTGGACGCGCCCTTGCATGCCTTGGCCCAGGCCTTCCAGGCCTCGAGCATCTTGGCCTCGTCGTCGATGAGGGCCGTGTCCTTTGGCCCGCCGAGGTACTTGGAGTCCACCTGTACGTTACCCGTGAGCACCAGGCCCCAGCCGCCCTCGGCCCAGGCGGCGTAGGCGCGGTTCAGGGCCTCGTTGGGCAGGTAATCCGTCTCCGGGCCGGCCATCTGCTCCGTCATGGCCGCATTGGCGAGGCGGTTGGGGAGGACGAGCCCTGAGGGCAGGGTGTAGGGCTTGGAGAGTTGCTCGAAAGACATTGTGAGTGTGGGTTGTCTTGAAGATATGTTATTGGGGTATCAGGAAGGGAAGCTGAAAAAGAAGTAATTAATACACAGTGAACAATGTGAGAATACGCAAGGATGATATAAAGGTAATGAAGGATGTCTATCGTATTTCGAACTGAGCGAAGTAAACGAGTGCCGACGGACCAGGAAAACCTTGGAAGAGTGGCATTGATTTATTCCATTGCATTGGTAATCATCCTAATAGTAACAGAGGCATTTGAAGAACTCGATGGCCCCTTTCGTGGTAGATCCACTCGGCCTCGGTAGAAACAGGGCCCATTCTTTCTAGAAAACCCATCGAAGAAAGAAAAACGTGTATAAGCTCCACTAGTTGAGCGCTACTTGACACTGGTCAGTTATCGCCACCGCATCGGTAGCAGCAAACCGTGTGCGGACTCTGCTTCTGTCGCCTGAGACATAAAACGACGTCAATCAATACTTACGAATTACGAGGAAGTACTGCAGTACGCACATATGCAACAGATGGATACTTGAAAGATATGGCGAAATCATTATTGAGTATTATGTTCTACTATTGAACTGTATCGTGAAGCTGCCGTCTTGTAGATCATCCCTGATGTCGTCTTCTACATTCCGTACTTCATCTTTTACGTAGCGCTCTAGATCCATCTTGATGCCTATGACACTATCATCGATGCGCTCGTCAATAAGGTTGTCCACATCAATAGTCACCCCATCAATCCGTTCATCCATTCTTTCCTCCATTTGCTGGCAGATCTCATCCTTCAACTCGGCAACCTGCTCGTCCAGCCGTTCGTCCAGCCGCTGCACCAGACGGGCTTCCATCTTTGCAAGCCTCTCGTCCATACGGGCAATTATGCTTTTCTGTATCTCCGCTTGTTCCCGGGCAAGCAGCTTCCCGCAGATGTCAAGAATACTCCTGTGGTCCGTTGCTGAGGCGGCGGATTCGAAGCTGACGCGCCGCCGTTTCCTAGAGAAGGCTGGCGGCGGTGCGACTTCATCGTACGAAGGGGGTGTCTCATGAGTATCGTTATCGTCTTTCTCAGCTGTCGTGTCTCTCTCTGGTGATTTCCCTTTGGCTTGGCCACAGTCTCCAGACCTTGCCAAGCCGGCGAGCGACTCGATGACCGTCCCGCCTCGGCCTCCATACAAACCACTGAGATCGGCATGCTTTGGATGTGACTTCAAGGAACCATTGCTGGATGCCTGGCAGAGCAACTGTAGCCGCTTCGAGTTTGGCAAGGCATCAAGAGCCAGATATATGGCAAGCGCTTTTTGGCGAGTGAGCAGATCCAGCGAAGTCAGAACGTTGGAATCGGTTATCTTCTTGGATTGGCCAGTGGCATCCATTGGAGCTACCACTGAAACAGGCTTGGACAAAACAAAGCGCAAGCACATTAACTTGCAGGATGACAGCCTGACGGCAGGGCTGATGACGCCTCCCGGGAGCTTGTCAACTTCTTCATGGACAAGCGACAAGACCTGTTCCGGGTGTATGAATATATACACGAAGATTTTGACCTCGTCCTGTGGCGCAGTGCTTTCAACCGTCACAGCAATTCGCAATTTGAAGAAGGCAGTGTTGGAGGAGGAATCGAAGAACAGGCTCAGATTGATGGGCGAAGAGTCGGATGAGTGGGCTAGGTGGCAGGTTGATCGAGGCTCGGATGTGGCATCATACCACTCCAACACGGCAGGCGTAGTTTTGAGATTGAACACCTCGGAGGCTGACGGGGCCTGAGACGAGGTTGCAGCCGCCATTACAACGTGAAGTCAGTACCTGGAAAGACGCGACCGTCGTTAGCATCAGAGTATGACCTGGTAATGGAGTTTCAGAGAAGGGCGATGGCACGCCCAACGCGCAAAACGGTGCTAGGAAGGTTGAGCCCAGCTGAAAGCAGATTCCCGCCCTCCCAGGCTTTGAATGTGATGTCGGGAGCAGCCTTGACTCCGAGTCTGGTAGCATATGGTTGCGATATAATGCTTTCTGCACAGCCGGTCAGAAGGCGTGGATCGCGTCGAAGCACAGCGGCATCCAAGGTGACCCAGTTTCCACGGACCCAAAACCCAGGCGTATCGGGGTCTGCTGACAGCAGTAGGCGGCTAGAGCACGAGGTAGTCTTGTCTTCTTTGTGTATGTCTTTGCGACTACTACAAATTATTACAAGAAAAACCAGTTCTCCGCATAGCCCAAGCCCAGATCCTTCGTACGCCTGTAGCTTGGTGATGGGCGCGACTGACGAGGGCTCTCAGATGCCTGGCGTGTTCTTGGCGCTGCGAGTCAGGTGCAATAATATCTTGTAGAGTTGTCGTCGTTGAGCACTGTGAGCGCCGTGATACCTTGTAATGCGAAGCTTACTACTCGTGATAACGATGGTGATGCTGTTGTGACGAGGCGAAAAGTGGAGGTGGAAGGGAGAGCATTTGCAAGGTTAGCTCAGGTGGACATCGGGGAAGTTCAACTGGCGTAGGTGGTTGGGTTGGTCCGTGCGTTACACGTCGGTTGATCTTCTCTCCGTTCCGAGGATACAATATCAACCTCAACCACGTGGTACACCTATAGGTAACAACCAGTAGCACCTGGGGGGTAGTAGAAACACTACCTAGGTACCTAGGTACCTAATCAATTTGGGGGCGCTTTTCTGGAAAGCAAACTGCTCCCATCTGCAACCTGCGTAACAATGATCCTTTGTTTGACACATGTTCTACGATGTAGCTCACCTTGTCAACCATCCAAGGCCACCTCGATTCCGTATTGACTTCAACTACTGCCGAGCAATAATGCGATAGTTTATTTCACAGACATTCATTGCAACTGTACTATAATAATATTTATAGTCCTTCGACATAAAGGAGGTAATAAAAAAATTGATTGAACTTATATATTCTTGACAAAAGCTTAATTTGAAAAGTATCCCTTCAGGAATAGAACGGAACCTTCTAACAAGATCTGTGGGTTAGGCCAGGTGTACGAATCGTACGAATGAGAACTGAATCGTCAAATGAATTCAAAAGGTCTAGTTCCAAAAGAGAGGAAGAAACGAAGTGATCAACGGCCAGGCCAGATGGGAAGTTATAGGCCTGGCAGGCCGTAGGCAGAACGGCGTTTGCCAGACCCCTTCACCGCCTGGCCTGACTAGGCCGTTTGTCCCCTTGGTGCCTTGCCTTTACTCATTCTATAAGACTAATATTATACTGATCATAGTAGGGGTTGACTAAAGAGTACTTTCTACTATAGCTAGGGTCTATATTAATAAAGAGGTTCAAAGTATTCTATATAATATAGTTGCTATAGTCAATTAAAGATTACTCCTATTAATAGTAAGATTAATACTTAGATTATAATAGCAATAGTTAAAGTATAGTATAAATCGATAATGAATTCCTCTATTTATCTCCTATTGAAGAGCTACCTAAGTACCTATAAATACTATAAGGGACCTATAGGTAATAAGTAGTAAATTTATAGTAAATATACTATATATATAGTATAGTTCACTAGTGAAAGTATAGTGAAAGTATAGTAAATTCACTATACTTTTACTATAGTTTTACTATAGAACTACTAGTTGAATTTACTATACTTTTACTATATATTTACTATTTATTTATAGTAGACTAATTGAATATCTATAGAGTATATTAAGTACTTTAGAATAAAAAGGCTTATATCTATAGAAGTATTACTCAACTAGCGAAATCATAGTAAATATATAGTAGAGATAAGCTAACTTCACTAGTAGTAGTATATAAGTAGGAATATAATATACCCTAGCGAACTTCGATAGTAGCTAGTTTATAGTATATCTATGAAATATATCCCTTAATATTATAAGTATTATTCTCCTTAGCGAATAGTATACTTATAAGTATAGTTAGTATATATATAGAGATAGTAAGGGAATTAATAGCCTACTAGGGGCTAAGAAGATTCCTAACCTATAAACATTAGTAATATTATACTAGTATAGCTAAACTATAAAATGAAAAAGATAATAAATAATGTAATAATATAGTTTATACTATAGTGAAACCTAATAATAATATAACTAATTATAGTCTTAAAGACCTAAGATAATAACGACTAGTACTAATTATATAAAGAGTAATCTAATATAATAGAAGGTTCTTATAACTATAGTAGGTACTCTAAACTTTTACTATAAAGCGACCTTTAAAGACTTAGATAGCTAGGTAACTCGATATAAATATAGCTTAGTATTATTCCTAATAGTGCTTACTTAAGCTTTATTCTCCTAAAACGCAATATATAAGTATTCTAATATAGCTACCTAGCTAAACCTAAATAGTAATAACTACTATATAGCTAAGTATATCCCTATAGGAGATAATAGTACTACTAGTTATAGTATATTCGATAAGCGTTTCCTTGCTTATCCCCTTCCCTTTCCCTTTTTATCTTTTTATTTTTTATAATTTTTATAATATAATAGAGGGAAGCAATAGTCCTTATAACTAATTAATAATATATAGTATAGCGATGAACTAATAGTATAAGTAGAAAAAAATAATAGTAAAAGACAAATAAGCTATAGCAAAAGCAGAACTAAATAATAATAAGCATAGACTAAAACTATAGTAAACGCCTAGTAAAGCGATAATGAAAAATATAGCCCTTATAGCTATATAATGATAGTAGGGTATAGTACCTACTTAATACTAAGCTAGGTCTTATTCTAGGACTCTATCCTTCCTACTATATACTTGCTCTATTTTACTATTATCGACCTTAGTAGTAAGGCTATATAGCTTATTGAAAGTTAAGGTAAATGCTTTAATAAAGCTATAGTCCTTAATATACTTACTTATAGTAATAAGCTAAGTTTAAAGCAAATACTCTAACTTTATAGTTAAGTATCTTTAGTATAAGCTAGTCTATTTTTAATATATAGTAAGGAAGTCTAGTACTAGAGTAATATCTTTACCTTCTCCTTTATTCTAGAAAGCAATATAAATAGAGCTAAAGTCTTACTTAAAGTATATAAAGGTATATAGTATAAATAATATAAATATATAGAGTATTCTTATATTAGCAATATCCTATTAAATATTAGTAGTAAACTCTATATAGATACTAGCTATACTTTATAGTATAAAATAATAGAAGTTATCTTTATTACTAATTAGTATAAGGCTAAAGTAAGCTATACTAATCTATAGCTATAGATCTGCCTCTATTATAGCTCTAGACTTAAAGTTCTAACTCTAAGGGTTAAAGTTAGATTAAATAAGTAGCTAGTTAGATAAAACTCTAATAATATAGTATAATTTCTATTTATAGCTCTTTGAGCTATATCTTATTAATAGAGCTTATACCTACTAAGGATAGAGCTTATCTATAGTAAATAGAACTATCTACTTTATCTTATTCAATATATACTATACTACTTGCTTACTACTATAATAACCTCTAGGTTTTACTACTAATAGATACTATATATAGTAAAGAATATACTAGAGAAATCTACTCCTTTATCCTTATTAGAAATACTAGATTAATAGATATATAGTATATAGTAGAAAGTAGTAGCTTTATAGTTAATAGCTTTAGACTTAGTATCTACTTTATTAAAAGCTAATAAAATATAGGTATACTTAGTTCTATATATATTATTCTCCTTGAAAAAATTAATAGATAAGTATATATAAGCAATATTATTAGGAGCTAAAGAACCTTAAGTAGGCTAGGCTACTAAGTATTAGTATAGTAGCTTAAGAGCACTAATATAAGAGATAAACTAGTAATATAGGAGGATAATATATAAGCTTATAAAATAGCTTATATAAAAGAGAACCTTTAGGCTCTTTAAAGGAAAAAAGAAAGGGTTTAGAGATTAATATACTTTCTTATAGTACTTAGCTATAGTATTAATTATATTACTTCTATATTACTACTACTAAAGTCTATACTTTTTACTTTACTTATATAATTATCTTTAATAGTTTGATCTTTCTACCTAATAGAGAAGTAAACTATTAAGTATAGCCTTATTATTATAGTTACTATATATATTAGTAGCTATACTTCTATAGGTAAATCGAGTACTACTAGAGCTATATAAATATTTAAGACTTAAATTCCTACTCTAAGCTAAAGTATTTCTAAGACTTAGATAATATAGAGAAGTATCCCTCTAGAATAGTACTTGAGTACTAAAGATATATTTATAATTTACTAATACTAAATTAAGTAGATTATTTAGGAAAGCGAAGAACTAGATTAGCTATTAGAAGAGGAAAACCTTTACTATAAAGTAGTAGCTAAGAAGGCTTAACTAGAGCTACTTAGAAGTAGTAGTAACCTATTAAATAAGTAGCTAGAATAGATAAACTACTCTAAGATATTTACTTTACCTCTAGTAATTCCTATAATAACTTCTTCTATTATAGCTATATTAATACCTTTCTTTTACCCTATTACCCTACTATATCTAACTTATAATAGTACTTTATTTATAGACTTATATATATTCTTCTTCGACTTAAATTATTACTTTTATATATAAGTAAACTAGATTTATATAGATATTAACTATATTTCTTATATAATATACTATATTAGTAGTAATTTTAAGTAAGCTTAGATTAACTATATCTAGTAGTAGAAGATCCTAAGTATTAAACTTAATAGTTTATCTTAAGTAGAATTCTAAGACTTTATAGAAGATTACTTATAAGCTAATCCTACTATATATACTCTTATTATTATAGTAATATTTTCAAATATAACCTAAGGTACTTATAAGAGTATATAAGACTTCTTATAATATTATAAGAATACTAAGATAGAATTATCTTATCTATAAGCTAAAATCTAGTAAATTTATAGTATTTTAAGTAAGCTTTAGTCTACTATTAGTACTACTATTAGTATATAGATAATATTCCCTTATACTTAATATAAGTTGACTAGCTTAATATAATATATTGAATCTACTTAGATATTATATACTATTTCTTACTCTAAATATACTTACTATAACTATAGGAAGCTAGGGTATATATATAATAACTACTCTAATTGATAGTAGCTTTAATATAGCGAGAATAAGTCTAATATACTTATAATAGCCCTTATTTTAATAAGTACCTTAGATACTATTAAAAAGCTAAACCGGTGTTGTTTGCCTCTGTGAAAGTGACAGTCGTTCCAGTCGTCCCGATAGACCAGCCTTCTGGCTTGATATGGCCATCCAGGAACGAGTTGATATATGCCACCCGAGACGACGCAGTGTAGTCACGGCCCAGGTAGGTGGAAGCGGCACCGACGGTCAAAGAGCTGGGTACAATCGCGCAGGTGTCGAATACGAACTGGGAATTGCCATAGGATGTCTGGTAATATTGAGCAGCAATACTATAACCGCCAATATTGGACGAGATGATGGAGTTGTAGACATAGGCCGCACCGTAGCCCCAGAAGTAGTCTTGCCCTCCCTCAATTCGGCAACCAGCAAGGTAGAATGAGCCATAGTTGGCGAGGAAGGTTCCGGCAGTAGACTGGAAACCGCAGGAATAAAAGCCGACTTGCTGCGCCTTGATGTCCATGGCAATCGCAATGTAGTTGTTTGCCTGGATATAGGTATTGACGAAGTTGATGCTGTAAAACGCCAACTTCTTCGCGTTGTATTGGGTTGTGATGAACGTCGAGCTGGACTCGGAAGATCCAGAGCTTGAAAGGGCTCCGCCGGTTC
Source organism: Cytospora paraplurivora (assembly GCA_021272945.2). Taxonomy (NCBI): domain Eukaryota; kingdom Fungi; phylum Ascomycota; class Sordariomycetes; order Diaporthales; family Cytosporaceae; genus Cytospora; species Cytospora paraplurivora. The sequence goes on from JAJSPL020000031.1 coordinate 82,646, forward strand.
TGGTGATTGTGACAAGATTCTGCGACTGGTCCAAGGGAGATGCAGACTCGCCCCGGAAGATAGTGGTACCTTTGCGGGCAAGACTCACTTGGCCGTTATACGTCCCTGCCAGGATATATACATACTGGGTTGTAGAGTCTGCAGGCAAGTCATTGACAGCGGCAACAACGCTGGTGTAAGTGGCGCAAGATCCGACGGGTCCGACGACCTTGGCCGTGGAAGGGATTCCCGGAGAAAGAGTGTACGGCACACAGGTGCTGGTTGCAATTACCGACGAGCTGGGAGAGGAAGACGTGGGGTCTGTGGAAGAACTGCTAGCGGCGAGGGACAAGCTTGAGCCCGTGGCCGCGTCACTGGTGCTAAGGGAAGCAGCGGAGCTCAATGCGGAGCCCGATGGTCCAAGCAGAGCAGACGACGAAGTAATGGAACCCGCGCCTGAGGGAATGAGATTGGGGCTAGTAGCAGCTGAGCTTACTGCGGGAATCGAGGATCCAAGCAGAGCAGACGATGAGGTAGTAGAGCCCACGCTGGAGGCCTTGGATGTAGAAGCACCTGAAACCAATGCGAGATTCGACAAACTAGAAGTGGGGCTAGTCAGGACGTCTGGTGTTGAAGTAGCAGAGCTCAGTGCGGAGCTTGAGGATGTAAGCAGAGCAGTTGATGAAGTGCTGGAGCCCACGCTGGTAGGAGTGGAAGTTAGGCTTGAAGTCCTAGTCAGTGAAGCTACTGTTGTAGAAGAAATTGAGCTCAGCGATGAGCTTGAGGATATAACCAGAATAGTCGATGAAGTACTAGTCATTGAAGCCACTGATGTAGAACCGCTACCAGTGGCAGTGTTGGCAGCAGACACGGCCTTGATGGCAGCCAAGACAGACGAGTCAACCCAGCTCAGATCGCTGGTGGCGTAAGCGGGCCACGAGTTGGCAAACACCTCATCGATGGTCCACGACGAAAGCTGAGACGTGGTCAACAGGTTATCGTACTTGGTCCTGCTGGCGCTGTTCGCTGCATAGCTACCGGGACCACTGTTGTTGTACTCGCCATAGAAGTCGTTGGTAAATGACGCAGAGTAGCTGTAGATACCTTGGGAAATTATCAAGTCCGACATATATGTGTTTTTGAACACACCCTGTCCGTTGTTTCCGTTTGGGAGGGCGAGATACGCCCCCTTGTTCGTCGCTCCGCTCTTCTGCGTGAGCGTGCAGCTGTCAAAGGCGACCTGGGAGTTGATTGAGTTGTATCCTTGGTTGTAGAGAAGAACACCATTGCTCGCAGCCGTGGCAGTGATGGTAGATCCGAAGACATACATGCCCAAGTAGCCGGCAAAGATCTTGGTTGTCGCCTCCACGTACGAATTCGCGATAAGTGTGATCCCCAGTGTAGAATAGACTGCATGGCTTCCGCCGCTGATAATCTGGCAGTTGTAAAAAGCGTTCTTAGTGCCTCTGAGAGAGACTGCGTAGGCTGGCGAGGCAGTGCTGGTGGTGACGAAGTTGATGTTCTTCCAAACTATGCCTTTGACTGCATCCGTATTGATCGTCATGGCAACACCATTGCTAGAGACGGTGACCTGGTTCTGGTTGTAGTCATCAGAAGCGGTGGTTTCGCCAACGACCGTGACTGCAGCCGAGCCGAGGACCTTGATCCCTTCACTATACGTCCCGGCCTTCACGTACACGGTCGGTATACCATTCTGTTGAGCGTAGAGGATCGCGGAGGAGATCCCGGTGAACGGAGTTGAGCCGTCCGGGTTGACCACAACAGTCGATGAAGCTGAGCAGACGATTCAGCGAATGTTGACCCTACGGGTTAGTAAGAAAGGTTGCTTACAGGCATCGGCAGAAGTAGTCGTCGTTGTCAAGGAGCTGGCAGTAATGATGGAGCTCGAAGCTGAGCACGACAATCAGAGAATGTTGACTCCATGGATGAAAGAGGTGGCTTACAAGTACTGGCAGAGATTGTTGTCGTTGCCAAGGAGCTCGTGATGATGAGTGAACTCGAAGCTGAACTCGTGAATTAGAGGAGGTTGACTCCACGGGTCGGTAAGGAAGGTGGCTTACAGGTACTGGCAGAAGTCGTCGTTGCCGATGAACTTGTGGCGATAATGTAACTGGATGCCGCAACAGAACTCGACGTGGTACACACGGGGTCGTTGTTGTTGTCGTTATTGAAGTCGTCACGTCAGACAAAGCAGCATCGGCTTGGGCCTGAGCTGTGCCCAGGCTGCCGACCAAGCCAGCCACGAGGGTGAAAGTACGGAAGAACATGTTGGCAGTTCTTGCTTGACGATGCCGTGATGGATCATCGATGCCCTCACTGGGCCCGGGCTGGGTTATAGAAGCTCTCTCGCATTCGACCCAGGACGCCGACGAACTAGTTGCCTTAGAGGCCACCACTAAGCTCCGGCAGCCACGTCGTGGCGCCGAAGGCCCCACGGAGTAACATTTGCATCTCGACCGGTCCATGGCGGGTTGCAGAGCTGTCCAGCTTCAGTAGCCAGAAGACCAGTCCGTTTTGGGCTTTGGTTCTACATAGGACCGGAGACAGTAACCCTGCAGAGTCTCAAGCTTCAGCCCCAGCCCCACGGTCTTTCCGGGGACTCTCGGTCGCATGAGGTATGCAGGTCGCCAGCGGAAGGCGGAGGGCGGTGGTCGTGACAGTAGAATGGGTGGAGTCCCCACCATTAGCGGACTATCGCGGCGGCACTGAATGCCTTTATAGGGATAGATAGTCCGGAAAGCACTTGTTCCAGAGATTTGCATTGTGTATTCCTTGCAAAGTCAGGGGGGCAGTAGAGCTGCCACTGGATCGTACAAGGAAACGATACATGGCAATTGCATCCATGGACATCTAGGCGCGAGCCTAAAATGTATGCGTGCTTGGGAAAGACCCTTGAATGCATCGACTGGTGGCTTACATAGTGGCATATTCTTGACGATAGAGCCGAAGCGGCAGAGCGGTCAACCGTGGGGCTGAAGAAGTAAATTTGACTTTATGACTTCAGCAGGACCCCGATGACGCGGGACACAGGAGCCTCAGTCTCCTCTGGATGGATATATTCACAGGCGAGTTTTGGTGCGTCTCATCCTTTCGCCATCACTGCGCAACGGCAGGCTCGCTACAGTTGCGGCTGAAGGCATCGCGCCGTGTTATTCGGCGGGACCTGGTGATTGTGCGTCACCGTTAGATATGTAGCTCAAACTCGGGCACTTGTGGCTTACCTGCCAAGGCTTTGCGAAGCGTGGAACGGAGAGAAGGAGAGAAGAGTCAGATGCTATCGGGGGCCGGCGGCAATGTCTAATTGCAAATTAGCATCTATCGTGAAAACCCGGGGTCAAGGATCTGTATGATTACTTCGGGGAACTCACAGACTCTACGTAGTGCTGATGTCGCATCAAGTATGACCAGCCCGAAGGGGAGGTCCTCACCTGCCCAGCACGTGCCCAGGTACCAATCATGGCAATAAGATTCACGCCTATCTGAATTTGTACAGGTGTGAACCAGCATACGATATACCGACTGACTTCTGCTGGGATGAACGTTGTTTTGTGCCCGTACCAGCGTACACAGTACGTGTAGATTGGACAAACCCGCCCCACAAGTTTAACAGACAATAAGCTGATGCTCTGATTGGATTGTCTACCAGTGAGAGTAATGATGCGCAAAGCGTCTTTGTCTACGTCCTACGTGTGTAATAGTACATGTATTTTTTTCGAATTTCCAGTGTACAACGGTAGGGTTATAGTACTAGGTGCGTACCCCCCTACGGCTGCAGGTACATACTGCTTATGCAAAAAAAAGTTTTTGCTCTCATATAATATGATCTCCAAATCATTATTACTTGAGTTGAGCAGGTACAGCCAATTTTACAAATACGGTTGTTGAAGTGGCATCTGGGGGCCACTAGGCTGGCAGGGGATGCTGCAGAATATTCTGGGCCTGCGGGTATATCGTCCCATGTTCTCGCGAATTGGTGTGTTAGCGTAGAGCTTCGTCCTGTCGAACTTTTCATCAAGCAGCAAGCCATAAGCCACCAGTGCCACGTGCAATCCCATAGCTTGAAGGTTCTCCACAGCTTGGCAGCTCAAATGCAGCGACCCCCTGGCAACGCCTTAGCAAGTTGGCGGACCCCATGTAGATGTCCAGACTGGCCTTCCACGATCTTCCTGGACGGTGCTGAGAAGAGGGGGCATGCTGCGGTCCCACTGGAGATCTCGGGCTATGTAGACAATATGGGGCTTTTCATAAGGTTGCCGAGGCATACATACACGTGAACGTTCTTACGAAAATTCCAGCTCCAACAAGTTGCCGGATTGCCAATTGCCAGACAACTCCGAGAGCCTTACGATGCAAACCACATGCAGCCTTCATGAGTCAGTATACTGTCGACCGAGCGTCAATCATGAAAGATGATGATGGTCAATAGCAGTATGTCCTTTCCATCCAATTGTGATAAGTGCGCCATTTGAAACGACCAACAGGATGGCTAGAAGCTCATTGTCATTCAAATCTGGCCGTGGCGGTCTGAGCTAAGCGCGATGTCTGTCCACGGGTGTGTCCTTAACGGAGAGAAATTTGGGGACATCCTTCCACCCATCGTCTCGCTCTAGACTGGCAGCTTCTTTCTTCAATGTTCGTCGAATGAGGGTTGCGAAGTGCTCCATATACTGCATGTGGCCAGAGGGAACTGGAGGAACAACATACTGATTCATGACATCTGAACCTCATATAAGATTGCAAAGATAAGCAAGATATAAAAGATGAAACCGTCCGAGAAGCGCGACAAATGTTGTTATACAGGCTTGCTAATTTTGACATTCTACATATCACAATGACTATACTGCGGGGTGCCCATGCCTTGCACTTGCTCTTGGGGTTTTATCTGTGTTATGTAGGAGAGATCTAGTGTCGAGATTGCTGACACGATATATTGAGTATATCCAAGTGTCTCAGATGCTTGCAAACCGACGGAGTCTTGACTAATAGTGGACACCGAACGAACACACTGAGCAAAGAGGGCGGGAGGAGGGGGGGGGGGGGGGTAAAATGCTTAGAGCAGCAGATGCAATAATAAGGATGAGCTAAGCCAGTCTAGTGATGACAATTCATATATGTTGATTGATAGTGCTCAAGTAACGACCTGCGTCCATATCTGTCGCCTGCAATGAGTATCATCAGCCCAAGGGGCCTCAGAAAGCCATGAAAAGGTACCTTGGGGTGGGAAAGACGCAAAGCACCCAGCCAAGTATATGTGATACAGGCCGAATAATGCTGAAGGTTGGATTGCACGAGAAAAGATGACTATACTCTGATGTGCGAAACTCGTGCAAGTGCGATGTTGACTAGAATGCATACATTACAAATAGTATCATCCTTTTCTCTCCGTACCTAGAAATATTCAAGTCAATTATGTTGCTAAGACAAGCGGACGCGCAGCTTCTGTCCTTTACACTTATAAGTAGTTGGTCCCACAGAGTCTGGATCTTGTTGATTCAAGATCTGAGGGTGAGAATACCCCCTGCCTAGCAAAGATTATTGTTCGGACCCTTCCGACGCGATTGATGTGGAAGCGAGATCTGGAAGAGCTGCCAAATGCCGAGTTCCAAATTCTTATAACTTCGACCCGAGACATCAGAAACAACTTTGCCCCGGCCGCAGTCCCGAGAAATTTATTGATCTCGGCCCTATTACCGTGTCTTAGCGCTCGCGAGTGGTCCAGTCTCCTGAGACTGCGCTGTCCCGTACTGTCCGCCCTGGGGCGTAAAAGCCACCAGCATCCGACTGGGAGAACTTCCAATTCAAATGGACATGGCAATTATATGCTAGTATTCCACCAAACAAAGGAAATTCTTCTGGTATGACGCCCTTGTGAAGGTCAGAACTCGGGGTCGAGACATCTAACGAAGTTGCTTCAGACACTGTGGGAGTTAGGTCTAGCGTCTGAACTCTTTAAATGATAATTTAAACAACTTTAAGATACGCCTCTCCTGGTGGAGTTATAGGGCTTGTATATGCATCACGCAAACGCTCTCATGCCAGGACTGGGGCTTGTTGAGGACTGCATAAGGATCTACTGTACGGCCCTAGTTGAAGGCATGTGAGATTATTGCCTCCGAACAATCAAATCGGTATTTGAACGGAACTTTTGGAAGGCACGATTGATCCACCCCCGAGCTCGAGTGGTCGTAATCCAGGGAGCCGCGAGCGTGAGTTTCGACTTCGTTACGTTTTATATCCGTTTGACTAGCGATGAGCCTTAACTAACAGTCTGTCACTACTTAGGTACTTTTTAGTTTGCTCTTATATGCTTCATGGTTAGCTATCCCTTACAAGAGATCTTCGCTTAATACGTACCCGTGGACGCGTATACATCCTTCGGGCGGACTATCCAAGCGAAATGCTGACCTCTAGGTCTCCTCAAAGTTGGGAAAGCCGTCTTCAACCTACCTAGGCAGTCACAGGCAGAGATATCTCAAGTGACTTACTCTCTCTCAATCCTTAGAGTGATCCCGAGGTCTTTAAGGTCGATGTTGTCGCCTTATTACATCCGGCCCCGGATCCTGTTTTCACATATAACTTATGTACTGTATCCAAGCTCGGTCGAATCTTGACCGGGTTGGGCTGGATGGTCAGGGGAAAGTTGTCCCCCAGCACCACAGCTGCTTACTTGAATACCCTAGGGTAGTTGCTCGTAGCAACCCGGAACCTCAAGATGGACGGTCGATGTGTATTGCGATGTTGCGACAAATGTTTGATTGAAAGAAATGCAATAGACGCCGCGAATACATGTTGACCCATCACTGATGCAAGTGGTCGAAAAATGTCTGACCCCTGTGAAAACTCCAAACGTCATCGCACCCAGAATGTGAGCAGTCTATCTTGAAATAGAAAACCTCCCCACAGCAAAAGAGAAACATCCGAACCTGCTAGTAGTGATCATTTGCCGAGTAAGCCGCCGCCCTGAGTCTATCCCGTGCAGTGAAACCGTAGACTTGCCGCTGCTCCCGCTCGGCCGGCGGTACCGTTGTTGTTGCTGTAACTCCATCCGTACAATTGAATCATTAAGCGTATGCATGCATCGAAAACCATCAATCCTCCTTTCGCTCGCAAGTCAACCTAGATCAGGCCCGTCCACTTCGAGATGTAACCGAACGCCATCCAGACGCAAGCCATGCCCAGCACAAGAGCGACTGTCTTGAAGGCAAAGTCTCGGATCTTGCGGTTGTTGCGTCCACGAATACTGTTTTGAAAGTCTCTCGTCGAGGTGGTGCATGGGAACCTCATATCCGGAATGTCCTCGCCTAAAAACTTGCAGAGTGGCTCCCACCCTTTGGACACGTCATATTCAAGCAGGCGGCCCGGGGGAACGAGCTGGCGTACCAGGTCATAGTGAGCCTTGTAAACATCCTTGCCCTTGTTCTCGAAATCGCCTTGGAACAACCGGTTCCAGAGCATAACCAACATCGGGCGGTAGAGAGAGAAAGCCCAGTCGAAGTGGGATATGATCTGTGAGGAGGGATCCATAACGTCTTGGTAGTAAGTCTTGTATGTAGATCTGTGAATCTGTCAGCGAATAGGGCTCTACATCAGCTATGATGATGGCTGTGGAGAACAATGGCAGTGTGTCATACTGGTACCAAGAGTCAGGGTCCCGAATGGTGAGGATGACTTTGGCATTCGGGTACGCAGCTATGAGCTCCGGCGCAAATGCGGCAGCTGGAAGATCGCATACGGCTTGACAGTGACCGAGCAGCTGGTCCCAGTCCTCCTTCTCGAAACTTCCCTCGTCATCCCATTTAGCTCTGATTGCCTGCGTCCATAGCTCGTTATCGCGGGGCGTCTCTGTGCTGGCTGATCGCATATGATACGTCTCTAGGTATCCCAGGGATCGTAAAGCGGTTCGGAGGGCTATGGGATGAATGGCAGTCAGTAAGGGCGCATAGGAACACCGCAAGGCACACAACAAGCTGCGTCACTTACACGTTGTTCCAGTTCGGCAGAGGCCCAGTGCCAGCACCTTCATGGGGACGATGCGCCTGCATTGGCGTCTGTCGATGTTGGAACCATCTTCGACGAGGACAGGCGTCCCTTTCGGGTCAGATCCAGCCGTGCTGGACATTTGAGTGGTTGTCGAAGCGGGAGCCGTCAGTCTATCAATGATTGGCCCTTGTGCCACATACAGTCGGTTGTCCGTTCGTGTGTCCTTCCCTGGTATTGCTGTCCTTGTTCCTGTGCTGTGTGCGGTGGTTGCGTGAGTGTGTGAGCGAGCGAGTGAGTGAATGCCTTGACCGGCAGGGAGTAGATTCGGCGTGGAATCTATGATCTCCCGGCTGTGAAGAGTCGCAACAGTTGAGAGGCTCTTGAGGAGGGAGGTTGAATGTTCCAGGGATGTCATGACCTGTCAACAAATGCGAAATCACGAAAGGATTGTGGACCCTCCTCTTGGCGTGGGTGCATGTGGTCGTTACAACCAACAGAAAGGGGAACGGCTGACATGTTGGATTGGATGAACGGACCTTAATGGAACCTTAAGCTAGGAAACTACAGGTCCCTGGGGTAATAAATGTTAAATCTGAACCGTACTAGTGGATTAGCTGGAACATCTCTACCTCGTTCGAACGGGAGACGGTGATTGGGAGATGAGGTTTCGAGTAGCATCGGAGCTGGATCCAGCTAGACCCACGAAGTATCACCCTATAGAAATTGCGAGAAGCAGTACAAAACAGTGACCCCTGTCGGTACAGTTACGAAATAACATTTATTACCCCGGGGACCTGTAATATTACCACTACTACCATACGGTCACATACAGTCACATACATACGGTCAGGTAACCCTTGGTACCCGATATCCTGGGCAAAGGGGGGAATGACAGCGAGGAAAACACCACAGGCTGGCCCCTGGGTAGCCCCTGCATGCAATCAATCATTCAGCCTGCATCTAACCGAGCAACTAGTGTAGCGGCCGGCGGGACAGGGAGCCGGTGGGTAGGGATAGACCCTGCATAATATAGGTAGGTCGCACTGTGATGGTGGGCCCTTCCTTCCACGTTCCTTTCCTTCCTTTCGTGTTCCACACACCAACATTGATTGTATCGAGCTTTACTTGAAGGAGACATCTGGAAAGGGGAGGGTGACCTCTGTGGCATAGATCACCTCTCGAAGTGATTAATCAAGTATGTACCTACCTTGGTACCAGTGACATGATATGATGCCGTACGTGCGCCTACATGCTTACGTGCGGCCTCATAGAGGACATGCGTTTCCTAGGATTAAGGGGAGGCGTGGAATCGCAAACCATCAATGGCTTTCTGCGGGGCCATTGGCCAATAGAGTTTGACAGGATGATAGTGATGGACAGAAAAGGGTGAAAAGGTTGGATTGTAGATACTTTCTTGCTTTAGGATTTTTGTAGGTATTCTCAATGTGAAAGCTTGCCTCACTTGCAATTGGAAGGATGCATAATGTAGCCTAAAATTGAAGTTTGTTGAGTACACGGTGATCCTCAAGAGATGCTGAGGTCCAGATCGACAACATTTATGTATGATAGAAACGAAGGGCCTCCCAAGATTTCATAAGCCTTAGTGCCAGTGTTTTATGACAAGATAATACATGTAGCACTCAGGGGGGACCTAATCGAGCCCCGAATTAGCCTAGACTCAGTGCCATCCAGCCTCCAGGGCTTACGCCAGATTTTGTGCTAGACGTGCTGTAATGGGAATCTTCCATATGTCGGTCGTTGCAGCTGTGGTTCCGAGCTGAACTTTATCCTTACATCATTCGTGCACGTCAGTCTCTTTCAAGATAGCCTGGAGCAGCTCGGCTATCACTTTGGTATTTGCATCTTCATCGCCTCGGTTACATGGACTCTGTAGGTTGGTCGGGGCAGGGGGTCACCTATGCAGAGCTTATCATTATAACAGTAATTTTAAGAACGTGGAATTCCGGATAAATCAAGAGCACTCGATTCGAAAATGGTGCAGAGATGTTCCAGGGAAGCGATCTGTTGAATACTACATAGCTATTAAGTCTCTTTGATGGGCCAGCTGGCTCGAATACTGAGGTATTCCAGCCTAACTACCAAACCCATGATTACTGTAAGCTTGAGAGCTTTACTACACTAACAGCTGTTATAGTAAGACATGGGATCTTGTGGATATCAGACCTTTATGGTTTTGCCACTTCAGAGATGTTCATATTCATTTATCTCACTGTTATCAACAGCTACATAGGAAGACTGGAGCCAACCATACCCTAGGGTATTGCAGCCTAGCTATAGCCAGAGACTTCCCAAGGGTTAGTATCCCTGACCAGAGCCAGAACCACCTGCATAGTATCCTTGGCCAGTATTAGAGCTGTAGTATCCAGGACCAGAGCCAGAACCAGATTTTCCCTCTCCATGGTTTCCATATGAGCTCTGGTAGGTATTGTAAGACGCGTTGGGATAGATAAGAGGTCCCGGGTACTGAGCCGAGTTGACATGATCTGGCCAATTATTTTGCGCTGGGGGCCACTGGTTATTATTGGAAGCCTGAATCATCTGGTCATCATATATGTATCCCTGGTCCCGGCCCCGGGAAGGCTCCAGAGCAGCAGCCTCTATTTCTTCACGAGCCAGGGCTTGTCGCTGTCTCTCTTCCTGCTCCCAGCGTGCATGTATGCAAGTTTCGCATTCCGTTTCTCTTGAGTGTAACACTGGCACCAGCCATTCCTTTACTTCCTTCCCGCATTCTCCAAATCTCAAATTGTGCTTTTTGGCCTCTTTGCACAACCTGTTGGTTCGCTTATTAGGAAACACGACAGTCTGGCATAATTCTGTCTTGCACAAGACGTCGCCTACATCCATGTGGCACATGTTCACCGGCTTGGCTGCAGATGATTGGGATGGATAAAAACCTAGGTAGTTGCTGTGTGACTTTCTGGGCGACTTATGTTCGTTTTCGATGTAACTCGGTGGGATGGATAGGCAGTTACTATTTTCAATATGGAAACAAACAAAGCACAGTTGTAGAGAGCTGCTAATTACATGGGGGCTTTTATAAAGGCTAAAAGCGTTCCACGTGGGTGGCATCGTATCAACGAAGTGAAAACTGGTAGATAATCACTGGTAAAATAGTAAAGTTCTCATGAAAGTCACAAAGAGGCGTGAATAACCATTCAATGGAAAACGCTCTGCTTCAGTTTCATGCATATCTTATTGCCCAGGTGCCTGCTGGCTCAAAGCATCCCATGAGGATAGCGAACACTAGGCTGACTGCCCTCTGCAGCCCAAGAGCAGGTTGCCATTCCAGTGCAGAAGTAGCAAATGTTATCTAGCTGCCAATTCACATTATGCGGTACATTCATTCCTTGCCTGAGGATGTCGATGCAATGGAAGCATTGTCCAGCATGCATCAGTAGACCGAGCTTAATGACGAGGGTTAGGGGTGAGATCAAGGGGGCTTCCGTCGCACGGGCCTCATAAGGCACCGTAGCTTCACCTATTATGGGACATCCACAGCTTCAACATCAACAACAACCTTTCCTAAATATCTTGACACAGCAAGCTTGATCGTGCACAGCAATTCCCCTGTGCGACAACCAAAATACCTCGAACTCGCGGGCAGACAATTTCCCCACCATGGCTCCAAAACAACAACCACAGGTACAACAAGCGGGCTTTAGCGTGCCTTTCGTCTACCGCATATTTTTCCTCCTGATCGAGCCCGTCTCCGCACTCGTCGGCGCGTACTACGCCCACTTTCGCCAACGCGACTACCTCCTCCTCACCCACGCCGCTTCCGCCCCCGTCTTTAGCCCTATGCCCACAGGGACCTCGATCGTGCTCTCCCAGCTCGCGAACCTATATCTCTTCTTCGCCCTCAACGAGGCTGTCGTCTTGCGAGCCACCTCCGACCTGCGAGTTTGGAAGTCCGTGCTGTTTGTGCTGCTGCTGGCCGACTTGGGACACCTGTGGAGTCTGAAAGAGCTGGGATTGGAGATCTACGCGCCCTGGAACTGGGCCAGGTGGAACGCTATTGACTGGGGGAACATCCCCTTTGTCTACTTGGGCGCGACCCTGAGGCTCACCTTCCTGGCTGATATCGGCATGCCGAGGGCTGTGAACAAGCTCACGAAACCCAAGAAGGGCTAAATGGTACTCGAAGAGCTGTTCTATCTACCACATCTGCAGGTTGTCCTCCGAGCGTAACCCGGTCAAGGGCAGCCCTGTCCGCCCACCTTGAGGCATTATAAACTACGTGCCACGTCTCCCCCGTCGCGTCCTGCTTCCGCAGCCCTTGTCGCCTATATCTCGTGCTACCTTCTGGCATACCGCCCAAGGTTCAGCATTCTCAATCCTAGGAATATCAGAGTGCTTGTCTCGAACAACTGCGTCAAAGACTGCGTAGAGGGACTGCCTGGGGTCCCGAATTCGATGGGTACTATCGAGGATGGCCTAGCAGGCGAAAGCTAGGTGCCGTACGCGTAATTCGGTGTAGACATCAGGGAACGGGGATGGCTGGCTACCTAGGTAGTCTGGATCAGGGTATAGGGCTTCGGATCAGCCCGGGCAGCAGCATCTGCTCCTATGAGAGCGAGGAGGACATTGCCACGTCTCGTTCCACGAGATTGAAGCTGTTCCCCTGAACCTGAGTGTTCATCTTGTAACTCCACTCTCGTGATGACAGGTCTTGGTTGTGCACACTTACATGACCTGGTTATTACCTTGATCAGTAGTAACAGAGTCTCTAGACACATGGCCTACCAGCCAAATTGAGGTTGTTCATTCAAGTTTTGCACCCAATATCGCCGCAAACCACTTTGACGGATTGACCATAATACATGTACCTCACGATATGCCGTGGCATGACATCCCTGGTAGCGTCAGCACTAGATGTGGTTCATCGAACTAAGCCGTCTTCTCACAACGCACCTGACGACTTTGGAGTCACCAACGAATCACAATACTGGCCGACGCCAAGATTGAGAGGCGTGGTAATACAGCGGTGAGCTTCGAGGTCACATGGAGTTCTTCGACGTCGGCATCGCCACAGACTGGTATAGTGCGTCACCGTGCCTGTAACTCCTGAGGACCCGGAGCATCAGGCCCTGAGGAGTCTTATATATTTCGAACACTGCACCGTTTCACGATTTTAATCTCTACCAGCCGCGTGGAGAGACATCATTATTTCCACGCTACCAACAAGATTGTATCATCCTTCAATCATGGGCTCTAAACCTTCCACCTCCGTATCCGAGTCTACCCCAAAGAAGTCGCTCTACCAGCGCTACGAAGATGCCAAGAACGGTCGGGACAAGATCATCCCAGATGAGGATATGCAGAAGCACATCGGCATGACACGGGACGAACTCTCGCAATGGTCTCGGGATCGTCCGGGTGTGGCGGCGAATCAAAACGCTGGAAGCATCACAGCTGGTCCAGCAACCGGACTCGGAGGGATGAATGCAGGGAGCGGATATGGAGGATGGGGCCCGGATGCTGGTCGAGACTTGAAGCATCCACCGCAGAAGTCAGCTGAATAATGAAGGAGGCTGGACCATCGGTAACCCGGGGGGCTTGAAACGTTGCAGAATTCGTTATGTATCGGGCCAGGACTCAGGGGATTGAAAGAAATAGAAGCTTGGTGGCTTTTGGGGGTACCGTCATCAACCCGTGGACCATAATAACCCCCCCCCCCGTTCCCTTCTTCCGCCAATGGTTGATGTTGATGAGGCATCAACACCATGCTTACACCGACATCACCAGCCGCTGTCGAGACATCGGGAGCTGAGCCCTCTGTTTACCTGGGTCTAGGATACACTGCAGGTATTTCGCAATCTCGAATGTCATTTGGTAACGGCATAAGTAGGTGGGTGCCAAGCACTCGAGGGTGGTCAGACGAGCCAGCCGCAAGAGCGTTTAGGTTGTTTCGGGCACCAATGTGCCAGGTGCTCAGGTGGCTGTTCGCAGTGCTATATTTCCCAGACTCTTCCCTGCCTCCAGTAGCAATGCCTCTGTTCCGGTTCCCCCACTTGCCAGATGGCACATGTGTTCATATTTTCTCTGTTTACGTATCAAACCCTACTATCATTTCTGCTAATCACTTTTGGAGCCAGACCTCATTACGAGCTCACGTTTCTCTTGCACTCAGTCCCTAATACAAGTTGTCTACGCGTTCCCAAACCACTACACCTTGTGCGGTCGATCTCTACTGCATAAGCCGACAACACTAGCGTACCTTGTTACTAACATCCATAATTGCCTCTGATATTGGCTTTGCGGTACATGTCACTATGGAATGCATCGTTTGCACTCACCCTTATTGTCGAAATTGCCGAGTGGAAACACACAAAACAGCTCGAAGTGTGATATATATATGGACATGTGTATGTCCCCGTCAGCTTTGATGATAGGTCAACCAGTCTTATTGATGTTGCCAGTGCTATTGTGGCCATGGCGGGATGCAATTGCCACCTTGGACGAAGCTGGGTATTGGTGACCCACGGTAAGCCTTGTTCATGTAACTCAGGGAACCGTTGGACCTTCACGAGCGTGGGAGTTCAACTCCCGACATCTGGTAGCTGACAAAACTTGATTTATCGCAAGTCTATCAACAAGTTCGCCAAATATCAAGGGCAAGGCTCGACCGGAGCGTACCATCGAAACGACGGGCACAGCCTCCAGCATTCCGAACACTAGCTTGGTCGATGCATCCATGCCCAAAGTCCAACCTCAAGCGGGAGAACTCCAAGTATAAACCATCCTTGTAAAGCGACTGTTGCGATATTGCTCGCTGATCAGTCATAGGAACCAGAAAAGCATGCTTCTGAAGCCACTACCAGAAATGATACCGATGACACGTTCTCTTCTAAAAAATCTAAGAAGCTGGCAGTCTCGTCTATCCCAGAAAGCACTATGCGTTATCAAGTTGCCAAGTTCACGGCTAGCCTCTTCGAAGCTTTCCGGAAGTCGTTGGATAATGACAACCTATGTGATATCTCGCGTGTGCTATCGAAGCTACCAGGCCTGTTGGAAGCATTTGCACTAAAGCTTGGCCATGAACCACTATCGCAGTATCATCAAGATGCTATGCACTTCATTTACAGATATAGATTGTGAGTTTTGCACCTAATTATCACTTCAGCGTTCACATGCCTGGATTCATGGTGTAGCAAGCGCTCCCACTCTCTTGACTAATTGCACTTGTACTTTCCTACTAGCCACTACGCCCGAGCTGACTTCTTGGGAAGCCATATTGTACGACGGTTTGAAATGAGCGTAATGAGCCATGTCTCTCACGGAGCTTCTCTAGAGTTGACGGGCAGCATGTCGGAACACGAGGGTTTCAACACTGATGCGTACTTGTACGCTGACACCGACACTGACGATGACGACGCACATCACTACCATTCTGTCGTTCTCAAGAGCGCTGAATTTTCCTGGCTTCTCGGATGCTTGAAGACGGAGGCGAGGCTAAATCCTAACGATACAAATAGTACAGATACGTCGGATATACAGCGCCAAATATTAGATGCCTTGCCCTCTCCTACTCAGCTCATGGATCATAACCCTCCTGTAAGCCCTAGAGCTACTTTCCGAATTCCCTGGGATCCGGTTACTTTCCTATTCGACCAGGGATGCAAAGTCGGCGCCAGCGAAGGGATAGGCACCATCCTCACCTTTACTGGGTCCTTGCTGGATGCGCAAGCTCTAACCTGTGAGCAATTCCTGCACCAGAATTGGCCCTCCACGGGGTGTCATCTCTTGAAGATCATACAACTTGCATTACGACGCGGGAAAGATGATTTGTATACACCTTGTATGTGTAACACGAGTAACAGGCTATTGACAACGTACGACTTTAGTCTAACGTTCCTACAGATGTCTTTCCAGACAGAACAAGGGCTACAGCATCCTTCAAGGAAGGGTATCTTGAAATGGACATCACTGGTTCGCCATACTCCATCAGTGAGATAGCACAGCAGATAGGCTGGTTTGCTTCGGCTATCAGGAGCTCGGGATTTCCGTCCGATGTCAGTTACTACCATCCAAGGATCAAGGTCAGTGGTGAGAAAACGCGACTGCGTATATACCATCTGATTGGCGAAATGGAATTTGTTCTGGAAAAAACATCCAGAGCCACCAATACATCAAGTGGTCAATGTTGGCGCAAGCTTGTTAACAACCCTGTGGTTGTGACTGGATACCCCATCCTGGGAAGACCCCAATTGGAGCCGGGCTCAGGTCTAGAGGTCGCTTTAGATGTCTTGCAGTCACTGGCCGATGCTCCAGTAATAACGACGTTCAAGGACAAGACGCTCATCAAGGGCTATTCGACTATGCTGATACCGAAGAGGAGGGTTGGGAATTTGATTGTATGGCATTTTATCTTCAACTCCGACGGCAGCCGCTTGTCGTACCTGGATCCTCGTATTCAATCAGCATCAAGCCTTGGTGGGATCACGCCGACAGACATCGCCGGAGCTCGACACGTTGTTGGCTGGTGTGACTTTGCTAAAAGCTATGCGGGTACGTCTTATTGTTGCTCCTATGTTTGGATCCCCCCCCCCCCGCCCCTCCTGTGGCAATAACAGGAGCTTAGGCTAACACTCGGTCCTAAAATCCAAAGGCTGCCCGGAAGCAAACTACGATATCAAATGGTCCGCTCTAGGACCACCTCGCAGTCGTTGCGCATGGGACAAAGTCAACATCTCCGTGGGCCCAGGAAAGTTCGCAAGCGCCACAATGGGCTTTACAGTCTCGAAGAAGGACAAGTCTCCTATGATTAATTATCAGCGTTCATATCGGCGAATGGTTGATTTTCTGGCCAAGAAGTATGTGGTGCTGTATGACGTGAGTGTGCGTGATCGCCGCGCTTGGCTCGTGGATGGAGCAAGTGCCGTTCTTCACCTGGTTCGGGCTTCATTGAGGCAAGACCTGACAGGCCCATCGAAGCATCACTATTCATACATGGATGGCCAGCTGCACGAAGCTAGAGAACACCTAGACGGAGTCGATGCTGCTGTCGAGGTACTATTGAACCGCGACAATTGTGAAATTCCCCTGTACGAAGAGGATGTAGAGAAGTGGGACGAAGAAACCACACGGCCTGGGGATGGCCCACCGTCTAGCCGAACGGAAATGGTGTCGAAGCGCAAGATTTCATACTTTCTTTGGAAGGATAAAGTCTTTCGAATCTGTGCGACTCTGGAAACGATCATCGACCATATTCAAGACCGGACTACCGAAGATGGCGTTGGCTTTCGCCTCAGAGGAACGCCACGAAATATGTTAGACGGCTTCGATTTCATGGACATTGCTACTGAGACCCCACCAAAGCCTCATACTGTCAAGCTCAGTTTCCGGGAGTCTGGAAGCGGCTGGACAGACCTTATCAAATCTATTGACGCCATAACGCTCTTTGGGAAAGACTTTGGCGACATCATTGAGCCTGTTGTGAGCCAGGGCCATAGCCCCTGTGATGGCTGCGGATACGCCGTCAAACTTCCTACTGGGAAAGACTACCTTGGTGTACGAGCCAACCTCATTGAGGATTTGATCAAGAAGCGCGGAGATAGAGACTCGATTCCCTGGCGCCTTACAGATGACATCTACTGGCATAAACCCGGCCCATTGTTCGAACCTTGCCAATGCCTCGATGGGCATCGAAAGCCTGGCAGCCGAACCCAGCTTCTTTTCATGCGGAACCAGTTTCTCATGAGGAATTCAAAATCTCCATTCTCTAGTCAACTCTCAAATCAGGTATACTTCCAAGGCAGAGGAGCTATCATCTTTGCTCATCATAGCAAAATACTGTCCTGGCTTGGCTATACCAGTAGCGATACGCCTTCATATCATCTTGAGGATCTGAACGTCGCATCTGCCAGCACTGTCGCCAGTACCGGTAACACGGAGGCAAGCTTGGATGCACCTAGGAGCGAAAATGCCAACATTTCGGGTATCGTCGCCCCAAATTCCCACGGACTTTCTGGAAATTCGCAGACGGAATCAGTTGCTATGTTGCCTAACTCGAGCCGTGATTGGCTCCGGGAATTGAAGTTAGTTCAGAGGACAAGGGAACGGTAGAACTGAGGTCGGTAAACGGTCGCCTCCCCAGGTCACCACCAATCATTGGTCTCGCCACCCGTGGGCCAGCCATCACCGAGGTCTATCTGATCACCAGTTGCATATTCTAGGGTACCGAGGAGGTGGCTATTTACCAGACGCCTACCTACTATGCAGTGCATTGGCTGATATGGCAGCACGGTTTACCCAGCTCCTACACTGATAGATACCCTAACAAAGATGAGGACTCGCAGCCGGCTGCCGCCCGAGAGCACAAAGACCTACGCCGCATAATACCTTAGCACCTGCTTAGGTACATAATTATAGGGGCCTAGGAACCATATACCTACGTACCCACTCGCTGCAGTATTATTTTCATCACGGACCAAGATAAGATTTGACGAATGTCCTTTCAAACAGTGTCCACTTTTTTAAACTGTTTTTATTTGTGTAGCTACTACCGAGTTTAGATCTCATGAGTTTCTGGTAGCATGCTTTTCCGACGTGTTCAATATAATCAAACCAAAGTTACACTTGAACTGCACCATTCGAGCATTGCTCAACTCCTCAGACTCGAGAGATTCATCTACCTAGGTACTGACCCATTTCTGGTCGTGACCGTCCTCAAAACTCACAACAACTGCGGATATCGTTGGCACAGCCACATTTCTCGCACTTGTGAGTGGGCTGGCTTACGTGTTGTGAGCGAGCGGCTTTCCCGTCAAGTCGGTCTTCGTTCCCCACTCCCGTGTCGATCCAACACCGGATGATTTGTGTGCAGCCTCATCGGAAGGGAACGACCCGGGAGTACCTTCGTACTCCTTGCCTCGGCCATGTTTAGAAGCCAGTCCGCCAGTTCCGCTGCCTGTGGCAGTCTCGAGCTCTGATCGCAAGTTGTTGCTGTCCCTCCCCTTAGTGTAGTTCTCGCTGGTAGAATTGTTGTACTGGCTGACGTCCCGGTCACGTGCAACGTCGTCCAGGGGCTGCTCGTTCGATGTTCCCCGGGCCGCTAGCTGGGCTGGTGTCAACTCATTCGAGTTGTACCCAGTGAAAGCGCCCCTTTCCTCCCCATCATGGCATTCATCGTGCCGAATTCTCGTGTCAGTTCCGGAAGAACCGGCGGCGCCAAGCCCGGCCTCGGAGGCGATGATGCCCTCATTCTCCCTGTGGATGTGGTTGTGGTATTGGGGGTGGCCAGTAGAGGACGTAGGAGGGTACGGGTCAACGTCGCGTGTGTTCTTTTCTAGTTCAGCGAAACTGCTAGGTATCGACGTGGCTGTCACGGCCTCGCGAGAGACGTATGTTCCGGTGGGAGCCTCGCGCGAAGAGTAAGATTGCTGTCCCTCATTCCGCTCGTCCCTGTTCTTGGAACCGTAGTAACCTGCCCCAGCGAGTCCTGCAGCGCCGGCTCCAGCGGCAAGCTCCCTGTCACTCTTGCTGTGGCCCTCGCCCCAGTGAGGATAATTACCGGCCTCGCTTGTAGCCTTCTTGGCCTCAATCTCTGGGTCGTGGTGGTTGTTGTTGTGGTGGGGATCTGCCGATGATGTGGCTCCAACGCCTGTCTGCGTCTCTGGAGCAGCAGTTTCTTCTGTGAAGGCAACGCGCGGTTTCGTGCCAGTAGAAGATCTCCTTGAATTCCTGCGGGCCCTGTCGACATGGTAACTTCCTCCCGCAACGCCAGCCCCTGCAGCAATGATCGCTTCCTCTTTGCTGTACTTCTTCACTATGGTGCCACCATCAGGGTAGGAGCTTGTCGATGACTTCCTCGCCCGGGTCGAAGCATAGGGGGGCTCTTGTTCACGTGCGGCTCCATTTGATTCTCCAGCCACACCGGCGCCGGTGGCTAGGGAACCAGTTCCTTTGCCTGATTGTTTCCCGCGACCACTCGTCAAGCCTTTAGAGCCACTGGCAGCCCCATTAGTGCGTTGACCATGGGCTTCACCATCTTTCTTGCCCCAATAGGGGTAGTTGCCAGCAGCGCTGGTAGCCTTCTTGGTTTCGATTTCTGGGTCGTGGTGAGCATGGCCAGTGTGATGTTGTGCCCCCTTGTCTTCACACTCAAGTGTACCATCAGCAGCGTGCCTCGATTTCTTCTTGTCACTGTGACCTGTGAGGATTTCCTTGATCTTGCTTGCCATGATGGCTTATTTTGTAGTAGATCTTTGCAATTGGTCAAACAGAGTAATAATGAGAATGCTGATGGTGTGGTTGATCAATGCAAATGGATGAAACGGGGACTACGTAGATCAATCAAATTATACCTTGGAATTATGTGCCGTTTTGCTGGTTGAGAAAGCCGAGCCTTCCATTGTGATATTCAAACATCATCAACACTACAAACCAAGCTTGCGTAAACAACAACGCCGGCTTAGGCCAAGCTCAGGGCAGCTGACCATGTTCGTGACATCACACACTCTAGCTTTCATCCCAAAATACTTGTAACTCATGTGACTCCTCGTGAACTTAGGTTTCAATGAGCTCATTTTAGCCACATCCCAGCATGGCATTCCCTTGTCCAGCGGTCTGCCAACAATGTGACAGGATTATGGCATGTATACTTGCTCGAGACACTGGCCCGGGAAGCAACGGCAACTCACGCGTCGATGACGGATAGCGCAGCCACAGAAAGCGTGTCTAGCTAGACGATCGCCCAAACTCATGAATAGTGGAACCTACCTCGACAATGTCACGTCATCGATCTAGCATAATTAGATACTCGAGTAAGTAGGAGGCCTGAGGAAGCGATTAGTTATCATTGCTACTATCAGATGTTAACAACAGTCGGAAGGCCGGTAGCAGAACAGGTAATCCGCCCATGTCTGTCCTGTGGAAGGATCGAGTCAACAACCAGGAATCTCGTTGGTCCTCACTACATGGACCTTCACCTGTACGAATTGGGCACAAAACCTGAGCTGAACCAGGCAGATCGTTTTCTTCGGGCTCTGTGTAAGCAACCTTGGCAACTTAGGATCCTTCCCGGTGCCATGTAGTCTTTAATGCCTGACATATCGGTAATTGTTCCCGTAATCAAGAAATGCTACCACTGCTGGTAATTGTATCGACTCGTGTCTAGGCCTACTAAGCTTATTAATTGATCATAACCAATGATGTATCTGGGGCAGTGCTGGGCATTGATTTCATTCAGTTACATGAGTCGGGACATAATATGGAGTATCCTACGACGGCATGCATGATTGAACATGAAATTTGAAGATGGTTACCCCTCCATTGAGATTATAGATAGGAATCCTGTATAATAGTCGTTCCCATTGAAGGTTGATCGTTGAAGGGCCACACCATATATCATTAATCAATTCTTCCATCTAAATATGGACGGACATGGATATATGTGCTGCAGCAGGAGATAGATATAATTACATGCTCTTATCTGTTAGCATTTTCGTCGTTTCCCAAAAGAGAAACATTATATAGGCTGCTACCTATGCCATTGCTTTGGAATTGATGGATCATAGGTGTGTGATATCCATGGATATGCTCTTTATATTCTTAAGATCTGTAAAGATAGTGTGTATGTAGTAATTAGATAACAAGTCGTCAAAACGTGGGCCGCCCCCCTGAACATGGTCTGTTGTAAAGATAATTTTTGACGCAAAGTAATAACAGGCTTAACAAAAGCCCACCCATGACATCTGGAGCCTTAGGCGTATACTTGCCCCAGCCTCCGGCGACTACCACGAAAGCCCTTGGCACAAAGTTTGCAGCTCGATAATCTCTGAACAAGAGCCCCTGCTGGAAGGAATTTGCTACCGTCGTCTCAAGACCATTCGTCTTCTTTACATCCATCGTACTACAAGACCTACAGCATCTTAACACTATAATTCTGACTACTAATATGGGCAGTATCGGAAACGAGCCTTCGTCCAATTGGCAAACAATACCTAAAGTATTCAGCGTGAAACCGGCCGCACCCGTGTCCTAAGAGTACATACGAAAGTATAGCTTCATGCCCATCCCGCCATTTCCAAGTACTGGGGCGCCGAGTACGCAGCAGGCAAGGCAAATATCATCCCTCCCCACACCGGGAACCTCGAAGCCAGCAAGATCATCGGAGACGGAAGCTTGGATGTGTGCAACAGCACCTGGGCCCCCCCCCATCGTCGACCAGGCTCTGGAAGCGGTCTCCCGTATTCTCGGCAGCATCGGCCATCCCGATCCCTCCTCGCGGATCGGGCTCGTGGAGCTGAGCCTGTCGCCCGAGCTGATGAAGTGGAAGGAAGAACGGCAGATGCAGGGGCCGTGTTCTGCCCTGCACATGTGTAAGGGGAAAGGCCTCTCGCGCACGACAGGCAGGGTCACCGAGCTGATTTAGTGCAGCAAATGGCCAGCTCCCCTGCTGACGAATAAGGCGCCATTCGGCGCCGGCTGGGCGAACTCCCTAATCGGTGCTTATGAACCTGAGGTGCTGTACAGCAACTACTGCCTTGATCTGGATTTACTACTACGAGCACGGATATGATGCGGTCGCTGTCATGGGCGACATTGTATTCGGCTCACCGGTAAGCAATCAATCTTGCAAAAGTTTCCGGAATGAAACGTAACCGCCTTCTATACTTTAGAGAAAACACTGACGATCAAAATGCTACAGGCTACAGACGTCGGATGTGGGCAGCGACCTTGGGAACTGAGAATCCATGAACAGTTTCCTGAATACGGCGGATATAACTTACACTGGAGTCGTAAGCGTGGATGCGCTAAGAAGCGTTCACGACGCTTACAGTTACATCTGTGCCCGAGTGTTAACACAGTAGTGGGCCACGAAAACATCTATTATGATCGCACAGACGTCTGTCTGGCATATACTCAACAATCGGAATATGTTTCTGGGAAGGGCTGTATTAGGGTATGAGAAGGTGCGGCAGGCCGAACCGAACCTAAGACGGCGATATGGACGAAATCTTCGACGAAAGTTATCATACGACAGGGCTCAACCGGCCGCTAACCAACGCTTGCGATTGTTATAAGACATGCGGTCAGCCCTCGAGGCGACTGAGATAATCCAAAGTCACAAGCGCCGCTATCTTTTGGCTAGACTGGCAATTTTTGGTTAGAGATCCTTTGAACTAAAAGGCCGGCATTGAGATGCCGGAGCAGGAGGGTGACCTAGGCCGAAGCCTACAATAAATTATAACTGACTGTTGGCAAGGAGGTCTAGTTCATGAGCCAAGGCGGTTACTATGCTACTGTGCCATGCTAGTTTCCATACTTGGCAGGTCAACTTCCTGATGGAAGCTGCGCTATGGGGGAGGTGTTGGCTGTTGTATGACGTGTAGACGAAATAGAAAAGCGTTTCGACATCGTCCATCGAATTTATATTCTTCTACCTTCATATCATTTCCACCGGTCTATGTAGCCCCATCCAACTTCCCAGCCAGCGATCCATCATCCAAGGAGCCGGACCGGACCGAGGTACATAATAGTCTGTGTTCCGAGAAGAGAAAATTGATTTTCAACAGGGGATTCCTTATCCGAGAGATAACATCCTGCTCCTGCTTAAGGCGACGAATTATATGTCTAGCTATCCTGCAGTCGTCACCGGCCCCAATGTGTAGAAGGGTAGCATGCAGGCACCGGAAGAGCGCTTACCACAACGATGTCACCCAGTGTAGACGTGCAATTGAAGATCTGGCAGATCTGCCATGTTCGTATGGTCTGGCCCAGATAGCCTGTTGGTCACCAGCCCGTCGATCACCATCTGTGCTCGACTTTGGGTGCTTCACTTGGCACACGCAAGTGCAGCCACCATCATGGTAAGTTGCGTCTGCATGTCTGAGGTCCGCGGTACCTCCTTGCAATGCTCGAGTTGGCCGCCTTGTCGCGAGTGGGATGGTACGGAATTTTGCGACTGCAAAGTGATTAGAATCTGATGAAAGTCGAGGAACCGAATCCTCTTGAAGAAGATCTAAATGACGTTGAAGGCATCGAGACAGCAGTGGAAAATTGATTTATGGCCACGTTCATTTAGGACCTCTCACGAAATTGTCGATCATACCAGAAGATCTACGAAGATCTGGAGTAATTCAGAGACAGTTGCCGATCTGTGCCTTGGTGACTGGCAGAGTTCATGCATTCGGCAGGGTTGTGCAACCATGAGCAATCAGTCTCTCCACAACTCCACCGCAAGCATCACCCGGACGGTGTGCATTCAAGTGACCAGTTTGTGTTGTCTTGGTTTATGTCCCACAAGGGCAAATACAAGCGTTAAGCAGGGCGTTTCCTGCTCCTGCGCTTGGTCGAGCCAAAGTGTCTCTGGAAGCGACGCAACGTCGCAGCGGCAAATGAACCCCTGGCATTCTGGCAACCTCGTGCAACAGGAGATTCGTCCATAGTTGACATGGATGTGCATGAGAGATCAAAAGAGTATTTGGCGGACTTCAGACGACAAGGAATTCATGCGGTACGATAAGTGTTTCGAAACAACTATTTGGGGATCGGTAGACCAGCATCTCGCTGTCTGGCAGCCTCAGTGGTTCTCATTTGATTTATTGAGTGGCAAAGGGGGCCTCTCACTGCGCGCTGTCGAGGTGGGGGCGTTCCATGGTTCCCACCTCTGCCAATCTCCACCTGAAGCCGTCATCGAATCAATGCGACTTCAGGTTATCTGGACCAGAAGGTGCATTGACAACCATTTGACGAAGCGGATCAGGCAGATCTCGAGACAGGATAACGTTTGTTTCTTGATCCCCCCCAGTTTCCCTATTGTCCTTGATTTCCTTGATTTGGAGGCGCATCTTGCCTGCTCCGTTGTACCCCGGTTACGATCGGCGGCAGATGTCAGTCGCGTTTCTGGCTAGTGTTTCCGCTGTGGCGTTCGAGCCATCACCTATCATAGCAGGATGCAACCAGAATGACCCATCCTGGGTATTTTGGTGCTGTCGGTTCACCTCACCTGGACGAGGATGATCAGATGGCGGTATGATGAAGGGTTACACTCCATCTCTATCTCCGCTCTGCCGCGGCTAAGATTTCCTGTTGGTTGTCATTGCCCCCGAGCAGTTCGATAATTCCCCTTCTGGTCCTTCGCAATTTGAAGATTGAAAGAACGGAAGGCTAGCCGGCCAGACTAGCCGGCCAGAGACCGAGCCACAAGCAGAAGGTGGACCTAGTAACCTGCAGGGGACAACATCAGTTATCAGTTTTGAAGGCTGCAAGATACGGTACGTACACTGCCAGTGACTGCGCACGCATAGGTACATAGGAGTAATACTCAAGGACCCGTTGTAGCCTACCGATGCTCCCTGAGTCTACTGGCGCGGTAGAAACCAATCTGGGCAGCCACGCGAACCATACAGCAGTGTTCTTGGGCTGCAAGGCACGGGAACCTAAAACTGTCAAACGGCGCTACAACGGAGTCACACCCCTGTCACAATACATGCACACAGCTCCACCCCTGCCACGGGTTGTTTTGAAACGGCAGACTAACCCGTTTTCGGACTCCCAAACATCCTTATGTCAGCTAGATTTCCAGACGGACCCCAACGTTCCCCAAGGTTGGCACACATCGTTTGGCACCGTTGTTTTGTTCTCCTTGACGGCTCTCGGTTCAACTGCGAATCAAAGCGTGGATACTGGTACCTGGGTACATAGGACCACAAGACACCACGGACAACAGAAACGGGAAATTGCGGAAAACACCAACATAGTGCATATCCAATAGCTCGACGAGGACGTAGGACCTGTAGATAAGATAGAAAGCATCCCTGAGTTTGGACCTAAAATCCAGAGGGCCTAATGCAGGGGCATGACTGGCTGTGGCAAGTCCCGGGCGGGCGGCAAGCCTTGCCGTTCATGTACTAAATAAGTGTACCGTAATCCTGGTACCTGCCTCGCTAGTACAGTGTAGCTAGAATACCCGTTGTACCTGCTTTTTTGGGTACTCACTTCCTTATATGGCAGGTACAGATTGGAATGAGCACGGCGGTTGCTGATTGATACAGAAATATTTGATAGCGTGGACATCAACCAACCTTTTACTGGGAGAGAAGGAGGTACCCAGGTGAATATGAGCCTATCGTACAAGTGTTCAACTGGATCCCTAGACCCGTTGCAGGATATGACCTTAAGCCATCTGGCTAACTATTACTAGCCGCCCAGTCTTCTATATACGTGTCACAAATACTGAGGTGTCTTAGATCTTTAAGATGTATGTTCTCCCAATTTGGCCAGCAGCTGCCCGGTCGTCTGGGCTGCTGAGCTTCAAAATATCCCATGCCTAGATGGATCACCAGGCACGGAAGCTTTTCAGATCGCCAATGTGGTCCAAACGCTCAGTGGGATCCACAGCCAACGTGAAGGTTGACATCTAGGGCTGGGGATATACTCCACTGTCTACAGCAGAGACGGTCCAGACCAGGTACGAGAGGCGCATAGAGAAATGGACTGGCTCCCCGACAGCGGGACAGAAAGTAGAGGAGCATATAGACAGGGTTGAACAGAATTTTGATATGGGGCCAACTCGTGTGCATGGGTATGTCAACTGTTGTAGACATTATAGCGGGTAACACCCAAAGACATTTGACTGGACTGACAGATTTGACTGGTCCTGATGAGCTCGCCCTCCAGCGCGGCAACCACCTCGCTTGGGCATTACCACCCCCACCTGGGTACCTGAATACTTGGGAACAAGGGTACTGCAGTACGTGTACCTACCCTTACCCCCGATAGGCGCTTTGAGCTCTCCTGCAGGTGTGCACCGTTGCCTCCATCCACTCGGCCCCCACCAGTCAACCGTCAAGTGGTGTGTACCTAGGTACTTTGACCTCCTCCGCCACAACACTTTCATCCCACACAAAACCACCACCACTTCCACTTCGGCCACTTTCTCAACTTTCCATTCTTTCGCGTTACTCCCACCAGTACCAACTTCGTCTTTCACCATTATTCTTCTTTTCTTCATCTCTTCATTCATTCTGATCCACGATCTCCCTAGAGGAGTCAATCATTTCGTCCTACGACAATCTTCCGTCTTCCTTCTTCCGCACTCCTTCCTTCGCCTCGACTGGTCGACGCACAGCAGAACTTTCTGCAGCCTTTCGCAGCGAACTTTCACATGTGAGTACCCACAACTTTGATCTTTACGGCCGCATCTACCCTATCTACTTCATCTGCGATCGATACCTATGGTTCCCCTCGTTGAAGGTCACCCTTCAAAGACTGCCTTGTTGAATACTCCGAACCTGCGAATCGAAGCACGCAGTCGTCGAGGTCATCGCACTCCTTCCTTCCTTGTCTTTTCGCACTCGCAATACTCTGGTGAGAACTTTCGCGCGCACAAACACGAACACAAGCACTAGCACAAGCTCAAGCTGTACACACATCATCCCTCCCTCTGTTGCCCCGCCTGACTTCACTTGATTCAGTTCCATTCACATGACAATCAGACAGAGAATGGCGGTGTCACACGCACATGGAGGGACAATGACTGTTGATGTGCGCCTCGAGTGAGGCGGCTTATCAGCACGGTCGTGATGATTGTTTGGCCGTCATACGGAAACAATGTTGAGACCGCCTGTGAATCAATGGCTTCTGTTTTTGGCACCGTGCTCCTCGTGCTTCGCGGTGGTTCACTGTCCTCGCCGACACCCCTTCTCCTTCTCTTCCTCAAAGTCGTATCTTGATGAACGCCTCAAAAGCATCGCCAACCTTCCCAAGATTTCCGATTTTGTTTCCGTCGCTTTCTTTCATTTACCCATTGTGTCCATTCTTTCTGGCAAACGAATGCGCTCTACAGCATCAACAAAACCATCAAACATCCTGTATAAGAACGTATTCCATTTGCATCGCCCACCGCCTTTATCTGACGTTCATTGCCACTGAGCCTCTTCAAGAGTGATAACTAACTGACCTGCTTTCCTAGCCTCCAATTGGAGAATCACCTTCCTTTGAATTCATCTTCATACAAGACAGAACATCAACGAATAGCTGTGCTACTCCCAAGATGATCTTCACCAAGCTCTTCACGAGCGTCCTTCTGGCACTGCCAGCCCTTGCGGCTCCAGCTGCCATTGCCACTACTCGGGCCGACACGGCTGCTACCACTGGCAGCAGCTACTGGGTCGCCGATATTGCGCGCAACGGAGCCATCCCCTTCGGCAATGACTCCAGCTACACCATTTTCCGCAATGTCAAGGATTACGGCGCCAAGGGTGACGGTGCCACGGATGACACCGTTGCCATCAACAGCGCCATCTCTGATGGTAATCGATGCGGAGAGGGTTGTGGCTCTTCTACTACCACCCCTGCCATTGTCTACTTCCCTCCTGGTACTTACATGGTCAACAAGCCCATCATTCAGTACTATTACACCCAGCTTATCGGCGACGCCAATGACCTCCCGGTGCTGAAGGCCATGAGTACTTTCGTCGGTATGGCCGTGATTGACTCTGACCCTTACGACGCCTACGGAAACAGCTGGTATGTCAATCAGAACAACTTCTTCCGCCAGGTTCGTAACTTCCAGATCGACCTCACCGCTATGGACTACACCTCGGGGGCTGGTATCCACTGGCAGGTCGCCCAGGCCACATCTCTGCAGAACATCGTCTTCAACATGCGCACTGATGGTGGTTCCGCAAACATCCAAAAGGGCATCTTCATGGACAACGGCTCCGGTGGTTTCATGAGCGACTTGACCTTCATTGGTGGCGGTACGGGCATGTGGGTTGGTAACCAGCAATTCACGACACGCAACATGACGTTCTCCAACTGCCAGACAGCCATCTTCATTAACTGGGATTGGGTTTGGACAATCAAGGACGTCACCATCAACAACTGCCAGGTCGGACTCGACGTTAGCACCGGAGGCACCACTGACCAGACTGTTGGTTCCGCCTTGTTCCTCGACAGCACCATCAGCAACACACCCATCGGTGTCAACTCCTCGTACTCGACGTCGCAGACCGGCACAAACGGTACTCTGATCATCGACAACGTCGACATGTCGAACAACGTCGCAACCGCTATCCAGGACGCCAACACCAAGGCGGTCATCCTTGCGGGCAACCAGATTGTTGCCAACTTCGTGCAGGGTAACGCCATTGGCTCTACGGGTACTGCCGTCCATTCCGTCCAGGGTACCCAGTCAAACGTCACCAAGCCCACGTCCCTGCTCAACTCTGCCGGCTCTGTCTTCACCCGAAGCAAGCCTCAGTACGAGAGCCTTTCCGCCAGCAGCTTCGTCTCGGCCAAGGCTTATGGCCTCAAGGGTGACGGCACAACGGACGACACAGCCCTACTGCAGAAGTTCTTGGACAGCGTGACTACTGACCAAGTCGCCTACTTCGACCACGGCGCGTATATTGTCACCGACACAATCAAGGTCCCCAAGAACATCAGGATCACCGGCGAGGTCTGGCCCATGATTATGGCCAAGGGCTCTAACTTTGCCGACATGAGCAACCCTCGCCCTGTTTTCCAGGTCGGCCAACCCGGTGAGACTGGTGCCGTGGAGCTTTCGGACCTCATCTTCCAGACTGCTGGTCCTGTCCCTGGTGCCATCATGATCGAGTGGAACCTCCAAGCCTCCTCCCAGGGCGCAGCTGGTATGTGGGACGTCCACAACCGCATCGGTGGCTCGGCTGGCACAACCCTACTTTCAGAGCAGTGTGCCAAGAACAACGGCACCACGCATGGCGCCAACGAGAATTGCGAGGGTGCCTTCCTGATGATGCACATCACCAGCTCCGCGTCTGATGTCTACCTGGAGAACACGTGGTTCTGGGTTGCCGACCACGACCTGGAGCCCGCGGCCAACTCGGCGCAGATAGACATCTACAACGGTCGCGGCGTCCTGATCGAGTCGCAGGGTCCTGTCTGGTTGTACGGCACCGCGTCCGAGCACTCTGTCATGTACAACTACCAGATCAGCAACGCGAGCGCGGTGTACATGGCGCTGATCCAGACCGAGACAGCCTACTTTCAGGGCAACCCGGCGGCCCCAGCTCCCTTCGTTGTCAACTCCACATGGAACGACCCGTCCTTCAGCAACACAACCAGCGCCACCTCGGCACGTACTTGGGGTCTTCGCGTGATCGACTCGTCCGACGTCTATGTCTACGGCGCTGGCCTGTACTCGTTTTTCGACAACTACAACCAGGACTGTCTTGCCAGCGAGTCTTGCCAGGATAACATGGTTTCTATCGAGAACTCGGCGGTTCACCTGTTCGGCCTGTCAACCAAGGCTTCCGTCAACATGCTGACTGTGGACGGCTATTCCATGGCAATCGACAGTGATAACCGAAACACCTTCTGTGCGACCCTCAGCCACTTCGCCAGCACGGTTTAGAACACCGTGACTGGAGGCAATGGCACGGACGCCGGTGGTGTAAGCGGAAACAACGGCACGGGCAGCTCGACTGCTACCCTGACTCTGAGCTCGACCTCGAGGAGTTCGACCTTGACGACTTCGGCAATGGAGACTCCGGCCTCGGCGACTTCAACCTTGCCCACCTCCACTCTCAGCACAGGCGTTGTCGGTTCCACGGGTGCTCCCAACGTCGCGAGTTCCAGTGCCA
This sequence comes from Cytospora paraplurivora, assembly GCA_021272945.2. Classification (NCBI taxonomy): domain Eukaryota; kingdom Fungi; phylum Ascomycota; class Sordariomycetes; order Diaporthales; family Cytosporaceae; genus Cytospora; species Cytospora paraplurivora. The sequence goes on from JAJSPL020000031.1 coordinate 113,221, forward strand.
CCTCGTCTGCTTCAGCCAAGCCGACTGGTTGCGCCAAGCACAAGCGGGCGATGGCCAAGGCTCGCGCCCAGGCCAGCAGCAGCAGCAAGGCCGACAGCATGGGCGAAGCTGGTCGCAAGTCCACGGAGCTCTAAGTCCCCGCCAAACAGATGGTTTTCGGGTCGTACCCACTGAATTGCCTTCGTTGCGATGCAATGATATTCAAGCCTTCACTTCACTTCTTTTATGGATCAGGCCCTCGGCGACATTCTTTTTTCGACAGTTTTTTTTCTTTTATTCTGTTTATGGCAGGCATGGCAGGAGTTGCGGTACAGGATGCCTGGAAATACCACTGGCCTGGATTTTGATGATCCCATTGATTCGATAAAAAGGTGCCTTAGAGAGGCAGATGAAATGGTTTTGGCTACCGAGGTTTTGGCCCCCCGGAGGCGAAGGAGGCCTGCGGTTGCGCCTCGGGCTGCGCAAGGATGAGAAATGACCCAGTAAGTGCCTATGCTCATCACTTTGATGAGCGTGGCCAGTACATAGGTTGATGAATCAGAAATTCCTTCCTACAATTTCCATGAGGTTCCTTGATGCCATGATGCGTTCCGTACCGCGCCTACTCGTGACATGACTTGACTGGAGACGTGCAGAAGCAAGCGAAGCCACCGTCACCGTAACATGTATTCACCCAACTTCGCAGGCCAGCTGCTAGTAGCCCCTGTAGGCCCCTGCCACCTGGGCATGCTCCACTGTCACAGGTACGTACCTACACACACGGTCAGATCCGTTGTTGACAACGTCATTATTTTACATGCGACTGGTAACAGCTTCTCTCAAGTTAATCAACCCTGCGCCGGCACTCGGTCCTAACTACTACTATTTTCCATGGTAGATATGTCCTACGATCTATGACATATGACCTATGACCTCGGCGGCTTTGACATAACTTTTCCAAACTCCCAAAACCGACCAGCAAGCAACCCAGGCCGGCCAGCCAACTTCTCTCTGCGCGCAAACGTTTTCTGCGTATACACGACGAACGTGCTGTAACTTACTTACCAGCTGTCTCGCATCGTCTCCAGCATATTCAGAGCTTGAACTGTTATACTGAAACTCAACCGGTTTCCCTTCGACGCCTCCTCTGCCGAGCTCTTGCGAAAGCCACACTCCCTTGCCTGCGACCATGGAAGATTCACCAGCCCGTAACACCCGAGCACGCGCGAAAAGAATGTCAAACGGCTCCCCGTCCCCGACGACGTCCACTTTCGAGTTCGAAGATGAGCCCGCCCCCGAGCTCTTCACGACGTCATCAACGACGAGAGCAGCCGACCAGAGCTCGCGCAACCCGCCTCACCTGCCCACGCGCACCGAGAGCCTCCTCCTCTTGGCCTACCCGGTCCTCCTGGCCTTTGGCACACTCTTCTCCGTGCTGGACCCGACGGTCCGCAATGCGGCCTACGACCCGGCCCTACAGGCGCACGTCCAGGACGCGGCCCACAGCCCGGGCTACTTCGCGCGCAAGAGCAACATCTTCAACGTCTTCTTCGTCAAGAGGGGCTGGGCATGGGTCACGCTCGCCTTCTTCGTCTTCCTCACTACGCACCCGGCCGTGACATCCGCCCGGGACGACGGCCGCCGCCGCGCGAGGGGGATCATACGCTGGGCGCTGGTCACGGCCTGGTGGGTCCTCGTCACGCAGTGGTGCTTCGGCCCCGCCATCATTGATCGGAGCTTCCGGTTCACGGGGGGCAAGTGTGAGGTTGCGGGCGCGCGGATCGAGGAGGGTGAGGCCTCGGGCAAGGACCTGTTCACCGGGGTGGCGTGTAAGGCTGCTGGGGGGAGGTGGGCTGGCGGGCATGATATCAGTGGGCATGTCTTCCTCTTGGTGCTGGGGAGTTACTTCCTGGTACAGGAGGTCGGATGGGCCTTCGTGATTCACTGGCGCCAACGTGCTGCTGCTGCTACTGGTACTTCTGGCGCCGGTGCTCCAATCAGGGATGATCGCAGCGTGGTCATGCATGATGGGGCGGTTAAGAGCGCTGCGGTCGAGCATACTGATCGGTACACTGACGTTGCGGTGGAGGGTGGTCGCCCGCCGACAGTTTGGGAGGCTCTGGGGCTTGGGGGTAAGGTCGCTGGCGGTGTGGTTGTTTTGAGCTGGTGGATGCTCCTTATGACGGCCATTTATTTCCACACCTGGATCGAGAAGGTATGTATTACTCAACGTCGACGTTCTGATGTTTTTACCGGATACAATGCTAACTGAGTACCTAAAGCTTACGGGTCTGCTCGTCGCCTTGTTTGGACTCTACGTTGTCTACTTCATACCACGATTTGTTCCTGCGCTGAGGGAGATTATTGGTCTGCCGGGCATATAGGACAATGCATTGGACTCCGGAGTTCGTGTTGCATCATGTCTGGGTCTGGACACGGATAGGGACGACTTAGACGTACGCAAAGCAGACGAAAAAGTAAACCGAGAATAGAGACTAAATTTCACTCATGTCTTGTCATTGCCGATCTGCTATGTTCTCATATATGCGTTTATACATACCAAAGGAATTGTGCATTTGCATAAGGAAATATGCATAGATGCGGTATATGCACATTACCCTGTACCGTTACACTCTGGTAAAGCTACCTCATAGAACGGACCCTAACCCGCCTGGCACCAACTCGAAGATCGACACGATCGACTTCACATGCTAGATAGTAGGTACCAACCAGCAGCTCCTCCTCTTCTTCCTCTTTCAGTGCTCCTTACTCAAAAGATTCAAGGCCACCACAACTCGTTACACCCAATTTCCACAGCAACAGTCATTTACCGGATAATATGGGACGAAGCCATTTTCAGGCCCCAGGCAAGCTCCCAGAGCTGGTGAAGTCCAGGTTTATCAATGCTAAGGCCAATGGTGACATTCACTTCTACCCGACGCAGGTCACCGTCTTGTCGCCTGCCTCTGTTCCGGTATGTCGAGTTCCTTCATCCTGCTTCTTACCCAAGCTCATGCCATAGATGGGCAAGCTAATATGGACAATCAACGGGGAAACCAGTTCCAATTACGCTTCTCCCCCACCCTAGCAATCAAACCGAAAGGACCCCCTCCATCGCCTAACACCGGGAAACCCATCGACCCCTTCGAAAGCCCCCCGCTGGCCAGCCGCATCGGCGAGGTGGGGGACGACCACACTCTCCTCCTGAACAAGTTTGCCATCGTTCCCGAGCACTTCCTGGTCATCACAAACTCCTTCGAGAAGCAGACGGACCTCCTGCAGGCGGGCGACCTGGCCGCCACCTACGCCTGCATAAAGGCCTACCGCGAGGAGGGGCTCGAGCTCTTCGCCTTCTTCAACAGCGGCCCGCACTCGGGCGCCAGCCAGCCGCACCGCCACCTGCAGCTGCTGCCCGTCGAGAGGATGAGGGATGGTCTCGCTGAAGAGCAGGAAGGAGAATGGGAGGGCGCGGCTGCCGGTGCCGGCGCCGGTGGTCGCCGGCCTGCTGGGTGGGACTTACTGGCCGATAGGCTGGCTGCTGCGGGTGACGCCTCTGAATACGGGTCGAGCGGGTCGGTGTTGCCCTTCGTGACCTTCTCGGAGAGATTGGGCAAGGAAATGAGCCCGCGCTCTCTGCGCTCGGTGTACCTGCGGCTGTACAGGCAGGCATGCGCTGCGGTGGAGGGTCGTCCTATACCACCGGCGAAGAGACCTAGAGTTGCTGCTGCAGGGAAGGGGGACGAGGAGAGATCGTATAGCAGTGAGGAGGAGTACGAGGATGAGGATGAGGATGGCTTGGAAACCGAGGCTAGGATTAGTTACAACATCGCTATGACGCACGATGCGATGATCATCCTTCCGCGCTTGGCGGAGGGTGATATTATTAGGGACGGGGAGGGCAAGGAAGTGGGTAGGCTGGCGCTAAATGGGACCGTGTTGGCGGGGACGGCGCTGGTAAAGAGTCAGGCGGAATGGGATGCGCTGGAAGGGGACGGCGGGGCGCAGTTGTGGGAAATATTGGAGAAGATTGGTGTCAAGCCGAGCAAGTAGGTTGGTAATGATGTTAAGGAGGGATGTTTTGGCGCGTGGAAAAGACGGGGCCTGGCCGTATGCCGCTCTTCTGTCCTTCCAAGGCCTCCCTCAAGGACTTCTGGGCCTCGACACCATGACTGGCGGCTATCCAGAGGCAGGGCTGGAATCCCCTACTGAACTTGGAATCACGCACGCCGTTAGATCACTTTCCCGGTTTTCCGTCTTGTATTCGTTCCTCAATCGCTGACGTGGGCGGACTGTCGCGTTGGGCATGTTCCCCTTGTATCTCAATCCCCCTCGCTGACCTGTGACCGTTGCACCTGCTTCGGCGCCGCCTCGATGTTCCACTGGTTGCGGTCGAAGTAGATGGAAGAATGCATGTATGTGTCATTCTATTGGGTGCTCCAGAAATCTGGATTGTCCCGTAGCCATAGACGTGAATATGGAGTTACGGGAGCATTGGATTTGTGACCCGCTTCGGCATGGAACAACCCGCTCTCTCGAGACAGTCTCTTCGATAGCATGTGGTAGTAGGAGTAGCACTACTATAGAACATTGAGTATTGTAGGAATCCGTCCCGCGCGTCACAATCTGCATCTAGCCGACGTACGCATAATCCGCGGCAGGACGACCAGGATATTCGCTTTCCCTAGTTGGCCCCATGCTCAGGCGCCTCGCCCACAGGTCCCCAGACGGACCTCTCGACCAACGACTCCAGCTTCCCGCTCTCCCTGTCGACCTTGGCAAACATGAAACTCTCAAACTCCGTAGCAACACCGTCGACTTTAATGACGCCTGTCATACGCGCGGCCAGCTGGTCGCCATCGCGGAGGAACTCATGGCTGGCAGGGCGAAGCAGCGTCCAGTATCAGCAGTGCACACAATGTATGGTGATAATACCGTGCGAGCGCATGCTCGAAACTCACACTACAGGCTCATAGTCGCTGATCTTCCCACGCCACTCCTCGATGCCCTTGACGTAGGCGTCCCATGCAACACGCTGGCCGTTGAAGATCTGGTAGAAAGTGGGCGTGGCAGTGGCCTCGGCGTATGATTTCGACTCCTCGGGCGGGCCCGTGAGGCTCCACTTCATGGCGCGCTGGAAGCCCTCGCGCGTGGAAGTGTATTCAGACATGGCTTGCGGCAGTAATACGCGGGAGCTGAATCCTTGGCGGATATGTGCTGCTGTTGGTCAAGGTTCTATGCCCTGGGTATGCAGTTGTCATGATCCCGTATCTTTGGGTTTGTTGACCTTATGCGTCCCCGCCCCAGTCTGCCCGTTGTTTAGCCACATTCCCATCAGCCTTTGAACCAGCATCATGTTGGTTCCAGACGAGATCTGATACGGGACTAGTGCTGACTCCGGCCTCCACATTGCTGCATACGTATTGTTGAACAGCCCAAACGAATGCTCGCTCCGGTCCACAATCAGCGCCAAGCTCTAACCCCATCACAAGCACTCAGTGGGGAGAACTGTGCTAGTGACCATTAGTCTGTGGTATTGATCAGACAAGCTTCCGATATTTCGTCGAGGGCAGTTGTGAGAAAGCTAACCCGCCGACGTTTTTGGTCACATTTCCCTTGGTTTTAGGTAACTATGGCGGAATCTATTAAACTACCTACGGTACCTATCATCAAGGAAGCTAGCAAGTCCGTTGGTACCTCGTGTGGTGGGCGAGCAATATCAAGGCTAGATGGGAGTTCAAAGAGGTTGGGCAATCATAATGTTCTCTGGCTGTTGATCCCTTACACATGGGTAGACCCCTTGTTTGAGTTAACAAGATACCCACAAGACCACGGATGCTTACAATGGAAATGTCCGGCATTCTGATCAGTTGCTGCCGCCTGGCTGACCAAGCTACCCGAGGTCGCATCCATTTCCCTCCACACTACCATATGCATGGTAAATACACTCGTACCTCAAGCTCATCCCTAGTCGATAGCCATATGGGGGAGGAGCTACTCAACACGTTAATGGCAGGGACACATTGAGAGTATATACTTGGGGGAGACTTAACCATTTACACATTCTCCTCCCCTTTACTAATCTGTTAACGTACGACAAGTATCTTGCTTAAACGTTATGGCCATACTAAATCACTGCCGTGATTGGATACATCTAAGGTGAGGGCTATGATATAGAATTCATCAAAATGAGTATAAGCTCCAGCAGTCTCATCTTCCTTGCAGCGATATATATAAGCCAATCTTGATGACCTCAACCCACAGTAACTCAAAGCTGTTGACCTTTCCAAGTCCAGAGAAACCAGCCCTACAGATACTTCGCATTAAACAGCATCATACTCCTTCTGCGACAGGGGCGTAACGGACCCATGCTTCAACCCCGTGGGAAACCCAGTCGCATTGGACTTCTCCCACACCCCCTTCAGGATATCCGAGGTCTGGAACGGCACATACTCTGTATAATCGTCAAGCAGAAGGTGGTAAAGCTCAGGAGTGAGGTTATCTCTAAACGCCGCCGGCCCCTCAAACCGGCTCTCGTCACTGACGTAACCCGCCACCAGCGTCCACGTGCCGAAGAGGCCCTCCGTCGTCAGCTCCTGGTACACCGTCTCGACGGTCTCATTTTTCGGAAAAGCGGGCATAGGAACCCGGCGTGCCAAGGTACTGGAACTCCTGGTCGATGAGCGCGGTGTCGGCCAAGGCGATGTAGTCGCCGGGCTCGCTGAAGGTGACAAGGTCCGTGGTGGTCGCGTAGCGGATCGAGTCGTGGGTGATGACTGTGCCCGTGTGGTTTGTGTCGTCGTCTGCGTACTGGCGGGAGGACCAGAAGACGCAGTAGAGGTCTTGGTCTGGGTCGAAGACAGCGGATGGTGCCCAGGCCATGCCTGCTGTCTCTGCCTCAACACTGTTTGTCATTGTCACGAGACTTCAGTCTTGATTCTATATTCAGTACGCTTTTACAAAATGTATATGCTTACATTCTCAGCGAGGACTCAGACCAGTTCACAAGGTCTGTAGACTTCCAAACGACTATGCCACGGCTTCCTGTCCGCGTGGCCTGGTCCCACGAGAACCCATGGGCATGAATGTTGAGGACTGCAATGTTCTTATGTCAGCATCGAGTTTGTGCTTTGATAAGGGATATAAGGGTAATGACCACATGAAGGAACGACTCACCGGTTCCAAGTATGAAGAACTCAGATCTGTTGGCATTCGTAGTGAGGTAGACGTCCCTTACGGCCTTGGTACCCACAGTGGACGCGAGGATAGGCTTTCCATCGTTCAGAAAGGTAAAGTTCGTCGCGCTGTTCCCGTTGGAGAGGTACTATTGGACCTTAGGGACGTCATCGGTGAAGGTCGAGATCAGATAGCCGACATAGGTCGTGTTAGTCTGCCGTGCGATCGGGCTGCTAGCCACAATGGTAGCAAGAGTAGTTGTTACAACAAGAGTTGGAGCAAACATAGGGTAGCACTAGTTGTATATCTCGAGGCCTGGAAATGTTTCGCGACTTTGAAGGGAGCAGTGTCGATGGTATGGCAAGCAAGGTCTGGAAGTAGACTTCGCTCACCTTTATGATCAGGAGAACACGAACTCAAAATGTCCCAGACTCCACTACGTCGAACGATCATGACCACATACCCAAGAACACACACCGAAAGCAGGTCCACAATTGGGTCGGATGGGTCTCAGTACGTCGCTCGGGTATTGGGTGGCGAGTTGATTCGTTGCGTACAAATCCGGCTTGCTTTGATAGTTGCGAAGATACATTGCACGTGTGATTGTTGCGAATGGCTGTTCGACAAGGTCGGTGCCATGTACAACAGGGCAGAATTCTATACCGAGGACAGAGCATTCGACATGGCTATCCCAGGAGATAGATGCCATTGCTGCTGTGTTACTATAACGGTGATGGGCAGTCAAATACACGCAAGAGTCAAGTTCTCCCGAGGTCATGGAGCTAGTTCAGCTATGCATCCCAATATGGAAGCTGAGAAACTCTCGTCAGACTTCCGCATGTCCACTTCGACCTTAGTGGCCCGATGGTCCCTGACAAGCGTCCCAATCCGCATGCTTCTTCCTGAATCTGCCAAGAGTTGTGAGTCCTGGTCGGGATAATTGAGACGGTACATATGTAGTTGGAGTTGTGCGGTGGTCGACCACTTCCATCCGCCCACATATGAACCAGCCTCAAGCGTGAGGTGCTCGTTCCCACCAGAGCTAGACGTCAACATGTATCCAACGTGCCGAACCTGTTGTATGTAGCGATTCGATTCTATTGCATTTTGATTAATGATATCAGACTATAGGTATAAGTCCTGCTGAAATTGTGGCGAGAACGAACACTTTGCTTGTCTATATGTAACATTCCTGATGATAATTACTAGATCCTCAGGTTGTCGCAAACAGCACGAACAAACAGCCCTAGGACACGAAAAGGGACACCGAAAACTGGGTGGTGTTGAAGTGAAAACAACGTGTTCACTTCCTAGAGTAAATCCTTAGGACGAGAAGCTGGGCTGACAACGGCCACATGAATCTGGGCTAAGACAACCAAGATAGATATAACGCATCGCGAGTCGCAGTGGTTTGCCACTTACCAAGGTATTCTGTGTGTAATCAGCGATTGCAACAGGATAATACCTAGAAAGTCACTTCAACAACTACCTTAGGGTAGGTACCCTAGGTAGTTAGTCAAATGCTACTGCTCCCGTGCAGTGTCGGAGGGCCCAGAAGGGGACTGCAGCTCAAGTGCTCGCCAACGGAGCCCATTGCAGTCGTTTGAGACCAAAGTTCGTATAAACATACTCGTCTATATACCCATTAGAGACAACGCCAACAAGAACACAATGAAAGCAAGCAGCCCGAGTCCCGCTCGCTGTGTGACCCAATTTGCGATGCTCTCAACCAGATGAACCAGTTCCAAATGCACTCCGGGAAGACAGATATAAACCAAGCATTGAGGTAGCGACGATAAAAAAGCAGCATGTTCATATTGAAACATATGTCCCGTGCCGTCCTGTCCTTGAATTGCTTCGTCCGCAGGATTTTCTAACACCATTTAACACCCAAGAAATCAAACTACCGAGTGCGCCAAACCAACCCATCTGGAGCGCCATCTTACAAAAAGTGAATAAACATATACAGAGAAGCAAAAGAGCAGAACAGAATCTTGAGGTTGTTGACCCTGATCAGGAAAAGAGAGGCATGGGCAAGGCGCACCGACGGAAACCGTGGTGTAGTGTAGCTCGTCAGATGGCACAGCCCACAACGCACACCACGACAGCCTCACACCGTTCTTCACCTCAAATGTAGCCACCGTCCTCTCTGACCTCAGTTGCAGCCGGGGTGGACTGGACCGCAACTCTGTTTCCAACGGCGGGACTCTCCAGCATCTCGATGCCCTTGATGCCCGCACCAAAGTCCTGCACCAAGATCTTCGGGTCCTGTCCCGTAGACACTATCCTCCGGTAGTCGGACTTGGCGCTCAATACCCAGCTGGCATGCCACCTAGGGAAGTCCAGCAGCTGGGTGCCAGTTTCCATGTCGAAGACCTTGATGTCGGTGTCGTAGGAGCCTGAGATGAGCCGTCCCGAGACACTGTCTATGTGGAGGGATCGGACCAAGCTCTCGTGCGCTTTCATCTCCCGCAGACACTCGCCCGTGTTTGCGTCCCAGATACGGATTACCTTGTCGTTGCCCGCACTGGCAACATATCGGCCATCCTCGGAGAACTGACTGCAGGCCAACCCCTTGGTGTGACCCCGGAATTCTCGAATCTGCTTGCCTGTATCGATATTCCAGAGTTTTACCCGGAAGTCTCCACTGCAGGACACAATCGTGTTCCCGCGCATTTGTACAGCGTTGACGGGGCCACCGTGACCTCTCAGCTGTTTCAGGAGCTGGCCGGTGGCGCGGTCCCATACACAGATGCTGATGTCCTTGGAGCACGTCACGATGTGCTTGTCATCAAAGCAAAGATCGAGCACAGCAGCGGTATGGTGGAGTAGACGGCGCACAGGGCGATAGCCGCCATTAACATCGTATACGATGCAGGAGCCGTCGGAGCTGCCGGTAACAAGGATGCGGTCATCGTACTGGAGGCAGAGGATAGATGCGTTATGGTGGGTCTGGAAGGAGACGGTCGTGGGTACAGACGTAGTGCGTTGTGTGCCAGCTTGCGCACCCGTGTGCGGCTCGTAGGTCGCAGAGTGAGTTGGATTGCCATCTTCGCCATACAGGAGAGCATTGTCCTTTACGACCTCTGGAGGGCCAATGACAAGCTTGCATGCCAGGGTGTGCATGTCCCATATGCGGATGGTCTTGTCGCGGGAACCGGTGATGATCTTTTGCCTGTGAACAATAGGTTAGCCATGTTTATGGCTTTACGATTCTGCAGGGATAGGGACGAAGAATACGTACTCGTCGAACTGCAAGCAGTAAATACTATCCGAATGCCCGTTCAGATAGACAGAGGTTGCGTTTCCCTCGTTCCACCTCTTCCTCAGTTCCTCCGTCACCCTATACGCGTCCTTCCAGTTGACATTTGGCTGGAGTGCGGGTACACCAAGACCAGTCCCCGGCACGATAGGACTGCTGGTAGCATAGGTTCCCGTCTTCTCGCGCAGGTAAGACTCCCTCCAGACGTGCTGTGAGGAGTTGATCTCGCGCCATGCCTTCGACACCGCGCTCACCCTCGCCAAGTCTGCGGCATCGAGATGGGCGAGTACCTGGATCGCCAGCTCTACGGGCAGCTTGTCGATGAAGTCGATCCGGCTGATCTCGGGCGCGCAGCCATGGGTGATCAGCGCACCAGTCGTAGCGACCATGTCACCATCCTGTAGATCACCAGCAATGGAGTCGGAACTAGTGACAGCGATACCAATTCCACTCTCGCGGTCGGTCTGAAACGACTCGAGGGTCAGGCGCTTGTTCTTGAGCACCGGCCTCTCAACGTGGCCATGTGTGTGTACGGTAGGGAACATGTCTTGCTGCCAGGCATGCACTGCGGCTCGTGCGCCGGAACCTCCGTTCCGTGGTATGACAGGGGGTTCGCGGCCCATACCTGGTTTTGGAGCAGAGTATGGTTCGTCGTCTCCAGATTGGTCGTCAACTTCGCGAAGGTGGGGAGACGGGTCTTGATACAAGACACGAGAGTTGCGAAAGCTGGTAGCCTTGCGCAGGCGGTGCCAGGTCGCGTTGATGGCGCCGTGGCTGGTCGTTGGGCGATACTGCTGGTGGTGAGGACCAGTCCTTGAGGGCCCAGGAACAAGTGTACCTTGCTGGGTGTGGGCGTTTTCAATGTTGTGATGGTGATGGGAGTAGGAAGGAACGTGGCTCGATCGTAGTTGGCGGCGTCGAGGGTCGTGAGGGCCGTGAGACTCTTCGATGGCAGTGTCGAGGTCGGTAGGATCCGTGTCTGTAGCAAGTGAAGCCCTGCGATGGACAAGGCCCTTAATGGAGACGGAAGCGCGTCTGAAGATGCCACATATCCCCCCTTTACCCTTTCGGTTGGCATTGCCTGCGAAGTCTGGGTGGCTGTTGCCGTATTCAGCGGCCAATTGGGAGCCAAAGGCCGAGCTAGTGGTGGAAGAAGAAGTGGCGGCCAGGCCGGCGGCGGTCTGACCGCGATCAAGGGAGAGATCGCGGACCTTCTGCTCGATATCGTCCAAAGAGAAAAGCGATGACTTTGGTCGCCAGGGCAGGGACATGCTCCGATGTTTCGTGGTCTGACATCGGCGGGGGATTGATGCAGAGGCAGAGGCGGAGGCGGAGGAGGATAGCTCGCCGTGTTTGTTCGGAAAGGGGAGAGTGTCGATGGATGAGTCGTTGTCGGCCTCCGGATACAAGGCCTCGTGAGCGGGAGCCCAGTCGTTTATGGGGAAGATTCGACGTGTCGAAGGGGCGGCCATGGTGGCTTCCGTGGATTCCTGATCTTGTCTCTTGTATAGCAAGCCGATAAGCAGGTGGAATCAGGCAGTTCTGGTCTGGCTTGGCCTGGTCTGGTCTGCGGTCTGCGGTCTGCGATCTGGTCGTGGCTGCCCAGTTGTGACGGTAGGGTGGTAAAGGTATGGTAAGGTAACCTTGGGAAGGCAAGGGCAAGCGTGAGATGGGGGTTGATTGCCCTTGGTATGTATAAATCGGTCTGTGTGAGAAGGACCGTTCAATGCGCGTTCAATGCGTTATGATAAGCACAGACACAGCTCTTCTCGGCAACAACGGCGGTGACGGGCAAGGGTAATCTGCGCGGATAGGACAGACTGATGAAGAATAGAAGGGAATGAATAATGAAGGCAGAAAGCGCTGTGTAGTCTATGTACAGATCACAGAGCAGATGGTACACACTACATAGCACAGGGCACAGGGCGAAGAAGAGAAGGGAAGGAAGGGGAAGTGGACGACGGATGGACGGATGGACAAATGATGAATACGGTAGAATTGATGAGACGAGAGTGTCGTGTGTGTCTTCCTGAAAGAGCGACAAAAAAAGAACCGGGTCCCGTAGGGTCCACGGGTGTCTCGCTGCGGTGGTCGATCGGCGTCGGCGACAACAGGCACCTATTCACAGCAGCAGCACCAGAGGGGACCGAGGGACCTATCACTCAACAGTGGTGGCAGGCCGCAGCTAGGCCTGGTAGGCTGCCTAGGTACCTAGCCAGCCTACTAGGCAGGCACAGGAGACAAAGGCACCCTTGTAAAATCCACGGGGAAACCTGCCCAGGTGCAACGCTGCTACCCATCCAGCCATTCAGGCCTTGTCCGGGTCCATCCAAACGTTGAACAATAAAGCCATGTACCCGAGCCTCCGGAAAACGGAGGTACAGTACCTACTGTAGGTAAGTGATTAATTTGGGGGCAGCTAGGGGCACCCGGGCACAGGTACCCATTGGTGAGTATGGCTGTATGGCTGCCGATGTTCAGGGGTCTTCCGGGTTGGGTGGACTGTCTAGATGCTCCGAGGCTCCTGGAAAATCCGGGGTCCGGGGGTCCTAACCATCTTCTTCACTTGTAGTGCACTTGTACCCTGCCTATCGGTACCCACACACACATACCTACACATTACCCAAAAGTAGGTACATAGTAGCTACTTATACTTTGACATACCATATCACCGTACACTCCTCGCCGTCTGTTAATCGACATGCTCTTGTTTATTACAGGAACGAGTGTGTAGGGAAACCTATGGTATTGTGGTCTTCTTCGGTCCCGTCACCATACATGATTGCCACATTATGGACCATCTAGGTACCTATCTGAGTAACTCGGCTTTCTCCAGCTGGATTGCTGGCTTCCTGACATATCTCACCCCAGAATCAGCTGAGCGACTGACTTCCAAACTCCCTAGTCGGATGTCCCGGCATCGGAAAGACACCGGTTCGGACACTAATAAATTTGTACTCCCACGGACTAACATGGCTGCACGGTATAGTACGGACTATACCATACCTTTGAAAAGTCAGGCTGTCCTGGCAGACTGGTGGCAAACATGGCGAGTAATGGCGAGTGATAATGTACTGATTATTTGTTTGTGGCAGACGTGCCTGGCTAGTGGCCACCCCCTTTTTGATAGCCTACGCCACAAGTTCCAGGGGGGAAATGGCTGTCCCCGTCGATCCTATCTCACGTATTCTCGCTGACACATGTCAGGGCTTGGGAGGACCCTTCAAAACCGGGGAACACAGCTTGGCTGATAGTGACCAAGCTGACCACTACAAACCTTGGTTGTGCTGCCGGCAGTATACATGTACGTGCCTTGCGACTTGAGAGATCTGCAACGGTGATGCCCAATTTTACTTTTATGTAAATCCATCTACAGTGTATGTACTTGTCCCGAGATGTCGGGCCCAGGTGCCCTCTCCCAACAACGAAAGTCAACTCAACAACCCAATCCGGTCATCTTACAACGTCTGACAATACCGGGCCGAACCGGACCGGCCTCCTTTAGATTCTCTGCCTGCATGGACACACGGAGCGGACTACGGAGGGCTCGTTACGTGAAGGCTTCCGGATCTGGCGTGATAGCACACCTTCACCGGCGTCTTCCAAGACCCAGTTTCAGAAAGCGAAGTAAATGCCGCATCGTCTCGTGAACGTTTCGAAATGAGGTCGTTCGTAAGTCAATGACCGACGAGAGGTAAGCATGCGGCCGGCCAAGAAGGGGATCCATGTGGAGAGTTGACAACCTGACTTAATGGAGGGTCAAGCGCAAGGAAAATCGAGATCACATCGTCCCGTTGTGTATGGCCCAATCAAATATCTCGGTAATGTATGTCGTGCATAAGCATAGATGCTCGTAAATATATCGTGCATGCACACACATAGCGCAAGTCACTCGGAGAGACTGCGCGACTTACCCCGCCTCATTCAAACCAATTTTCACTATAGTAATCAGCGAGCAACCCACAGGTTTTGTTGGCTATGGATGAGTACACGTATCCGAATGGTTGGACCTCTGGGCAGAGTCATCGAGTCCTAGATCTTACTGCACACAGTCGAGTGGATGATGTGTCTGCTTCCCACCTCAAGACCGAGCTTGACGAGACACCAGCCGCCGCACTGCGGGGCCTGCCATTCAACCTTCCGACCAACCAAGTAAATCCAGGTCCAGGTCCAGGTCCAGGCCTAGCGTATCGCTCTCCCGTTGCACCACCTCTATTGTTCCACGTGATGACCACAAATGGCTCGACCGCGGCTGTCCCGGCTCTGGACTTCAATGGCTACATCCTGCACGCCTCAAACAAGCCCGTGCCGGAGGAACTGATGCGCAGCTCCAGCGGATGCTCAGTAGCCGAGCCGGGATCCGTTATCGATGAGGAGAGCGGGAGAACATATCACAACCACACCACGGGCAAATACTTCTTCCCTAACGACCCGGCAGAGCAGGACCGTCTTGATCTCCAACACAAGCTCTTCAAACTATACAACGATGGGGCCCTATACCGCGCCCCGGTCAAGTCCCCGAAGAATGTGCTGGATGTAGCGACGGGTACAGGTATCTGGGCCATCCAGTTCGCCAACCAGCACCCCGAGGCAAATGTCATCGGCACCGATCTTAGTCTGATCCAGCCTCCTGACGCACCTGCGAACTGCACATTCATCAAGGAGAACTCAGAGTATGATGAATGGGTCTACGAGTATCAGGATCCTTTCGACTTCGTCTATATGCGCCTAGTAAACAGCTGCTTCGACGACCATCGTACCGTCTTCAAGAAGGCCTTCGATAATCTGAAACCTGGCGGCTGGATCGAGCTTAACGATGCCACCTTCGAGCTCCTGTGTACCGATGGAAGCATCGAGGGCACCAACATCCAGAAGTGGAGTGAGCGCATGTTCCAAGCTTCGGAAGCCTGCGGTCGGGACTTCAAGGTGCCACATAAGTACAAGCAGTGGCTGATAGATACGGGATTCGTTGATGTCGTCGAGGAGGTCGGACCAATGCCAGGTAATGAAATACAAACCGTGGGCGTACCATGATGAACGCCCTGTGTTCAGCCTTGCTCACATTCAGCCGTGCCACAGGAAATCCATGGCCAAGCGATCCGAAATTCCACGAACTAGGACGATGGCAAATGACAAATTTCTACCGAGGCCTTCGCGGGTTGTCGTTCAAGCTGTTACGGGCCAATGGGATGACGCCCGAAGAGATCGAGGAGTTCATCGACGCGACCAGGGAGGATATTAGGGACACCCGACTGCACTTCTCTTGCCCCATGTAAGTTCACCCTTAGACAGTACCAGTTTGGTCGCCTTTGTAGTTTTGACATGTTCTTCTGCGAAATAGTTACGTCGTTTATGGCCGGAAACCCTTCGAATGGGAGACTGGGAAGGGCGTGGCACCGGAATAAGCACCAGTTTGAAGCACTGAGCTGTTCTCACTGCAAGTTATGTGATGTGCTCCAAGAGGAACAGTAGGGAAGATAGATTTAAAACGGTTTAGATGGGTCTCAGCTCCCTGGGCGCCCATCAACGATGATGGACTGTCCCACATGTCGATCCATGATCCACACGGGTTCTGGGGACATCAGTGTCGGTCCCGCGTGTTTGTACTACGCAGGATATCCCAGAATGGCGAAAATAACCCATAGAATTTCAATGTTGCCAGGGCAGTCGGGATTTCCTGACCCATTTTTGCACCTCGGATATGCATGATATTGCCTATCCCAAACAGGCGATCGAGCATCGCCCCTCGGTATCACCAAATATATCTACCTACAGACTTAAGTAGGTAGAGGATACCTCCACGGCTGGACCTCCCGATCAAGTGGCATATACAAATGCTATCATCTGCACTTGATGAACGCATTCTTCTCCCTCGTCCAGTCCGCCTTCAACTCTTTGTATTCTTCTCCCTCTATACACCTCCTCCAAATGACCTTGAATATTTCACTAGCATCCTCCTTCTCCTTTCTCTTCCGCGCCTCATCCTCATTCCCACCAGACCATTTCTGCAGCTCCTCCCCCGTATCCTTGGCATACTTCCTTCCCCCCTTATGGTTTGCATACCTCCTTGCCCTCGTCATCCCCATCTGGATGAACTTGCGTGTCATGTCTGCGCCCACAAAGTCCTTCCGCTCCACGTATGACTGGAAGATGGACCACAAGATGTCCGAGGAGTTGCGGGCGATGGGCACAGTCCGGAAGGCCCAGTACGGCAAGATGAGGCTCTTGTAAGGTTCAAACGAGAGCACACCCATCTCCCCCCGCCCGATCTCGTAGCTATAGCAGAGGGAAGGGGATGATAAGGCCGGGGCTGCGAGTGGTGAGGACGGAGGGGCTTTCATGGATGCGAAAGCTTCCGTTGCTGAGGAGGCTTGTCTAGGCATGATCGCCGTTCTCATAGGACACACAGTTTGCAGTACTCGATTGAATTTTATATGGGCAGAGATGCGTGATACTGAGTCTTTTCCGAGCCACCGAGCATTGAATCGTATGGGTTGCATGTGTTATAAGTGTAATTAAGAGGCTCGTTCCTGGCTTTAGGGGTTTTGGTAGTCGGATGGCCGGCTGTTGATGGAATGTCAGAGACCAATCCGATTATATGTATTGAGCATTGGACTGCCGCCAACCACGCCGATCACACCAAGATTGAAGTCAACGGTCGACTTATCGAACCTCCATTCCAACTCATTGGCATGGCTTTGAATTCCAAGAAGGTTGATAGTATGACGTCAACACTTATAAGCGCTACCGCTCCGGTCTACCCTAAACAACCTTGCAACTGCTACTATTCTAACTGACGTAGGGTATACAATTATCTCTATCTTCTGCTTCTGATCGTTTATAGTTGTTCTGGAAGAACAGAGTGATGCACCTCACAGTACTTAAGTCCAGTGTACGGCTATTTAACACTTCGAATATTGAAGATGGACTCGCATGTGCACGCGCGATTCACATGAAATTGTCTATGGGCAAAGCCTCTATTCCCTGAAAAACCATTTCATTCGGCTGTTGATCACTACTGTCAGTCTCCTTTTTGATCGTTGTGTTGTCGCACCTTATCTAAATACGTAGATACTATCTCTCTTTCGCCCTCAGAAACACGATGGAAGTGTTACAGAAGAGAAGCAAATGCAAAGATGGTGAGGGGCCCGGGGGCGGGATTACCAGAATACGGGGGACTTGGCACCTGGGGCGCGCGGAGGAGCCGATGCGGGCCGGGACGAATGGTTATATTGATAACCAGATATGGCGGCCGACAACGGTGGACTACTTTGGCATAGCGAGCTGGGCCTTGATTGAGTACATAACACGGCCACATTGTATTGCATCCACTTGTCAGTAGTTCTGTATCAATATCGAATTGATCACCCAAAAAGAAGCGACCTCTCAATATCCACACGTTCCGCCCGACTTCAGCGGTCACTCGAGCAGCTTCTTGGCCTGACCCGTAGTACGCATCAGACCATGACACCCACGAGCGACGCCATCTCAGATTTGAGCAGTGATGTTCTCCTCGCGTTCTTTCTGGCACCGCCGGAAGAAGAATGGATGCATCGACTCCAACGGAAGTATCCTGGGCTCCAGGTGCGCTGGGCTCTGGCGTCTGAAGGAGGCAAGCCGATCGACCCGACAAAGACAAGCCCTGAGTTGTGGGATGGTGTAACCATCCTAATGATCCCCTTGTTAGCCCCGCCCGCAAAGTTGCTCAAATCCGTCCGCTTCATCCAGTCCGGTTCATCGGGGCTTGATAGATGGCACGGCCATCCAACCTTCAACGACCCAAATGTCGTGTTCGCGAATGCCCGTGGCGTCTCTGGGTAAGTAGTCTGCACGAGCCATTTGTTGCTTGTCGGGAAGTTGTCCTCATTGTGTCATGACAGACCGCAGATAGCCGAGTGGGTAATGGGCACCTGGTTGGCCCACGGCCACAGCTTTCACAGATACTACGACCTCAAGAAGAAGGGCGAGTGGGAGACTTGGCATGGATCTCCACAAGTCCAGGACTCTCCCGGACAGCGAATGTAAGTAGACGACGGGGTATCCTTCAATCACGGGATATGAACAGCTGACACGCGCCCATAGTGGGATCCTCGGGTACGGGGCTATCGGGCGGCAGGTGGGCCGAATCGCGAGCGCGTTGGGGATGGAAGTCTACGCCTATACGCGGAGCGAGCGTCCCACGGCCGAATCACGCCGGGACCATGACTACAACGTGCCCGGCACGGGTGATCCAGAGGGCAGCATCCCAGCCCGCTGGTTCCACGGCGAATCGAAAGAGTCCCTCAGGGGGTTCCTCGGCCAGGGCTTGGACCTGCTTGTCATAAGCCTACCACTGAGTGGAAAGAACGGCGATCTCATATCCTACGAGGAGTTCGAAATACTGGCCAAAAAGAAGACGTTCGTCTCGAATATCGCTCGTGGCCGACTCATCAATACCCAAGCCCTCATCGACTCTCTCGAGAAGGGACAGATCCGCGGTGCCGCACTCGATGTCACAGATCCTGAACCGCTGCCCAAGGGCCATCCCTTGTGGAAAGCCCCAAACTTATTCATCTCACCGCATGTGTCTTGGAAGTCTGATAAGTTCTTCGATCGCGTGTTGGAGATTCTTGATATCAATCTGGAGAGGTTGAGTGAAGGGAGGCAGCCCATCAACCTTGTCAAGAGGGAGTTCACTGCTGAGCCAATTAGTGAGGACTCGAAGCTTTGAGGAAACTTAGGTCTTGCAGTAGCTGGAGACCCAAGAACGTGTTTTGTGTAAGCCTGACTGTCGCACTGGTGGCCCCCTCGTGTACTTCCAGATTTATCTTGTTAACTGGGAATGCACAAGCATTCAGGCCTACCAGGTAGTTAATTTCCGTTCCTTTCAACCACGAAAGCACTATGTAGTTGGAGTAGCTATGTAGGGATTGCAAAGGATCCGCGGCACCCCCCACACGGTGATGAGTTCTCTGGTATGCAAAACATCGAGCTTGTTTGCCTGGGCGCAGGACAGTGCTGTAAGTTGTTGACAGCGACCAGATCATGTACCGACGTAGTTCTGTATCATGGGCGTTCGCGGGAAAAGATGCACTCCGAGGTCCAGGACTCAGCGGAGCCGTCAGGGCCCGGGGTAGCTTGGCGGCCGCCCGGGCGGGATACCGGGACCGGTCGCCGTATCGGCGGGCTGTTGGGTACGGTACCTAAGTGGATGGCGGGCGAGTTTGATCGATTTAGTAATGGCTTTATATTGACGGTGACGGCATGAAAGCCGGACAAGACATGGATTAGAGCGACCGAGACAGGTCCTAGCTGTCCGCGGTACTCTGGCCAGGACTACCTTGAGATTCATCCAGATAACCTCCAAGGAACCTGCCTGTTGGTTTCTGAAAGACGGGCTGGCCGAACCCGTTACCCTTCGCACTCCGCTTCGACATGGAGTTAGGACCTTTTGCTGATGACGCACACATGGTATAACCCTGCCTGTCAGATTTGCTTGCTCCAATTGCTAGACTGGCCGTCCAGATATTCCAGGGTTCTGGATTCTCCAGAGGGTTGACACGAGTGGTCTAGAAGCCAATCTGTACCGCGATGATGCTCGGCTTCGTTGTATGCCGAGTCCCGAACCGCTACCCGAGTGCTGTTCCTCGATGTTAATTACCGCATGTGTGTAGTCTAGCGAAACTAACGATTGGGGCTCCAACGCCTTTTGATATTGGAATTGGCTGCATGTCTATCGCGGCTAACGGCAGACAAGCCTTATTTGCAAAGGAGCAAGGCCAACTCCACAGAGCCACTCGGCACCCACCTGTGGGCGCTGAGATCCGGGAGGTGGTAGGTAGTGATCATACTGCAGGGTTGCTACAGATTTTTGACAGAGTAGAGATGAGATGGAGATATGCGAGGATATTGCACGGTGTATCAAAGGTACTGTTTGGTCCAGGCTACTCACAAAAGCAGAATCCTATAATATATTTGCATCATAGAAATGTCTCACGATCTCCTGGAGGACGCAACATAAAGACGAGGCGATGACATTTCAAGGTTAGGGCTGTAGCGTTATACCAATTCAACTACTACCGTTGCTTTCCCGAAGCTGAAGCTGAAGCCAAAATCTCTATAGTGAAAAAGGAAAGATGTCATTGGTCCTCTCCAGTAGATTCCCATCTGGGAGTCTTGCTCTAGCAGAACCGGACAAGCACCCCAAAAGAACGTGCGCAACTGTTCTTTGAGGCTGACTTGTATACAAAGGTAAGGTGAGCATCGGCTTAGAAGATTATTTGCCGCGACATTTGTACCTGACGAGGGCTAGATGTTGCGTTGGTGGAGGAAGGCCATACATGAGTGGGACAACGAGTACAAGAGAGATGTCCTTGGACAGATAGTAGGGCTGTGTGAATTTGCTTACAGACCGGACGGCGAGCACATGGTGCTTCAGAGACTTTGGGGGTCGATATACCCTGAATACTATATAAAGCTGTGGGTTACTGAGTAAGGGGTAGAGGTAGCTCTAGTTCGGTGCGTCAAGCCCGAGGTCGGCGGTCATGATCTGAGACGTCGGACTCTCTTGTTGGGCATCGTCCAATGATTCGGGTGATATCGTATGCAGGGGCTTTTGGAGTCTACAGACCGTTTTTCCTTTTGCATCGGGCCAAGACTTGATAGCAGGATTGTGATATCTAATCGGTGGCGGGCGATGGGCCGGAGATAACTCCCGATCCGTAGGTGGGAAAACAACACATGCAGCCATTTCATGGGCCCTCGGCGCCGGGATAATTCTCCGTATGATTGAATCTTCACGCCATCAGGTCCGCAAAATCCAGATATCAGACCGGAAATAATGCGGGTTTCTGACGGGGAGCCCGTGAGTCCCGCCGGTCGGCCTGTAGTGGAGTACATAACTCAGCAATTCCTTGGTGCCCCATGTACGCGGGATTCTGCAATCCTGCCTATCCATACAGCGCGATATGTCAGCGTGTAAGGACCGTCGCCGAACAAGATGTTGTCTCCAATATGTAAATTGATCAACAAACTCGGCCGTGGAAAGCCGAGTCCGTGAACATCCGCGGAGATTGACCGCATATAGTTATGTACGAGAATTCAGAGCTCTTTTCTATGAAGGGCGGTGGAAACCTAGGCACTAGTGCGTTGCCTTCGAGTTTGAATTCTTGTATCAGCCCTGCTTACAAGCAGAGAATCATACGATACAATTGTGTCAGAAGGCAAACGGTGGGCCTAGGGCCCCGCAACCCCGGACCGTTGGCCCCTATGATATTCACAGGGTTCAAAGATGGGTTTGGCTCTTTGTGTTGAAGATTCATTGCTGACTAGTGTACGGCTGAGTTCTCAGAACGTCTGTGTCGTCCGTGTTGGCAACTTTGTTGCTCAATCCTCTCCTGCCCCTTTCTTCTTTATGCATTGCGACAACCAACAGAATGATGATGAAACTCAGCCGGGATCAAGCTTAATCAGGGGGACGAGCAGCTTGCTGATCTCGAAACTGCGTAGTCTAGGCAAGGCCCATGGTCGCCTGCGATCACCGCCACCAATATAAGACGAGATCTCATCTCTTTAGCGCCACACCAGATCCCGCCGACCCATCCAGATGCCAGACCTCGCGGTATGTCACAACAGGCAGACTCCGAGGTCATCCTGGTGAGGCTTGATCCACCGAGCTATCATATTCCCTACCCCGTACGCTTCCTTTCCCTTGTCAACAACCTCACTGGGTCCACAGGTTATCATACGACCGAAGTTTTCTTTAATGAGCTATACCTAGGTACCCGGCCTTCCGAGGCTTCGGTACCGGAACGCCATCTGGAATGACGATTATGATACTTATAATGCAGAACGTCGCGTCAACATAGAGGGGCTTTTTGATTTCTCAGAACTTTTGCATGATCATATTCGAGCTTTCCAAATCTTGTTTCGCACTGCTCCGCTACTGTGTTATCAGCCACCCTATCCTGCCACCAACAGTTTGTCGACCCTTGAAACGGCTGGTCCCATCATTGATCGTCATGTCGTCCACACTCACCTACCAGCAAACACGACTGGTCAAGGCCACTGTTCCGGCATTGAAGGAGAAGGGCGAGCTGATCACGACCATATTCTACAAGAATATGTTACGCGATCATCCAGAGCTGAACAACTATTTCAACGCCGTCAATCAGGCCAATCACAGGCAACCTCGTGCACTGACCTCAGTTATACTTGCATTTGCGAGTGCCATTAATTACGATATAAGCGAGCTTATCCCAAGGCTGGAGCGCATGTGCAATAAACATTGTTCCCTGGGCATCAAAGCAGAGCACTACGATATTGTGGGGAAATATCTCCTCGCTGCGTTCGGCGAAGTCCTCGGACCTGCGATGACGCCCGAGACAGAAGTGGCGTGGGGAAAGGCATATTGGGTCCTCGCAAAGATGCTCATCGGACGAGAGAAACAGCTCTACAATGAATTCGGACCATGGAAGGGATGGAAGCCTTTCAAAATCATACGGAAGGAATCTGAGACGGACGACATCGTGTCCTTCTATCTGGAACCGCAGGACAAGAAACCGCTCCCCGGCTTCCTCCCAGGACAATATATTTCAGTGCAGACCTGTATCCCGTCGGTAGGCTACTTCCAATCACGGCAATTCTCGCTCAGCGACGCACCGCACGCGGATTACTACCGCATAACTGTCAAGAGAGAACCAGGCGTGCAACTCACAGCCGAGAAATACCATCCGTCAGGAGTCATGACGAACTATTTGATCGATACTCTCAACCCGGGAGACGTCTTGGATGTGACGCACCCAGCAGGAGAGTTCTATCTCGACCCCAACAA
Source organism: Cytospora paraplurivora (assembly GCA_021272945.2). Lineage (NCBI taxonomy): Eukaryota > Fungi > Ascomycota > Sordariomycetes > Diaporthales > Cytosporaceae > Cytospora > Cytospora paraplurivora. Next base: position 136,446 of record JAJSPL020000031.1, read on the forward strand.
CTGGAGCAGCGTGCCAATGGTCCTTATCTCGGCGGGTGTCGGCGTCTCGCCCATGATGTCGATGCTCAACACCATGATGGACCTGCAACCAAGGAGGGAAGTCTCGTGGATCCACGGCGCGCGGCGGATGATACCATTTTACAACCACATAAGAGAGGTCAAGAAGAAAATGCCGAACCTGAGGACAAACATCTTCAAGACGCACCTGGCCGACGGGGATCTGGCTGGTGTGAACTTCGACTACGATTTCCGGGTGGATCTGGCCAAAGTCAGCCGCGAGGATCTGTTCCTGCACCATTCAGGCACGGAGTACTTCATCTGTGGGCCCGAGCAGTTCATGATCGAGATGGCGGATTACCTAAAGATGCAGGGCGTCGAGTTGAGGCGGCTCAAGTTCGAGCTCTTCAGTACTGGAGATATGGTCGCCGTGAAGTGAGGCTCTCCGGTTTCGTGTTGAGACATCGACAAAACCTGGAAGTCAAGGCTTGAGAAACCCTGATAATGACCTAGACTGCACCTTGACTCGTTCAAGCGGATGAGGAGACGTTGTGAAAGGCTGGGGTAGACACAGGAAGAGCTTAGCTGGGCACGGCCCACGGTACGACATAAGCTGAGGCTGGCTCAGCGCTGTCCGTCTGGGTGTGATGAAACTGGAACGGACACCCCATATCGGCCATGGTGATATTTAGAGCCATTTCACCCGGATTTGGGGTTGCCCAAGGCCAGCATTGGCGCATCCAGGCGTTGGTAGGGATGAGGGATAGAGGGCAATGGGAGCATTGAGCGGCATCTTCACGAAGTTATGTCAAGGCGAAACGAATGATAACAAGGGTTGCATATTGGCGTTTTGAAGATATGTAATTATGGGCATCAGGACAGAGAGGCAGAAGCAAACGCGGCCATACAGTGTCTGGTAGTGCCTGGACTCGAATGATGGTAGCGTGGGTGGCGGGCTTCCAACCCTGGGAACATTGAGGTTACTATGCACATATTTGTACTTCGAAGTCCATCTCGACAGGACACCCGATGTTTTGGTTTTGACTTAGAGGTGGGAACACGAACATACAACAAATACCCTTGGTATATAAATTGACTCATGCAGGTGCGATCATGTAATTGTAGTGGTGAACTTCGATGGTTTCTTGCGGCCTTCGGTGAACCCTAACCACGATAGCCCCTTGCACGACCCAGGCGTCTGGGCAGAGGCATTCATATATGAGGGAGCAGAACAAATTGTCCATATTTGCTTCTGGAAGAAGGCTTTCTATAATGCACTGAACCGCATAAATACAGTCACAAAATTCCAATTTCCTGTCAGTGAGGCCTCTTGCCATCGTTTCCGCCACCCGGTGGTGGCCTACGGCCCGGTGGGCCTCCGCCCGGTCCACCTCCAAAGCCGCCCCAGTAACTATCTCCCCCGTCATCTCTCACGCTCGACTCGTTCACGCAGCGAGGTGAATCATAATCCTGTTTCGAGCCGAATGGCCACATTGGGATGAGACACACTTCATCAATCTCGCAGGAAAGGCAGCGCTTGAAGCGAGCCCAACCAAGGTATTCTATCAGGGAACGGAGAGTGGCTACCGCACTCGACAGGACATCCGAGTTGACGGAGCTGCTGGTTCTGATGAGCAGCTCTCGTACATCAAAGAGCTTGGTGCATAGATGTGTGGTTACAGCTTTTATACCGGCGTGAATGAGGTGGTCTGCTTCGGAACTTGGAGATATGCCATGGAGGTAGAAATTGGCGCACCGATCAGTGGCGGCGGCGATTTGATCCTTCTCCTTGCCAGAGTAGTCGATGTATGGGGTCAAGAGGAAGTTAAGCTCCTTTAGCAGGCTCTCGACGGTGCTAGGCTTCTCGGCCATGGACTGGATCCTGTCCGTATACCGGGCAACAATGAGATCGGTGACGTCTTGCCAATCGATTGTGCGAGCGACGTCGTCGTGCTTCTCTTGGATGACGCGGTTGAGATGAGCCTTGATGGCACCCAGCTCAGCCTCGGAAACATTAGACAGCCGCGGTAAGTCGGGCCGCTTTGGGTCGGGGTTGGTGAGGTTAAGCGGAAAGAAGAAGGCTGAAACCATCGACGTATAGTCGATGATAGCCCTTGAGGATCCGATGCCGAAATATCGCTCCGAGAGTCCGCGAATGTACTCAAAGTCACCCATTGGGCCCCCGGGGCCATCACTCGGGCCCGGATCCGGCCGCTGCAGTGCCTGGATTTGCTCCAAACCCTCACGGAAATCACACTGGATTATCTCAAACCCGGCCTCCATCCGTATCACGCCGGACAGATTCCACCTTCCGCACATCTCACAGAGCTCAGCGGCCCGCAGTTGCTCGTCCATCGGTCCACCGCTCCTCTTTCCCACGCGCGGCGGAGGAGGCGGCGGCTTACCCATGGTGTATACCGTCTCTTTATCCCCTCGAAGAAGGTAGTCTTGAGAGTCAAGAGTCCCCATCGTAGTTTTTCCACCACCCATGCCATCGATGTAAAGATACCGCAGCGGCCTTGCGGTTCGGTACGTATGGAGCCAGCCTCCTTCCCCTTGCATACTGCCCACGACCTGTGGATCCGAGGCATATGGCTCCTCAAGGATGGGCTGTTGTGGACGATCGTCCTTGGAGAGATGTACAAGGTCAAAAGCGGCTCTACCTCCTCGCTTGTCGAAGGGTGGTTTTCCATGCCCGTCACCGGGCGGTGGTGGTCCGCCTGGCGGGCCTCCGCCGGGACCACCATGTCTTCCACGTGCAAAGATCTCCGCGTGCTCAATCTCGAAGGCAAGCCAGTCTGGGTCGTCTGGAGAGTTTGGGTTGGTATTTCCATGGTGTAGTATGACCCCCTCAGGGATGGTCGCCAGGTAGAACGACATGCCATTGTGGTGCAATGAGGAACCGAATTGCCGCAGAGCATCGTTGACCGCGTTGAAGATCGCCGGTCCACGAGTCTTCGCAGCTTCGATACTGGGGCCGAACCCATTGCTCACAGCAGTAGAAGCTTCGCTGTTCGCGTGCGCCAGGCCCGAGGCGAGCAGCGTTGCCGCCAGCAAGCGGGCCGCCATGGTCCTGAGTGTGAAGATCTTTCAAGGGCACTCGGCCCGGTGATTTGTAGAGGATGAATGACGAAGAACAGGGAGGAAAACGAGATCCCAGGAAGCGTGAGCAGCAGTCCTGTCAGCTTTGTAGATCCGCCATGTCACTCGCCGCCCCAGGACGCGCGGCAAGTGGTCCACGAACCCCTGTCCCACAATTGTTCCACAGCACACCGTATCGCCGGATATCGCCGGTCGGAAGACTGACATGATCTAATCTTATCCATCTTATCATCCTGTAGATGGCTAGCCGATGACACGCTAACCACCGAATGCACCGGTGTACAAGACTAGAGGTTGCCTGATGAACACACAAAATAAACTAAGGCAATATCAGTTCCAAGTTGTATATTATACACACACCCTGCAAGCGCTCGAGTTGCCATTGACCTCACACACAAATATTGGAAATACCTACGTAGGTATGCTCATCTCTAGTTATCTGTGAAGATCCCAGGGGTTACTCTCCAGGTATCAGCCGTGAATTCCAACTGACCTGAGAGCCTGAGCGTCTCCGGGTCTAGGTAAACCTTCAACCCCAGCGGCCTATCAGCTCGACCGAGGTCATACACCCGGAAAATCACATAAATCACGTTATTGTTTCCAGGTACGAGTTCATTGTCCCTCATCTAAGAAACAGGAACATCAGTATCATTCAAATTATGATCGGGTGTGGTATCTGGCCTTACTCTCTGATACTGAGCCTTGCTCATGAAGAATGGCGTCTCGCAGGACGACTGTGTGGTTTTGACTTCGATGAAGTACTTGGGATGCCTGCCGGACCATGTTTCTCGATCCAAATAATCTCCGAGGATCAGGGACTTTGTCAATGCGCCATTCTCATCTGAGTAAGTGATGTCTGAAGTCTCCCGCCCCGTCCAGGGATCCATGTTTGCGTATTCTGGATGCACTCGGGCGTACTTGCGCATGTTACTCTGCCAGTTCCACCGTGAGAATTCGAAGAGCTGGGGCGTCAAATGGGACAACAATTCGAAAGCCTAAGAATGTCAGGATCGAGAAGCATACGCTGAAGCATGAGAAAGGGACTTACATAGAGCTCGCCTGCTGCGCCAACCTTGCAATCTCTCTCAAACTGGGTCGCGCCACGGACTGCAATTTGTCTTCCGTTGCCGGTGGTAAACATGCTTGTCCGTGGAGGAATTACGCCCGACGCCGTACGGTTGGGAATCGTGTTTCTCCTGCCTGCTGCGATGACCTCGCTCAACAGAGTCACGTAGTCCGGGTCCTCCACAGAAGCGTGCGTCGGCATGGACTGGCTAGGCCTTGGTGGTCGAGAAGGCGATACGAATGGGTCGCTCGATGTTCGAGGATGCGTTGGGAGGCTAAAGCGGCCGTCAGGGCCCCAATTAGACGTACTGGGTTGATGTGATGCGTCGATCGATGAATCTGGAGTGTGGAAAGCTCGCGATTCTGAGCCACTATCATCTGGTTCGTTGCTAGGCACAGAGGTTTGGATGATCTGGTCACTGACTCTTGTCAAAGCAGTGGCGGACTCCGAAGAGGTGTAAGCTTGTTCAACTCTTTCGTCCACATCGATAATATCGACAGTTCTTATCCCATAGTCTTCCAAGGCATTTATTTTTCTTGAGAGGGGCGCGAGCAGAACAGCCCTAGCTGCGGCGACCCCCTTCTCACTGACCTCCCCTGTTTGCTGAGTTCCCAGTGTTCGTGGATGCGCCAAGAGCCATTCGAATAGTTTTTCCGGGAGTGACTTGGTGAAAGTGTAGTCTTGGTCATCCCTATTAGCCGGTACATAGACCTTAAGACCAGTATTATCTTCAGCCAAGTGCAGGGATATCGTTTCGCCTTCAACCATATGAGAAGTCCCATCCTGTGTGAGGTGTGTTTCCGAAGTCACACAATGGGTCTCGTAGACCTTTGTGTCGCGCAGAGTCTGATATAGAGTGGTCTGACCTTGCAGACTTGTTGTACGAGGACTGTTGAAATGGACAGCAATTCTGCAAGTAACGTTTAGCGCACTGTTTCTCAAAGAAGACTAGTAAACCCAAAGGACCGTACCGTAGTAGCGCATGGGCTCTGTATCGGATATCGCGGTTCGGATTTGATAGTGGCTTCGCATCTGAGCCGCCAAACGATGTGATTTCTTTCACACAAGCTGAGAGATTCCTGTTCTGGAGGTCCGTCCATTGAGTAAATGGACGAAGTTGGACTACCTCGTCTAAGCTGAAGTCAAGGAGCTTAACCATGCTTTCGAAGGATCGTCTAAGTGGTTCACGATCAATGATGAAGAACTCAGCAGCCTTTGTGTCGCACTTGACATCCCCACAAGGGTAACGAATGGGAAAGATCCGGCATTCTAGTAAGTCCCCAGGTCCCGGGGGCTGCTTTTCTGTGGTAAGCAGCGAATTGACTGTCCAAATACTGTCCTTCACTTCTTGTACCCTGGGCTCGTTGCGGCTGGTTACCTCCTTCAATTCATCGATAGCCATTCGTATGTCGACCGGCTTTACACCTAGGAAGTTCACAAAGAAATCTTCCAGGTCTTCATAGTCCTGGTTGAGAGAGACCTTCCCTCTGAGGCTAGCCGCAGTGGACCAAACGCATTGAGATACTTTGTACCACGATGGCTCACGATCCGAGGGGAGAAAGATGAGTGCCTCTTCCTCGAACGCTGTTTTGAACTCTTCTTTCTCTAGATCTGTGATGATATTTGACCCAAGAGTTCGTAGTTCCTCGTAGATGGTGATAATGATGTCGCTATCTTCAAAGCGGGAGAGTTTGAGCTCTTGCAACTCGTTGATATAGTCCTGCCAGGTACATTCACCGACGCCAAGCATCTTCATGAAATGCTCGAGATAGGTGAAATCTGTCGACCCCTGAGAGAAGTAGGGCTGGTAATATAACCGTAACACCCATTTAGTATGCATTTCCTGAGGAGCATCCCTGCAGTCCCGGAGTTGAATCGATCAGCACTTCAATGTTCCTCTAGCAGCTTTGGGAAGCTCTGGTGTTATCTGCACTACTGAATACATGGGCCCAGTAAAGAGGCAGCATGAGAGGGAGGTTGCGAGGCAGCAATTGATGGGTGTTGATCATGACTTACCAGACACATTCATCCACCGAGGCCCAAGCGCATATACCAGCAGTGGGAATGTATATGCACTTCTTCTGCATGAACATGGTCCTATGCCTCTTCAGCAATTGCGTGTATGACTAGACCGCCACTCCTTGACTTACCTGATTGTTTCCCTCGCTGCCGCCTTGTCTTCTGCCTCCAGATATTTTCCCTGTATGTAATTATACAACGCGAACAATCTGTTCCTACTTGAGGAATCTATGTTGGTATCATCTGGCATAGCATCGACAGAGTATCGCAGCATCTGTAACGCAAAGTCTACATTGTCAGCTGAGCCAACGTTATAGCTCATCAACATCCCCTTCCAATGAGTAGGTATAGAATCGGGGATAACCTCCGTATCTAGCCACAGCCATGGGAAGAACGCATCTGGCTCGACATACTGTTTGACGAGTTTTACCAGCGTCTGAGTTGGGTAGTAGGACTCCTTCAGCGCGACACGACGATTGCCACGACAGAGAACGTCTGTGTGCTGGACGCATTGGATGAACTGGTCGGTAGGATGCCCATTATGTTGGTGATGTATGCGTAGAGCACCAAGAAATTTCTCTGGTCTCTGTTCTCGCAAGTATTCTGCAGCACCTTGCCAGGCCGTCGAATCTCTAGGCGAGAACTTGACATATTTCCGCACATGAAGCCGATCATAAAACCATTGGACCCAAGTGAGGCCCTGTTCAGAGGGTTTCTCGGGGCTTGACCAGAAGTACTCCTCATCCACAAAGTCAGCCGGGTACCCTTGTGCACCATCACCCGGGCCTGGACCCGGGTTGGTCTTTCTGAACAACTCCCAAGGGCCGTACAGGTCATTCTCATCAGCGATGTATACATCTCCGGCGTGAGGCCTTTGGCAGAGTAGTCTTCGAGACACGAAGATACACAGCCACATATAATGTCTCTCTTCCCTGCCAGCCATGTGCTGAGTAAGATACAAGAACTCAAGATGGTGCTTTGACGTCTGCAAAGTAAAGTCTAGCGGAAAGCCAACTTCAGGATATCTATCCAGTATCTTGTTTCGAACTAGAGATACAGGAGCTGTCTCCATACCAAGGTCCTTGAAAAAAGAGATTCTCTCGGTATTGACCACATTTTTCGCGACGATCCGGAGTTCGATATCTGAAGGGATATTGATTCCCTCGACTTGTGCATGGTAGATCGGACCTGTGGCTGCCGAGACCCACAATCCGCCTTCGAGGGGCAAGAAATCCATTTGCTTCATCACCGTAATCCAATTGCGCGAGGCCTTTAGAAAAGGAGTACGGAGAAACTTCGCGGTTTGGGTGTGCCAGCTGTCTGGTGTCTGGGGTGACTTCAGTTTTGACAAGCCACCTTGTCTAAGGTCCTGTCGGACCCATTCTAAGGCCTCTCCGAAGCGGGCAAAATGGAGTCCATAACCTCCTAGAACTGTCAAGTCTGCTGAATCATAGGATTGAGAAATAATCTGCTCCGTGTCGCCGTCGTCGAATAGAGGCTGCCCGTTGTCATAAAACCAAGGACCCAGCCGACGGAGGTTTCCAATAGGATGCAGATCATTCTTTTTGTGGCAGTATAATATCGGCTTGTTACTCAGGCGAATGGAAATCTTGTGAACCAAGGAAGACCAAAACCTGTCCAAATTCCTGTCTTCTCTGTCAGGCAAATATCTCATCCATTGAAACCGCAAGGTTTCATGGCTGCAAAATTGCAAGACAGCTTTCGTGAAGGCGTCCGCAATACCTTCTAGTAGTCCAGCGTTGCGTCGAGAGTCTTTGACAATATCTTGTCGGCTAGCTTCGGTGACGAAGTCGGCTTGAATGAGGAACTTGAATCCCACAGGTCGCACGGGGAGGAAGACGAAAATGTCTTGCGGTTTGATGATGGGGATATCCATCTCTGATAGTGGAAATGCGAGGACGACCTGCGACTCTGAATAGGCCCTAGTGGACTCTTCTGTCTCCGAATATGTCCGGTTCTCGTTTCGAACCAGGTTTGTTGCTTGATGGATTGTGACATGAAAGTATTTGAAGTCCTCCTTCATCCTCGCATCGCCAGTAGTGCTCCTTTTCAAAACAGCATAGTTGAGCCGTGGGCGTTCGATGGAGTAAGATGCCGAAGACGTAATGTTTTCGCCGTCGCCGTGGAAACTGACGTTAATCACTTTCAGGTTCTTCATGAACAGGAGTATGGTTTCCTCAAGCTGTTCAAACTGTTCGTTGATGGTCTCACGGGTCTTCGCTAGACTGTTTTCGTCTCCTGTCTCGTGCAAGTGAAGTGTGATTCTTGTCAGGGGTGATGCGAGCTCTTCTCTAGTCTCCTCCCAGACAGGTGAAATCATGCCCATGCCTGACTCCCCTTGACGATGGGTAAAGGAGAATGAGAATGCACCAGACTGCACGTGGACTTTCCAGGCTGCCATGAAAACAGATTTGAAGCCAATTCCTTTCTCTCCAATGTATCCCTGTGCGCCTATCTTTGAGCTTTTCCCGACCGAGCAGATTGCGCTGAGATTGGCAGTTGTGAAGCCGTCTTCATTGCATTCAAGTACAATATGGCGAGGATGAACGTGAAATGAGACAAAAGGAACAGATCCTGACGCGGCGGCAATCATATAGCTGTTGTCGTCGGCGTTCTGGAGCAGCTCGAATATGAAACGAGCTTTGCTCGTGTACAGATTCTTGGCTAGTCTGTCTGGATTGTCAGGGAATTTTCATCACTACCCGGGAGTGGGAGTATTTCAATATCATACGTCATGACAGAAGAGCCGATCATGAGATCCTTTCTGAGCAAGGCCTCTTCAACATAGCGCCGAGTTTCTGGGTCGATTCTTCCCAATTTCTCTTCGCCGAGGTACCCGTGATCTCTAGATATCTGCTCAACCAATGCCTTGGCTGCTTGGCGGCTCACAGGGAGAGTCATTATGCAGTAATCGTGTGAACCTTGTCGCAGAGCCTCGGCCGCTCAACGGGTATGGAAATATAGTAATTTGGTTGGAAGGTTTTAGAGCACAAGTGCGTTGTAGTACAATGAGTATTGGAGAAAGCCCTATCGCTATTAGTGTAGGACTGAGAGATGGGAATCGTCAAATATGGATAGATGTGGGAAAAGCTTCAAATGTTCACAACCAGGACTGTGGGAGGCGGTAGGGGAGGAGGGAGGAGGCAAGGGAATTATGGACACCTAGGTACGTGTTGTAGACGCACAATACTATATACTATATATAGACGATAAGTAGAGGAGCCACATAATTAGATACGGTGATCAAGTAGGGTGTTTGAGAGGGAATACCGGGTTTTGATTGCTTCGCTTTCGTCAGCGCTTATATGCAGTTGGTCCCCATATGCGACTACTTCACTGCAGGTGTGCTGCTCAAGCAACCCCTTCGAACGCCCTCATTATACAGAGAGTGAGATTATTGGATCACCCTCAGCCCAACCATCGTATCAGAAAAGAAAAGGCGCATGCTTGATAGCGAGGGCCACAGCCGAAAGGGTACCCACGCCATGCATCGGGGGAAAATGGCCTCGGACGTCTGACGACACGAACATCCCAAGGCCGCAATTATCGCAAGGGTAGATAGGTATCTACAATCACGTAATTTCGAGCCGCCGTGAGCAACTCCTGCGGAGCTTCCCGACCCGGTGAACTCCCTGAGAGCCAATGCAATCCAAGCTACTGGAGATAAGTATCGAGAGGTTCACGCACTCAACCAACGTACAATGGTATGTGGACTGCTGAGCTTAATCATCCTATCAGTGATTGCATGCGGAACCTCACTTTCACCAGCACATATTATAGCTTGGATGCAGCAACACCGGTGTTTGCTTGCAGCCATGCGTCTTGCTACTAGACACCATCATAAGTGATAAGTGCCCATCGCATGCATTAAGCATTGGAATTGTCTCTGCCGCTGTCTGACAAAGTCCCTTTAGGTCTCTGTTGTAGCTCCCTTCCTCCTAAAGGCAGCTCAATTTGATGCGGATCAACTTCAAAAGGTCCCAGGTGCTGTGTCTCCCATTGCATGAGGCTTGGGCTTTACATTCCCGGATGAGTGTAACACCGAATGTGAAGCCCAAGATGAGGTGCCATTTATGCAGTATCTAACTTTAAGGTGCAATCAGACTGTCCCACATGTGCAGTGCACCTGCCCCTCAGGTCCCGAGCAGGGATCCCAATAAGAAGGTTTCCAGCAAGTCTAAGATAAGTCAATCAACGATGCCAAGAAGTCGGCATCCTGCTCATCAAAACATTCTCGAAAATCACCGGGCACACTCATGCGTTTTTCCTGGCCTGGAGATGAGTTGCCGGAGCGTGGTCGCAGTTGAGTTGACGGCGCAATAAGCGAAAAGTCAAAGTCCAAATGCGACTCGGATTCCGAGCCAATAACAGAAGCAACATTGTAGAAGGAGGACTCCAGCTTGAGAGACGGTTTCCGGTACCCACGAGGATCCTTCATCCACGCATCGATCTCCTCAACGGCACGGCGTGGTTGTGCCCGGAAGTCCTTGAAGTATTGCTGGAGCATGGCCGGGCTGAACCCTTGGTCCCGAATCTTATCAGCAAACTGCTTTGATAGGTGTGCGATGTCCTCATCAGTCCAGTCTTCCAGCTCCACATCTCCCGGCTGCTGGACCCATCGGACCCCCTTGTAGGCGTTGACAAACATATCCTTGGCCTGTTCTTTGGTGGCTTGGGTAAATTTCAGGATCCTATCGGCGCGTCCAGTGCGGATGAGGGCTTCGTCAAGCACTTCGATGTGATTTGTGGTCATAATGAGGATACGTCCTGTAGGAGAGGATACCTATGTATAAGTACCCATTCACTGATCCCTGTGGACTGAGAGCGTCTATGTAGGAATACAAATGAGCACTCACCTTCTGATGCCCCAACGCCATCGATCACGTTCAACAATCCACTGAGTGTAACTTCATTTTTCTTGATAAATCTTTTCTCCCTCTTCTCGTCTCTTGCATTCTTCGAAACATGTTTCGCCTCTGTTGTGTCTTCTCGAGTAAGTGGCTTGGTAGCGTCTATATCTTCAAGCAGGACGATGCAGTGGAAAGGAAGCTTCGAGAAGAGTTTCTCGATGACCAAGTCCGTCAGTCCCTGTGCTGAGAGGTTCATCATGTAGATTGGAAGACCGAAGTGTCCGGCGAGCGCAAATGCAAAAGACGATTTGCCGGTACCAGGTGGGCCGCTGAAGAGGTAACCAACTCGACTGTGAAATTCAAGGGTTAGTATGCGGTATCCAGTGTTGGAGGAACAAAGGAGACTGAGACATACAGAGGGAGACCCTTGTCCCTATACCACTCAACACCAGCACGGGATAAGAAGCTTCTGATCTCGCTGACAACACCATAGATCTCCTGTCGATCCATGATGACCGTATGGAGTGGTCGCTTGACGCATTGACGGCTCAATTTCCAGTACCAGTGTTCTTCCACCAGCAAATGAGGTAGGTAAACTTCTGTTTTACCTGAGGATCGGGTGTCCTGTTGCCTCTTGATCTCTAAGAGCAGATCTTTGGCTGGCTCTGCGCACTTGTCAACATACTATGTATGCAGGAGGTCTGCATTGAGCCATAATTATATGGACATGAAGGCATTGTTGTGTACTCTGACTCACTTAGACTTCGATTCCAGCTGAAGCAGTGAATTTCCAAGTATCGGTCAGATATCTCACGACCCCATTCGTTGAGCTTCTTATCACTGCGTTCCGTAAACCAGAAGTATGCTCCGTTTCGCCAGAAGCGAACTTTGGAAAAAGCCGGTGAGAATGATACGATCCCCTGATGCGATTGATTAGTAATGCCTCCATTTACCTTATGTTTGGCAGAGGAGCTGAAGCGTTACCCACAATCTCGTTGCTTCTCATTCGGCTGATGGTGGTTAGAGAGTCTATCCCGTCTGGGAAATCAACACCATCCTCACCAATCTTGCCCTCGGATTCATCAATAACGGTGACATTCGTCACAGTTTGGAACTCTTGCTGTTTATCCACCCAAGTGCGAATGCGGTCATAGGCCATTGTATCCTCCGGGATAGAACATGTTGTTGACCATTTTGCGAGGACAAAAGTCCGCGCTGGTCCCCAAACTGAGGGGATAAAATAGGCCGCCGAAATAGCAATAATGAGAACCACAAAGATGTAACCGTACCATGTACCGAGAAGATCCCTCAAAGCCTCCTCAGAGTTGTCCTCAAGCTCATTGATGTGATACTCAAGGGCGGGGAAGAGAGAAATCATGCTGCGCCAGTTCATTAGAGCAGACCACATGGCAACAGAGGCCATACCTGTGATTGAGGGGAGTATATGCATTGTGGACATTTCCCCTGAAGCTCAGCTCCGTGTCGGAAGTCAACGTCGTTGAAGCTCCAGAGGATTCATGAGGCGATTTTGGTCTCATACCCCTTATGTAGGTAGGCCAGGTGGTAACGTAATGAGGGAAACGTTGGGAAATCAAAGGCAGCGAAACACGACTTAAATAGTGCCGGAGGTGCTACTTTCTATAGTTGGCCAAGTGAGTGTAACGGAACCATGACTGCTTTTCAATAAGGTGTGATTATATCCTGGGGACTGATACACCCTATCGACCCGTAGACCAATAAAAACAAGGCAATAAATCACTATAGGTTGCTGGGCTAAATAGCCGCATCCACAATTGCACAAAGTCTCGTTCTCGGAACTCAGCCATCATTCAGCCGGGTTTGACAGAAGCACCTCATCATTCTACTTCTAGGTTATAGCTAATAAGTATTTATGCGGTGAACGGTGAATATAGGCAGGTCTTCAAGACTAGGGGTCCTTACTAGATTTTATACTTTCTCTTCTTTTATCTTCAGATATGTATACTTTATAATATAGATAATCAATATACGCGATGCTTTTTATATACGCCTGATTAGGCCTAAATATACTGAACGAGACTGTTATGAAGACGTTATACCTTGAACTATACCTAAGAACTCTTGAGCAGCTAGCTCTTGCCCAGGGGCATAGGTCGTTTGGCCTGCCCTCTGATTTAGTATATGGGGCTGTGCTGTGGGATCTTAGGGCCTGAAGCAACATTGAGCAGGCTTCCAGTGAAGTGACCAGCTGGAAATTTCGAAATCGCAAATGTAGGTCTTATATCTGCTTAAAGAGTGTTGAGTAGTTAAAGTGGTGGACCCAGCCAGGTCAAAGAGGCTGAGCCCCTTTCCTGAACGCCAGGCAGATTTCAATTGTTTGTGGAAGAAACCATACTTCTGATGCAATTTGTTAGGTTAGGATCAGGAATCAGGACTCTCATGTCAGTATACGTCCATGGGCTTCAAAGGCACAGGACTTACAGCTGCCACCATTAGTTGGAGTACGACCAGGGGGAGTACCTGTAGAAAACGGGATGCTTGGCATGATAACAATCCATTCACGACGGCTGGACGACTACTTCGTGTCAGACCGTAGAAACTGGTGGGCATCCTCTCGCTTCCCACGCCTATTTGTCAAATGTCAGTACTCAGATCTTATAAACCTGCCAGTGATGATCTCATGCAGTGCTCGATACTTGACCTCACAGGAACCCTAACCCATCTTCACTGGCTACAACTAACTCAGCTCCCAGAGTTCCCTGCTGGAGCCTGGTAGCTGTGTCCATGAAGGGACATCAAAGTGGTCGGTACAGTCCTTGGGTTATACTTCTGATCCTGCATGGGCACCGAACATTAATTTGCCAACGAAGTTACTACACGGGACGATCAATCTTAATACTTTTAGGGGTCTTATGGAGTCGAGTTCGAAAGACACGGCTGTCTTTACTCTGATCGCCTACTACACCCTCATCATATGGGCGATCCTTCCCATAATAATGTGGCCAAGGAGATCTACGGGTAAAGGCGGGCCTGGCAACTCGACGCACCATGACCTGCATATTTACCTGATGGGCACCGGGTTATCCGTGGGGCAAGTGAGGGGCGAGTGTCGATGGGTCCAACTCTTTTTCGACGACACAAGTAACAATACCTCCTGTGTAGCCTTGCCCACCCATTAAGTACCACACGGCATATGACTTTTCAACCTTCCCTACGCCCACAGGACCAAATAATGTCAACTTTGGATCAGCATGGGTTTGGCAAACTTCCGCTCGAACTGCGTCAGGTCATCTGGGAAGAATGCCTTCCAGACCCAAAATCCTCACCTAGGATTTATTTCTACAACCGGGACGATTTTGGCTACGAACAGGAATGCAGTAGCGACAATGGCCCTGGGGGTCACGCTAGACTGAAAGTGGTGGTTGACTTTCCCGTTATACTGCACGTCTGCTACGAATCCCGCGACTTTGCGCTGAGGAAGCACGGTATCTCGTTCCAATTATTCCCTCAAAGGCCATTTCATCTCCGTGGCAGAGCCCCCAGCAGCTACGTTCTGATGCCATGCCGACCATACCGACCCGAGACCGACGTCTTCCTCATACCGAACACAACATGGGTGACTTGTGGGAAACATCTGACCGGCAACGCAACGATCCCCATCATGTCTTCGGAAGCATCCGGCATCTCGCCTTCGGCTCTTGGCACATGATAAACAGGGACGCAATTGAGTTCTGCTTGAGGTTCCTATGCACACTTCCTTCCCTACGACACGTCTACATCGTCTTTGGCTACTACTGGGGCCTCATGGGGCTTGATGACTCCTTCGAAGTGGAGGACTTCCGTGATTCTAGGCATTCTACTCTAAGCCCTTTCACCGAGGAGACCGCCGGGCTCCATCCAGAGATATCGGAGGAGATGATTGAAGATATTCCAGAGTTAACCCCGGTGGTAGTGCCGGATTTCATAGCGAGGCTCAACAATCAATTATCCGTGATCAAGGTCCCGGATGATGTCAATGCGCCATGGGACAAGGACTCAGGACGCTGGTTTTTTGACATTAGTGCACAGAAAATGGTCGCTGCATCTACCAAGTCCACTTCATTTTATCGAGATGGTTCACTATATAGCAATGGCTGAACACTGAGCCTGCATCCAATTGGAACATATTGAGCTCCAACTACAATAAGATGCGAATAGGCTGCCCGAATGAAGCAGATGTAATCATGTTGCTATAAAGAAAGTTGCTATGCGATGAGCATTAGAGTGAAAGACGGACCGATCATGACATGGTTATAGCTCATGCGGTGGTCCACAGCAAATAATTACCATTTGTCACATCATGCAGCACAGACTTCATTGACGGAGAGCATCTTTGGTGAGTCTGCATATGTGGTTCAAGGTCTACCAACCCTGGTAAAAGACCATATAACGTGCGGAATCCATGCAATTGCTCAGGTGATATGATATAGTCACAAAACCCCTCTCGCTCTGTAAGTCCGCAGCTAGCACGGTCCATAGTAGCCCTCAAGTGCCTCACACTTGGTTGCCCTGTGCATTCATCCGTCTGCCCTTTGCCAAACTAGCCCACACATTACTCACTTCTGAATCTTGCCAAGTTTCTCTGCGGAAATAAACTGTGACTCTTCAGGGATGTTATCGTTGTGCATTGCCCTAGTCAGGTCTGTTAGATGCAGGAGTACAGGGCGTCGTGGGAAGAGACTTACCCCTTCAGACCGACAGCAACGTGGTCGAGATCCTTGGTCTTGTTGCCATCCACGACGACTGGAAAGGTCGTCAGCCCTGGATTCTCATGGACTATGGGAAATTCTGGCTTTGAAAAAGTGAACTAACCATTGAAATCCTCCCGCAGGACCTCCTTTGAGTGCTCCTTGGCCTCGGACGAGGTGTTGGGGTTATGCAAGTTGGCCTTGTGGCCGCCGATGACCTGGGTGTCAGAAGGCATTTCGATGCTATCTTGAAAAGAGAAATGTGTTATGTTATAGCAGTAAGGATGTCTATCTCGTGATCTTATGCCTGGTGTTGCGGGTTTGAACTTGGAAAGCAGAGGGTTGGTATTGGCTTCTTCTCCCTCAACTATCCCGGGTGAATATGGGACGCTATATATAATGTCACACCTTCCCCATTTACATGCTACTGAAAGTCTCCTTCCCAGTCAAACAAAACTATATGTAGGTGTATCATGGGAATTGCTGCCTCCAGCTGACGTCATGTTGTGTACGACTTGCACTATCCTGGGACCTCGAATAGGCAGCACTGGAGCACTGCGAGGGTGTGAAACGAGGGGTGGTCCAACATGACGTCGCCGGCCATCCACAACATCGGCTCTTGATGATGACTGGCGGTCAATATGTACCCCAGCTATGTATCAACTGGCAAACAAGAAATCCGACGTGGTTGAAAACCCAGTAAAAGTCTGATTAACTAGGTACAGGAAAAGAATGACCATGAGACTGCCCCAGGGCGGTGACTAATCTAGCAAGTCAGCACAATATCTCTCCTGCCCAGATGGTCTCTGCTATTGTGCCTTGCGATCAGCATGGGTGTAAGTAATTACATGAGGCACTGGGGCTTCTACAACTAACTAGCATCTTTCATATATCATACTTGCCGATTTACAACAGCGTCACACGACCCGAAACCCTCATCAAGGCTTCAACTGGGATATTACGCATCTGATAATCTGGACATCTCTTTTACTGCTGTTTACTCCGTAGGTAATTACGTAGTAGTCAATACCAAGTACGTATCTACACTTGTCTACAGTCTGCACTGCTCATGTGAGGACCTCGGGATTGCGGGACGGGCGGCTAATGTCCAACGACCGAATGTGCTCTATCTGGTTCAATCTACAATCTTTGAGATCTGATCTCGGGTTCCTTCTTGCCTTTAGACTCACAACCGTCGCCCTTTGGAACGACCATTTTACCCCAAATCCCTGGAAGATCTACCATGCTCGATCCGAGCCGGCCACCCCAATCAAGCCAAGTTTGAGAAATTCGACGTCCTCATCAATCTTCTGCCTGAGCTCGCCAGTCTTCAACTCATCCACATCCCAAGACGCCCAGATGAACCGGCCATGCAGGAAGCGAGCCTCAGCTGAGGCCAACCAGACAGCCGCAGACCCAGCCAGAGACACGTCGTCGAATGGAAGAGCGGCTTCAGTCACCCCGGCTTTGCGCCACCCATCGGTATAAACGACACCAGGGTGAAAGCTCACAATCTGCAGCTTCTCAGGATCGGTGTGCAGGGCGATCTGCTGGATTGTGAGGGTGCCGGCATTCTTTGTAAGGCCATAAGCAGGGCACCTTGAAGCGATGATGTTCTCCGTCTCATCGAACATGTGGATCGACTGGGTAGCAACATTGACGAGAGACTATTTGTGATATTGTGATAAAAGTGTCAGCCATGCAGCTCTCGCAGACATATCATGAGCTATGTTGCAATCAGTTGCAGCCACTCACCTTTGGCTTGTTGCCTCCCTGTTTAGCAAAAGCCTCTGCTAGGACCAACGGCCCGTGAACGTTGGCCTCGAACATGGACCAGATCTCGTCCGACCCAATCTCGAGGATAGTGTTGAGAGGTGCGAACTTGGCCGCATTGAGAATCAAGACATCCACCTCGATGCCATCTTTCTTGAGACCCGACCAGAACGCGGTAACCGCAGGCTTGTCAGTGACGTCGAGTACCTGTGCAATGATCTTGGTCGCCTTGCTAGCCTTTTGGACCTCTTTGTCTAGCTGTTTCTTTGCGTCAATGAGGACGTTCTCCCTGCGGCCAGCGATGATGACGGCCTTGGCTCCGGCTTGCACGAAAGACGATGCAATGGCGAAACCAATGCCAGTGCCACCACCGGTGATCAGAACTGTTCGACCATCCTGGCTGAGTTCAGGACGGGTTGGATCGATGGCTGGGTACGAGCTTCGGTTGACCGACTTGGTGATGTTGGTACGCATGGGATTTTGCTCGATAGTAGCCTCTAAGAGAGCTTGAAATCCCGGGACAGACTTGTCCATGATGATTTGTATATAGAGGATGTGACTTAGGCTTATTGTTATGGCGGGATTGTATCGATGATGGGCGTTGGTCCAGGTCTTCTATCATCCTCCATCGAGGCACTCGTGCCCTTTTATGCTATTGAGCGGTCCACAACATCTGGGCTTACTGTCTTAGTAGGATACTCCGTAACCATATCTTTGAGCTTATACACATTTCTCTGTGAAGCCCCAAGGCTTGACAATAGAGTACGGACTGTTGATGATCCGCGGATGGGCCATGGCACTCAGGGGCATTACCGCAGTCTCCTTAGGTAATACACCTATGAAAGGGGCGGATTGCGGACGCTATTACTCCATTGGTATAGCGTCCGCTCCGCTGCCGCCAACGATGTGATCCCTCAGGATCCCTCTGGCTTACAAACACCGCCTTTACCACAATACCGCATTGTGCCGCTACAATTGTACTTCACCTCTTCCTTCAAACTCGCAGGCGGTCACAGATATCATCGCAATCATACCACCTGAGCGAAACGCTCCGCAATGGACCAGACTCTGGAAAGCAAGGCCTGCCGCACGTGTGCAAAAGCAAAGCGGAAATGCGGAAGACAGATCCCCACATGCGGGAGATGCCAATGTAAAGGCATCCGCTGCGATTATCCTGCGGCCAAGTGGTCGCCGACCTTGCCTCCCGATAATGAAGACGAGATCCGGCTGGCTCGGGGAGAGCAGCTGGTCTTTGGGGCGGCCTCACCTGTTCCAACCTCAGACGTTGCCCTGGACGCCTCGCTACTAGACACCAACCGAATATTCGACCTTTCTGGGGGTGAAGATGCAATGCAATATGACGAGCTGTTTCCTCTCAACTCGGGCTTCTCCTTCCCCAGCTCTGCAATCAATTTCAACCCCAATGACTCGGACCCTGCCCTGCCGTGGTATCTCGAGTTCGGAACTTGGGAACTTGATCAGCTACACGACGAAGATTACGAGCGTCCCTATTACTGCAGCAGCGTGTTGACTAAGACCATCGACGACGCCCAGGCCTGGCTGGCCACTTGGGTCAAGACAGGGGCTTGTCCGTTCATCCACAGCCGCATTTATACACATCAAATCCCGCGTTGTATCCAGGACACTTACACAGCACTATCGACGTATCAGAATAGGACCCCAGAGAACAAGGTCATAATACAAGCCTTGATCGAGGAGAGGGTCAAGCAGCTATTGGATAGCCAGCCGAAGCCAAATCCCCGGGCAGAAGACGATGGCCCCATGCCGGATGAATCGGCTCTCACACCATTCGAACACCTCGCACGTGTCCACGCTCTTCTGGTATACCAGATGATCGGTCTCTATGACGGCGACATCCGGCTTCGGCATGTCGCAGAGTCACAAATTCCAACCCTTAACGGATGGCTACGGCAGCTCATCCAGTCCGCCAAGTCGGCAACCAGACACGGCCCAGAGAAATTTATCTCCTCGCTTGTTGACCCTCCCAACAAAGGGGGGATGGGCCCGAATGCGTCACACTTTACGACAAAGACCAGCTCTGAAACCGAAGTCATGTTCACAGCCACCACCGCATTCCGCCTCGGCCCTGAGGACACAGCCTGGTACGCCTGGCTCTTTGCGGAAACCATTCGCCGGACGTGGCTCGTCGCGTGCACTGTACAGACCATATACCTCACCCTCCAGGTCCGATGGGCGCCGTGTCCCGGGGGCTTACCATTCACTGTGCGGGAAGGGCTATGGAGCGCGGGCTCCGCCTTTTCCTGGGCCACGAGGTGTAGGGAGAGTGAGAAGCAAGAAGGAATCGGTTTTGACTTCATCCGGAGACAACAGGCCCCTCTTCTGTTCGAACAGCGGAGTCCGGAAGATCTCGATGAGTTCTCCAAGTGTCTCTTCGAGATAACCTTTGGGAAAGAGAGGATGGAGCGGTGGAGAGCTGCGAAGGGCGCAAAGGGTTGACTCAATACAGTCAGGTGTGGACAGCTGCCAGGTTACAGGAACATGCCCCATTGTATCTCAAATGCTCATAGATATTCATGAATCATGGCTGTTGATATGAATCAGCATTACTGCCGCCCTTACTGTTTCCAGGGCTAGAGAGAAATGCGCATGACGTGTGCAGTATGTGGCGATGTGTGTTCTCGTACGAGACGCTGCTAAGGAGGCTGGCTCAAGAGTGAAATGCTCGGTCGCGATTTCGCCCCATGATTGTGGGCTGTGGGCGGATAACGACTGGCATAGCTAATGTTGAGGAAGGCAGCAAAGAGCTCTTTGCGGTGAATAGGACCGAATGGATTTGTGTTAGTAGTTCCCGGTCCGAGATTGCTGTACGCAATGGGCTTCCTACGTTGGATCCATGGAGTTGTAGATGTTGTGCATACCAGGAAAGTAAGCTTGAGCTTGATGGGTGATAAGGTTAACGATGGTAAAGAGGCTGCCACGTAGCGAAGTAGTGGTGGGCGTAGGCAGGGTATTCCTACTGTTGTGGACACCAAGCCATCTGCCGATCCATCAGGGTCCCATCCCCCACGAAGACGCGACTCTGGGGAGGCTCCGCTTCCTTAGATGACAGTTGCCTCTTTCACATTTACAGTGGGGATCTCATACATGCCTGTAGCCGATTGGCCATACGAGGTTTCTCAGGACCCAGACGGTACGGCGCGTTGGCCCACATGAAGTTCTGTCGATGCAACAGTTTGATATCGTATGCACCAAGACTGCAAAATACCTCCGTAAGCAGTAAGCTGGTCCTCTCAACATCGCCCCACAATGTCATGCACCAATGGTACCATCGACCCATATCTCGAGAGGGGCGACATGCGGGTAAAGACCCTCGGGGAGTTAAGAGTTGGATTAAGGTATCACCGGTATACGGTATGTGGTGAAGGCCGTTGGTGGCTCGCATGCATATCTCCACCAGGCTCAGACTTCTCCATCAGCGCGTATAAAGTTATAAGTGACGAAATATAAAAACTTTGCGCTTCCTTCCCTTCACGGGGAGTTTGCTAAGTGTAATCTACATCAACAGATATTCAACTTCCAGCATTACTGACCCTCGATACTACCCATCACCATGAAGATCCTCTTAGTCTCTACAGCCCACAACTCTCTGTCCCAGAGGATCTACCTCGCTCTGGCCCAACACCATACAGTCACCGTCGAGTATGCCCTGTCTGATGATGTAATTCGGGAAGCTGTCAGCCTGGCTGAGCCAGACCTCATCATCTGTCCCTTCCTCACAGCACGCATCCCCAGCGATATCTACGAACACTATTTGACCCTCATCATCCACCCCGGACCCCCAGGCGATGCTGGTCCATCCTCTCTGGATTGGGTCCTTATGGGAGACGATGGGTCCGAGTCAGACCCTGAGAAACTCCTGAGGAGACACGTTCTGAGCGAGGAGGGCCGGACACACTGGGGTGTGACAGTCCTCCAGGCCGAGGCCGAGTTCGATGCCGGCCCTGTCTGGGCATACGAGCAGTTCCCACTCAACATCGACGAGCAGGGCCTTACCAAGTCCGGCCTATATCGGGGAGCAGTCACCCGCGCAGCTGTGGCTGCGTGCCTCGCTGCTGTAGAGAGGATTAAGACAGCTGCCTTCACATCGGCCCCTGTCACTCCTCCGTTGACACCCGGACAAAGCCAGTGCCCCAGTCCAGTCTACCGCGCCATCCACCCGGGTCTCAAGACCAACCCTGAGTACAAGAAACTCAGCGTTGGAATCCAGGAGCCGTTCTTGGGCGGATTTACGCACCATCGACCACTCCTGAAGGCTGGCCAGCGGGACTTCAGTATCACTGATCACAACGCCCATGAGATCTCCCGGCGAATCCGAGCATCCGACTCACAGCCCGGCTGTCTTAGTGCCGTTCTTGGACACAAAATGTACATCTATGGCGGAATCATAGAGGAGGGTGACTGGGCCTCCACCACCGACGCAGCCCCCGGCACCATCATTGCCGTCCGCGACGAGGCTGTTTGCATAAAGACGTCCGACCAGCGCGGCGTATGGATTACGCATGTCCGGGCCGTGAAGAAGAAGACGGACGCCAAGCTCTGGCCTAAGGTCCCGGCTGTGTCTGGTCTCCGGGAGATTGGCCTCCTCAGTGATGAGACCATCTCCAAGGTCTCTCGGCCCTACGCAACTGCGGGCTGGGCCAAATCGACATACAGTACAGTCCAAGAGGTCTGGGTTGACTTCGTCCCCGCCGGAGAGGACAAGACAGCCCGCGTGGCCTACGTGTACGCGAACTTCTATAATGGCGCCATGTCAACCTCCCAATGCAGCAAGCTCATCGAAGCCCTGGACTTCGTGCTCAACACCCACACAGCAGAACAACCCCTAGCTGCCGTCGCCTTGCTGGGCGGTGACGGCTACTTCAGCAACGGTATCCACCTCAACGTGATCGAGGCCGCTAAGGACCCAGCCCTGGAGTCCTGGGACAACATCAACCGGATCGACGACGTAGTGTACTACCTCCTCCATGAGTTCCCCTCGCGCAACATCCGCACCATCGCAGGCGTGCGCGGCAACGCGGCAGCGGGCGGCGTCGCCCTGGCCACGGCCTGCGACTCGGTCGTGGCGGGCGCGGACGTCGTACTCAACCCAGCTTACAGGGGCTTGGGCCTATACGGCTCGGAGTACCACTCCATCAGCTACAACGCACGCGCTGGCCCCACGGGTGCCAGGAGCATCCTGAGGGATATGACGCCCATCTCGGCCCACGACGCGCAGGCCTTGGGGATTGTGGACCACGTCTTGCCCGGCTACGGCGCTGAGCTCGACGCGAGTATCAGGAAGCAGGTCCAGACCATCATCGAGCAGCCGTACGCACCAGGAGCATGGAAGGCTAACGCCGATGTCACTACGCGAGGCCTACTCCGCGCCAGGGCTGCAGAGCTGGGTGAGATGGGTCGGGACTTCTGGAGTCCACGGTCGGAGCGGTACCACACTCGGCGGAGTGCCTTTGTCCGCAAGACCAAGGCGAATGCCACGCCGCTGCGGTTCGCGAAGCACAGGAGGGGCGAGGGGGAGAAGAGACAGCTGGATGAGGAGGAAACGGAAGAATATGACTCGGTCCACTACTTTGCCGTGAAGCAGGCCCAGGTGTTACATGCTAACATTGCGAAGGCGTTGGCTAGCAAGGCGGCCGAGCACGTCACTGGCGAGGTTGCTCCTGCTGTCAATGGTGAGGCGCCGGTAAAAGCATTGGGACAGGGTCCAATTTTTGCATGTTACTACGGGGCTTGATTCGGCACTCAGGTAGAATAGAGGAGCGATTTAAAGTTGCCCATGATACTCATGTATAACGATTTATGAACGAGTCTATCATCCCAAGACCCTAAGGTTATGAAAACTCCTACATGGTCACTTGAGTCACCAGCAGGTGCCAAAAGATATTATGTTCCCGACTCCTTACAAGCGTGACTCATGTTAGAGCTTTGAGGTTGCCTATTGACAGGGGCGTTATATCAGTGGAGTCGTACGACCACTGGTGAATCAGAAGGTGGCTGAGTGGTCCGCAAGAGTACCCAAGTATTTTACTCTACGGTGGGTGTTCGATACACATACGGCTATACCACTCACAGCTAGCTACCTCTGTAGGAAAGCAAAGAAGAGACAGATTGAGATACGTATATGTTGTACTACCAATCCAACCAGCCAAAGCCCTCGCGGCTGGCCACCAATTGCCCCATACTTGCATAAGTCGTATCTCCCGTCAGTAAACCCTGGGAAATCTACCAATAGATGGGGGAGTATGACCAAACCCCAACTAAATCAGTTTAGGGTTCAGATCATACTGCATGCTGCCCTTTGTGAGCTAACAATTCACGAGCTGACAGCTTGAAGTTGTACAACCCATCTGAACATAGGCTTTGCAAACAAAAGAAAATCATAATTCATGCAAGAGTTCTCCTGGATCTTTTGCAGGGATAAAGACCACAATTTGACATGTACGTAATTCTTGTTTAGCCCACATTCTCGCTGACTTCAGTCACATTTATCGAATGCTAACCATTCTAACATCAAACGTCCAATCCCTTTGTTTGTTCCTCCCATTCTCCTCCCATATACTCAGATTAGGCACATGTTCCTTCTGGTAGGATGGCCAATACTATCGAGGGTCCGGCAGCGATGGAGGATCTCCTTTCATCACCTCTACCCTCAAAAGCAAACATGGAGGACGTTGCGATGCATATCTCTGGTCTCAACATTCTAGACGACGAAGACCTTAGAATGTATCTGGCAACTCAGGATACAGCGTCCGATAGTGCACAACCCTTGGATGCTTCAGGTTCAATACGAGAGGCCCTAACAGGGAACGATCAAAGTGCCATCAGTACCGAGCACGAGGAGCGCCACGACATAATTACGCCCAATGACTCTGTCAATGAGATTTGCAATGAGCATCACACCAGACCTTTCTGCCCTTAGGGGTGGAGGTTCCGGGAAGCCGAGTAGAGAGAACAACTAGTCAGGGTTGCAGGTTACGGATATAACTACCCACAGTGATCGAGACCACTATTGAGGTCCGTCACTGATTGTTCGTCAGTCAGTTACTTAGTTCCTGGGTTCTTTATTCGAAACACATCTTAGGGAAAACACTATATTGGTTTGAAGTGTTATTCATTCATAATTTGGAAATACCTACCTACATAGTAGGCAAGCATCAAACACCCCTATTCTCCCTCTGAGTTTTTTGATACAGGCAAATCTTAAGCCGCAGGCATTCCAGACCTGATACTACTTCGCGAATCGCACGTATCCATTTATATAAGCTGGACCTCGGGAGAGTAGCTATGATGGGCGTGGCTGAGAGTGCGGATGTTAAAGTACCAATTCTTTTTAATCGTATAAACTCCTCGGGACCGAGCGAGAAGCCGGAAACACTCGTCAAAGATGTCTACCAGAGACAATAACGTACTTGTCCAGGTGTAAGGGATGCTGTGGGATTGGCTTTTGAGCAGTAAAATTACTTACCCGAGCCAGATTCAGTACGACCAGATAACCGCATGGCTAGGTAAGGTTTTGGAGCTATGAGCCGAGATGGACGAGAGGGTGAAGTATATGATGAAATCCAATTCTTACTATACCGATAGTGCTAGCTTGACAAGCTCTGCGATCTCCTCTACTCCTTCCTCCGTCATTGCCTGGCTTCCCATCAAGTAGAGCACGTTTCCTAATACGCGACTATGCACATTCCACCTCTTGAAGCCTTCCTCGCCAGGTCCCCTCTTGAGCTCCTCTCGTAGCCTTATAGCAGCCGTGCTCGTATACCCGGCCCCGTCTGGCGCCCTCAGATGGATAGCTAGCACGTTCCCGAGTGCCCATATGCCAGCAACTCTAGGTTGGTGGGAGAGCTCCTTGACAAACGCAAGCGTCCACATAGACCAGACTGACGCTCCCATATCAGCCCCCGGCTGCATCCAACCACCATTGAACCTGAAGCTCTCCCGCTTCTCCTGGTGTTCCTTCCCTGTGAGTTGACGCAACGACTCTACTGCGACCTGACAGCCCACTGCATGCGCTGTGTAGCTATGACCATGCAGCAAAGCGTCCGTCTTGTCGTTGCTCTTGAAAGCCTCGAAAATGCTCTCGGACGCCAGCGTGGTGCAGAGCGGCACTAGGCCGCCTGTCAGCAGCTTGGCATGTACAGAAATGTCGGCCTGCGCATCGATGAGTGTTGACGATGTGAAATGACCGACTCGGTATAGGCCGGTAAAGACTTCATCAAAGATGACCGGGAGGCCTGTCCAGTCACCGTCACGAGGTGATGATTGTGACTGTGCTGTGCCGAAGAGGTGCGAGGAACGCCGGACCAAATCCACAAGGACGTGCTGAAACAGCGGATCACTATATATGACGTTAGTTCCGATAGCTGGTTGTCAGGCTTGACAGCTCTCAGAGGGTTTTGAACAAATACTCACGCCAAAATCATGCCCCCTGCGCCTATCACCACCGGCTCTATCAGCAGCGCACCTAGCTTGCGCCCCTGGCCGAGATAGTCGCGGAGAGTCCTTTCGATATATTCCTCGTAGACCGCTACGATCATGTTATCATGCCTCCGACCGGCGAGATCAAAGACGTGCGAAAGTGTCTCAAATTCGACCACTTGTTGTCTTTCGCCCGCCATGGTCCCAGGTATATGCACTACCCACCTTCCTTCCACACACAACATGGTAGGATAGTCTAGCCATACGCCCCGGCCCCGATACCAGTCGACCTTACGGTTATATGCGCTAGGCTCCGCACACTCCATCGCTCCGAGGGTATCGCCATGATATCCGCCCCTGAGGGCCACCACGCCCGCTGGTTGGTCTGTTCCCGCGTCTGTCTCGTCCCAACCATAGCGCTTCGCAGCCGCCCGCAGCGCCATCTTTAGTGCGACCTCGACGCCCGTACTACCGTTGTCGGAGTAGAACACGCGCGTGAGCCTGTGGTTACCTGCCCGGTGCATACCTTCCAAAAGAGCTTCGGCCAGCCTTAGGGCAGGCTCATGTACTGTTTCCGCAAACATGACGTGTCCGTAACGTCCAGCCGCATAGGCAGCGGCTAATGTTAGGGATGGGGCGCCATGCCCGAGACCTTGAGTCCACCATGAAGCGGAGCCGTCGAATGAGGGCTGGAGGAGTGGCGAGGCGGCTGATGCTTCGACTGGGTCCTGAGAGAAGTTTTTGCTGTGCACGGAGGGGAGAGAAGATGGATTCGATGCGGATGATGCAATGGGTGGCTTTGGCACGAGGGTCTGGAAGAAGTCCCCCTTTGCGCTGTCGATGGCCGTGATGGTTTCCGGGGTCAATAGTGTCTGCTGGGTGAAAGGGTACCAGATAGTACTAGCGGCATCGACTCCAGTCTATTGATCCTCTCTGCGTGCCTTGCCGCCAGGTGTTTGAGGACCGCCGTACCCCTCGCAGTGGCTTGTGCATAGTACGCCATCATCCTCTTCTCATCTGCCCTCTGGTCTCGGAGTCGCTCTGGAGGCGCTTCCACTCCCACAACCGGCACGCCAAACTTTTCCTTGAAATACTCGCGCAGGTAGGCAGCATTTTCATGCACATCATTCTCGAACATCAGGATGCTCTCAACGTCATAACCTCGAAGTCGTAAAGTTTCGAAAGCGGAGATTGTCAGTGAGATGCCGCCGAGCTTTGCGTCTCCCACCAGCACCACGGGTAGACGCAGGGGCGAGTACAGGTCGGCCTGAGTGGTGCCCGACGGCGAGGGAGAGTGCACACCACCGGCCGTTTCCAGGAAGAGCCATCCAGGCCCGGCGGAGGCGGCTCGCGAACAGTTGGCGTGGATAAGGGAGAGAAGTGCTGCATCCGATGGTATTTGCTGAAAGAGATCATCTGGAGTAAGCGAGGTGATACATAATAAACAGGAGATGTAAGAGTGAAGACGGTGATTCGGCCAGAGTCAGCGGGTGTGTGTAGGTATATGAAGTATATACATATGTAGGGGTGGCGACGGGAGTGTAATCCACCCATTGATTGATTGGGTAAGTTGCTCACCTTGCCTCGCGCTGCGGCGTGCGGACTGATAGGCTGAGAATATTGAAGCAGGGTGGTAGTAGAGACGCCGGGGGCGTGGAGGTTGACATAGCTAGTATGGTCAATTGCGAGGATCTATAACAGCGCAGACCGCTTGAAGAGGGCGCGGGGAGAATTATTTGACATCTGGAATATCACCAATCATCAACCAACACAATTAGCGCTCAACAGATCTGATGGAGAAGAAGACCTCATATCGGATCACTCACACCGTGTATCCGCCTCATCCTCGGGCCCAGTCGACACAGGCTTCAAGAAACTTGTTTGCTCACTCTTGCACAGCTCTGTCGAGGCTCTGCAGAGCAAGGTCGTCAAGACAGTCTTGCCGACATCAGTGTTCGCGCCATAAATCTGGTAGACGCGAAGGTTCCGCCAGAGTATAGAGCCTACCGGCGCCATTATTGGTTTCGGAGATCTGAAGCGCGATCACAGTAACATGATTCACTTTGACTTAGAGATGGTTTCCGCACAGCTCGGCCGATCGGTCCAGAAAGGCGAGCTATTTACATTGTCTCCATTCAGCCATCATCTGCATATCGCTATCTCCACGGCGGGTATCACTAAGAGAACGAGGATCAGCACTGCCCAGGGGAGGAATAGCACTGCTTCGAAGTACAGTACAACGGGCGATAAGGCCCCCTGGTCGCTGCACCCGCCCATCTGGTTACCCTAGGGTAGCCAAATCTCTTATCAGTTGGATTAGTCACAATCCTAAGGAACACGAGACCTTGGGTCTAAAAGATACGACTAAATACGACTGAGTACATTAACCAGAGCAATCTCTGATAGAGATAATTTGAGATAGAAACGATCAAGTAGGTTAAAGCAATTGAAACGGGAGCGATTGAGTTGTTGAGTTTAACAAGAAGCGATGCGATTGAACTGGCCAACCAGAGGAGAGTGCGCAGCAGGGGCTCTGTTCGAGGTACTGTACTTCGCCGCAGTGCGATTTAGTAAATATGGCGGTGCCAACCCCGGTTCTCATTACTAAATTTACCCGAATTTAAGTCTTTGTTCGTCACACTATCATATAAGAGAACTACTGGTAGATGCCTGCGCACGTCACGCCTGCTATAATTGAGTTATTTCTAGCTATATCCTTAGGGACAGAGGGAGGTATCAAAGACGTTCTCACATTGTTAATTACTCAACCTGGCTTCGCAGCTCCCAGCTCCTACATAACGCCTTTACGTTTTTCCGGGTATTGCAATCTTCTCATAAGCCCTAAGGACTTGTGTGCGGTTCTGAGCCTCCTAGACGCCAAATGTTTACCTACCTGGGTACTTATTCTGAGGTTATTTAAAATGACGGACCAACCCAGCCCGCTGGACCGAACGCTTGGCTCCTTGCTCGCCCGCCGCGCCTCCCTTAGTAGACTACGACATCTCAGTTCACCTACACCTTCCGCCGGAGTAGAGGCCGCTGATTTCTCGTCTAACGACTATCTGTCACTCTCCTCCTCGCCTGACCTCCAAAAAGCGTTTCTCTCCAGGTTGGGGCAAAATTTTCCCCGGCTGGGCTCCGGCGGCTCACGCCTCCTCGACGGAAACTCGTCGCTGGCGGAATCTGTTGAGAAGACGATCGCGAAGTTCCACGGCGCCGAAGCCGCGCTGCTCTTCACCTCGGCATTCGACGCGAATGTGGGGCTCCTGTCCTGTGCGCCGCAGCCTGGTGATGTCGTCTTGTACGATGAACTTATCCATGCGAGCATCCATGACGGATTACGCTTCAGCCGGGCGGGGAAGAGGGTGGCATTTCGTCATGACAGCGTCGTATCCAAGCCGCCTGCCGCCTCGAACACAGAAGCGAGTGCAGAAGAGTGCTCTCTGAGAGCAGATGCCGGGCCACCGAGTCTGGACGTAGCACTTGGTGCCTTGGTCGCTGGCGACGATGGCGCCAGGGTTCGAGAGGGCCGGATGAATGTCTTCATCTGCGTCGAAGGCATCTACAGCATGGACGGCGACGTCCTCTCTCTCCCAAGACTTATCGCCACAATGGACAAGCATCTCCCCGCGCACAACGGCTACATTATCGTTGACGAGGCGCACTCGGTGGGCGTCCTTGGCCCCTTGGGACGTGGGCTTGTTGCGGAGTCGTCCCCTGCGCTACAGAAGCGCGTGTGGGCCCGCGTTCTGGGGTTTGGCAAGGCCATGGGCTGTGCAGGCGGAGCGGTGTTATGTTCGGGGGTGGTAAGGAATTATCTGATCAATTATGCGCGGACGCTGATATACACCACGGCGATGAGCTATCCAAGCTTGGTGGCGCTAGATGTGGTTTACGACTGCGTGGCGGGCGGACAGGCGGAGGAACGAAGGAGGCGGCTGACAGGTTTGGTGAAGCTTGCCCATGATGTGCTTTTGGCGATATCTCGAGCACGGGTGGGCGATAGGAGATACATACATGTGACAGAAGACGTGGCGAGGTCTCCCATTATTCCGGTTTTGACACGGCGGGCACGAAGTCTAGCTGGATTTTGTCAAAAGAGGGGTTTCATGGTGCGTCCTGTTGTGTCGCCGACGGTGCCGGAGGGCAAGGAGCGAGTAAGGGTGTGCCTGCACGCTGAGAATACGACAAAGGAGGTCCTCGGCCTTGGAAAGGCTATCGAGGCGTGGATAGAAGATCAGTTTGAGAGCGAGAAATGGCGCCGGATGGGAAGCATCCCGGCCCGGGCGTCTATTCAAAACGTTAATAGTGCAAAATTATAGTCGCGCCCTCCCTTGCATTTTCGCGGTTAAGCCTAATCGTACCTTATTTAAGGCTAATAGAGATATGTAGTATATCAAGACTTGATGAATAACACTAGCCCAACGCTCTGAGCTGTTTATCACTGATATGAGGCCTGCATTTGCCGTGTGGGCATCCATGGATAGGGCCCTTCTCGGGTCATAGGACTCAGACAGGCAGCAATACAGTAGTTCATAAGGGAAGAGATCAAACACCGGTCGGATGCATCTACTTCAACGCCACGCTTCCAAAGAGGTGCGTATCAGGGGTGGCCATGCCCTCCTTCACAACGTCTTATACGCGACATATTCTTGTCTACGCACCCTCTAAGGCCATCAGCTGTGATCTCGTAATCCGCTAAGGACCTGTAGCTATTCTTGGCCACGCTATTCCTTATGTTCGATTCGACAATTCCGGATCTTACGTTACTTGCAGATGACGCCCAGGCTATGGTCCCGTAGTCGAGCCAATGGCCCGATACACTATTTGCGGCTCTACTATACATGTGCAGCTGTTCAATAATTACCCATACTCCCACAACATCTCGTTATCACGGTCTTCAAATCTGAGCAACCCTTTCCCTTTTTTTTTTTTTTTCTTTTTTTCTTTCCCCCCCCCCCCCCCGAGTAGGCATGCCCTAAGGTGTCTGCACGCGCGCCCATTTGATATTCGACCTTGGAACACTACTTCATCCACGATGTCGAACGAGAGCGTTATAGCCAAGTTTGGCCTCAGCTGTCCATATGGTGGCTCTTTTTTTATCTGCCAGGGTGCTCAGACTCAATTCCTCGGGTGCTGCACAGAAGACCCTTGCGCCGGCGACATCGGCCACTGCCACCAGACCTCTCTCCGCTACTCAAGCTTCAGCAAAGACCGCTATCTTAACATCAGAAGGGAGAACTGCGCTTATCCATACGATTGGAACACCTGGTGGACTTGTCAAGGAGCACAACCACCGTTTATAGGTTGCTGCGCCTCTAATCCATGCAAGATGGGCTGTTCGCAGGATAATCTTTTGGCAGCGACAGTCGACGACGACCCCACCAATGCCAGTTTGTTTTTACCATCAACAACGTCAAGCCCAGCGACGGCCACCGCAACTTCATCGGGTATGACCTCAAGCCTACCGACACCGATCTCAAGCTCAAGCAGTACCGCCTCTGTATCAACATCGGGTCATTCATCTTTGTCGACAGCGGGAACAGTTGGTATAGCTATTGGAAGTGCAGTCACAGCCCCCATTTCCGCAGTATTGCTTTTCTACTGTAACAAAAGGAGGGAGAGAAGGCACAAGAATGATCTTGCAACTTCGGGACAGGCAAATGCGTTCAGGCCTCCAATACCGAGCCCATATCAAGGTGAGCTTATACCTCATGGATGTTGTTGAGCACCTCTATCCTTGCTAACAATCATCAGATCCATTCGGCAGCCCGGGATTCCTAGATCCTCGTTATACAACTCAAAGTCAAGACAATAACGAGATACCAGGCCTTGCAAATACCTGTGCTATTGGACAAGCCTCATACCAGCCACCTTCATCTGCCGATCCATCCAGCATGTCGGGATATGGCTCCAGCGCACATGTATCGGTCAGCTCTGACGGTAGTCACAATTGGCTTCATCAACCCCAGCGACAGGCGCCTACCCCTGTGTCTGAGATGAGTAACACGGAGGTTCTACGGCCGATACCTGAGCTTGCTGTCTCTGGACCCCAGGGCCCACCATTCCAAGGGTCTAGATCTGGGCTTCAAAGGGTCGCAAGCAATTTGTATGATGGTCAGGTGTAGGTAACAGGCATTGAAGGCGGGTACAGAGCGTTGCAAGACAATTTGTCCAAGCATGATAGTAATCCTACACCAATTATTGTTGATCAAAGCAATTAACACAGATTAACCTCCCATGAAGCTTTGTCGGTCAATTTAGGTCTAGGAGCCGCGCTATTTGTGATGAATATTCTATACATCTAAAGACTAAACCTGCAGCGGAAGACTTGCCCAGTCCTCACGCCAACTTTTGCTGCCCTCCTGGCGGGGCCAGATACGGCGAAACACTCGCAGAGACTCACGTAAACCCGCCACCACGTCAGGCGCTTGCCAGCCATCAGTTGGAAATCTCTCTTCATAATCGTAAATCTCCCTTGCCCTTCGATACTCACATTCCCTCTCTTTTTGATCACGGGTTTCCCTTGCCCGTCGACCCAGTTCCCTGATGGAGATCATATCATTATCATCTCGAACGTCTCGCTCGATTAGCCACGAACGACTCAGATTGTCAACAATTGTCCTTACATCCGAGGCCATGCCGTTGACGTCAAATTCGCCGCCTCCTGTAGTCCATAATTTGAGCGATTGCAACGGCCTGCCAACTTTGCCCTGGGAGATAGTGTCCCAGATTGATCGCGCCAGTATCTCATCCACCGCGCAGTTTATGAAGGTCTCTCGCATATGGCCTCTCAACAACCGAGAACTAAGAGATACGTCAAAAACTCCGCGATCATATTCATCGAAAGAAAGGTCGTCTGTTGAATTGCTGTCTTCAGTAACCTGCCGATCAGAACAGTCCAGGCTAAGAAAGAGAGACTGTAATCGTTCCATCTTGCTGAAGATCCTATAGATCTCAACCTCGAGCGCATTAGACTTCATGCGTTTGACCGGGATAGCTAGCCTCTGCAACTCCGGACACTGGGCCTGGATTTGCAAAACTTGCTCCTTTCCGAATATCATAGGCACCTCCCGCCCAGGCAAAATCCCTCCAACTACCTGCCGTGATCGTTCCTCCGGACGTAGACTCAGTTTGTGTAACGTCGGCCCGTGCCGGGATAGAATAGCATCTAGGATCCTGGGTTCAAGTGGGCCGGCCACTGAAAGCTCATCAAGAGATTCGAAGGCCCCGAAAAAGGCTATAGCGTTATCGGTGTATTGAGGTCTCTCAACGCTCCTGTTGTCGCGGTCGAGACGAACGCCAAGTGTCTTTAATCGAGGGAAGGAGCAGTTCTGAATAATCCACTCCATTATCTCACCACTGATTCCGCAATTTATACCGAAACCTGCGCCACTACCACTATAACCTCCGCCGAGGTCCAGGTGACACAGGAAACGGAAGTCTGTATGCCTGGTCCAGGCCTCGAGTAGTTCCGGCGACCATGATACCATACCCACGAGTGATAAAGAAGTCAACGACCCGAGACCAGCACCGGGCACAAAGCCTGGAAGACTTCGCCATTGCCCTCGGGGGCGGCGGGTGAGCCTTATCGGCACAAACGTCGGGATGTTCACTACTTGAACTTCCTTTAGGTTAGGGGCAAGTCCAGCAACAAGCTCCATCATCGCCTCCTGGTTGAAATCATCGTCGCCACTGTAATCACGCCAGCAGCACCCAACTTTTACACCGTGTAAACATGGAGAAGTGGCCAAAGCCATTTCGTAAGGATCAGGTGTATCTTCAGGGATATATGATAGGAGGGTTCGCAATCGGAAAGTAAGGTGTTGGAGTTTGCATTGGGGACGGTGCTCGTGGAGAGTGTCGAGCAGGACAGGCGGAAATTGATTACGGCAGTTGTATACCAGTGTAGCCAGATTTGGTAATGTTGTTTTGATCAAGTTGGCGACTGGTACCCATGCCATATCCTCTTCGGAGGATCTTTTGATGACACGTCCGTCGTAACAGACGTACCTCGCAGAATAAACGATTGGTTCCTCACCAACCCAAATCTCGTCAAGGCCAGTCTGTTTGAAATAGGCCACACCATCGTCTGGCGCCCCTGCCTCGTTCCCTGATACGCTAGTATCCCCAGCATCCAAACGTAGCGACCCCGTGATGCTGAGGCAGCGGACATGGCGGGCGGACTCTGTACGTGAGAGGATCTCGGTAAGGGTATCAATGTCCTGTTGTAATGCCTTGCGATTGCGAACTCTAAGGTGGATTTTGCGGCATACTGATGGCATGGTGGCGCTATAGCAAGTCTTGCTCGCCAAACCGAACGCATAAAGACTTGGTCGATGCGTCTCCTCGAGGTGACCCGCTATGTCCTGTAGAAGTTCGAGTGGTAAACCATCTAGGCTTTTCTTAGCGGATTCCAGTGCCATGATCGGCTCGGATCAATCACGGTGGTAGGTGGTAGGACAAAGGGTGTTTGTGCCGACTGATTTGGAACAATTTCGAAGGGGGTAGTAACAGAAAATGAAACAGGTCAGTAAGGAAGTAGAAAATTCCAGGTAAAGCGAGAAGCTGAGGCTGGCACATCGCAGGGTGGCATGTTTATGCTTATGTCATATATGGGCCAGCTCGCTAGGCAGCAACTTGAGGTCCTGCATAATACTGGGGACGGGCAGGGAATGTGGGTTGGGGGTCCCCGGCCTTTATGTCGGTGTCAGCTTCGAGTATACCAGTAAGTTCTAAGGTTGATCTGACGATATAAAGAACCCTAAACGGGGCTATTGGCTAACGAAGACGGCTATATTCTTCAGTTTGAAGTGTGTTGAATCTTGACTCTTGAGTATCTGCATCGCCATTGACGGCCTCAAGGAGTACGGTTGCAAGTCTATAATTATCACCTGTAGCACATTGGACCGAACCTACCCTCTAGCTCTCAAGCTCAACAGTCGGCATCTTCAAGTTTTCGGATTTACTTATAAGACGGATTTTTTGAGCCACGCATTAGTGATATCGTGCAAGTTTGCACTGCTCAAACAACCTTGGAAACCACTAAAATGCCCACCCAGGGCCAAACACGTCCTAGACTTGGCCTATGCTTGGACCTCCCGAGGTTGCCACGGGGCCTCACCATGGTAGTTTCAATGGTGTAGACAAGCCCTTGCCAAGAACTGCCTCAGCTGTACCAATATCCCCTGAGTTAAGTTAGTCCAGACCTCGGGAGCTCTTTCGTATAGCTATTGGAATTTTCAACGGTCTACTCACCTGGTCCTCGCGGCGCCCAGTACTCTCCAGTCTTACTGATGTCCAGCTTCTCAGTCCACCCCACCAGGCTTTCGGCAGCCTCATCTGGCGTTACAGCTGGTTGTCCGCGTTAGTCCCGTTCTTCATCGGGGAACGACAGTCCGCCGGATGCCAGACTTACCTCCGCCCGCATCCCAGTATTTATCGAATCCCACGCCCTTCGTCATCTCGGTGCGCATGAAGCCCGGATGCACGATGCTGACAACGACGCCCGCATCCTTGAGATCAAGACTGAGGAGCTTTC
Source organism: Cytospora paraplurivora (assembly GCA_021272945.2). Classification (NCBI taxonomy): domain Eukaryota; kingdom Fungi; phylum Ascomycota; class Sordariomycetes; order Diaporthales; family Cytosporaceae; genus Cytospora; species Cytospora paraplurivora. Next base: position 171,978 of record JAJSPL020000031.1, read on the forward strand.
CAATCATGTTGAGAGCTGCCTTACTCGCGTGGTGGGCGTAATTGCCGCCTCCCTCGGATTCGTGGCGCAGGGTGATGCTGCCAGATTCCGAGGAGACAAGAATGACCTTTGAACCTCTTGACAAGAGACCTGCGTGAAAAAGGCCGTGGACGATGAAGACGGGTGCAATCGAACTGGTGGTGTACATGGTCACTTCCTCATCCCAGTTCGGGCCTTTGTCATTGAAATCCTCGGTAGTAAAGCGACCAGCAGTGATAATCTAGAGGGAATGTTAGTATCTTGTTAAACTTGTGAAGAAGGGCTGGGTTGGTGCATGAGGGGCAGGTAAACCGGAAGTAATGATCACTGACCGCAACGTCGAGAGGCTTCTCGCCTTTGAGTTGGCTGGTCAACTCATCGCCCACACTAGGTTTGGTGAGATCGATGTTGGACAGCCATTGAACACTCCCTGGGAAGTCCTGCGGGACTGAAGATCTCGCTGTGGCGAATACCTGGTTTGAGGCTTGAGAGGCATATCGCTTTGCCACTGAAGCTCCAAGGCCTCTGGTGGCACCCACGATCAGTGCTCGTACCATTGTGCTGGGAGGGCTCAAGCTGAGTTGATGTATGCTTTGTTGTTGGAGATGTCAACGGGTGGCGCCTGGGTATGAGTACCTAGGTAGTGTATGATGGAGATCAAGTCCGGTAATCTAGAAATGAGAGGAGCAATGTTAATGTTCATGCTTGTTGCTTCTCTCCTCATCTCAGTTCAACGACGTGCGAGGATGGTGTCATCAGTGACGTGACGTCAAGTTGAAGAAAGATGTAGTGTAAGTACAACATTTTGTATCTCGTTAACATCGCACCGCCTGAATCCGTACCAGAGACTGTTAGCACCACACAGTGATCGAACCCGGGGTAAACAGTTTCCCTAGACACCTGGAACACCCTGGGGCAGTAATCCAATAAATACCTAGGTAGGTAGTTATAGATTCATTCATCCCTTCTGCTACATATATACACTTATGGAGAATCCCCACCGGCTCTTTTCCACCCTCTACTGCACCACAAACTGTTCTGTATGCGACTTATACAGCTTTGAAGTATCCAATATCTCACCCGTCGACGAGCGAATGAAGTTGATCTCCAGGTTGTTCTCATCCGCAAAGGTCAGCGTAGCATAGCTGAAATCATCTGCATATGCGAATCTGTTTGACGAGACGTTCGTTCCCACATCAGTCAAACCCTCAATGTTACCCGCGCCACCAGCGATGATGTACAGCGGACTTGCCGGGTCGTTCAAGTCGGCAGGGTCAACGACACTGTTGTTCATGGGCGCGAATCGTTGGCTGTTGTGGACGTGTCCGAAGACTCCCAGGTCCACACCATATTTATACATCAGGGGCTCGAATGCATCCTGACACGCAGTACAGATGTTGTCACTGCCCCCCGTCGAGTACCAGGGGCGGTGGCCGGCCACAACGAGCCAGGGAGTCACAGTCCGGTCGACCGAGGCGAGGTCTGCCTCGAGGAACTCGACCTGCTGTCCAGTATATCCAAAGTTGCCACCGTCAAGCCCGGCCGAGCCGTAGGGTAGGTCAGGCGCATCGGTGAAGTCCGTCTCCGTGTCGATCATTGTGACATGCACCATGCCATATTCAAAGGAGTACCAGAATGGAGGCTTCGCCAGCTGCTTGGCCTTGTTGGCGTTGACCTTGGCGGTGGTGTTGGACGATGTGGACCCAAAAGCCGTAGGCATGTTCTGGCCAAACCGTACTCGAAAATCAGTGAAGTTCTTCTGGCCCTCAGGGCAGGCCAACTCCTCGAGCAGGGTGCCCAGCTCTTCACAGTCCGCCTCGTGATTGCCGGGACTGGCCATGTAAGGTTTCCGGCTGGAAATGGGCGACAGCTGGTTGTAGAACTCCTCGAGGATGGCCTCATAAGCCTTGTGGCCATCTAGCCAATTGTCTATCTTGAGGAACCAGTCGTCAGCGTAGGCGAAGTCGCCCGGGTGCAAAACCCACTCATAGTCGTTGAAATTGTCTGCCAGTCGGCCTATCGTCGTATGGTTCAGAGAGGGGTCCACCGTTGGGATCATGTCGCGCTTGGACTTTTCGCCCTCGATGGTAAAGCCATCGACTCCATAGACACCAAGGTCGATAACAACGCTGGTTGTGAAGGGCGTCTTGTCTCCAGCAGCCCGTGGGCTCAGGAAACTCTCCACTGTCGAGTTGGTAGACACGATCTGGTAGTAATAGGTCGAACCCGCCGTGAGGTTACTGAGAATGACAGTGTTGGACCATGTCCGAGAAGTATTGTACGTCACGGAAATATTTGAGCATGATTCTAGGTCCAGGCTGTCGCTCTCTGTGCCGTACTTCACACATGGCTGCTCAAGTTCCTCATAGGTGTTCCAACCAACCGATACAGCTGTTGGTGGGCGGAGGCCCAAGTCAGCTCGATGTTATATAGATGGTATGAGTTTCCTCAGAGATACCTACAATTGGCACCACTGATAGCAAGGCGTGTCTGGACAGGCGTTGTGAGGTCCGAGGGCTTGGGCGGAAAGTGTGCAGCCAGGGCAGACACAAGCAGAAGAGGCAGGCCACTGAAGGGGTTCAAGAGAGATTTCATGCTGCTTTGTCAACAAAGATTTCCCAAGAACAACAAATTGGGCAACGGGTGGCAGTCTGTCCATAGAATCTTGACAGCATTCCAGGACCAAATAGGAGGTTTCCATTTATAACAAGAACTTTGGCAAAGCGCTCACCCGGAACGGACCGCAAGACAGACTCCGTATAGTGAAAAGAACCACACATGTGCGTGGAAATATGTAGCGCGGCGGATATTGTAAAATTGTGGTGTAGCATCCAAACAGGGGCAGCCTTTGGAGCCTGCCACTTTGAAACTAGCACAGATATGTGTACGATTCATCCGAATGCTACCAAAAACACCCCGTGGGACACTCTATTGGGCAGGAGAAATCGAAACTGCCGATACTCCGGATGATTTATCCAATACCATGATGTGAAACACCACGAGCGACAAATTCTGGAGTGGTATTCCGATGCTATTGATCGAAGAATTCAATTGATTACCTAGGTAGGTAGGTATGGCTCCGGCAAAAGCAATTGAAGGACCACAATTTTATTCAAACACCCGCCTAATACATCTCCTGCTCCGAGGTCACAATGGGGCTTGGGTTACCATGGGTACGCACCCTGCCTCGGAGGCTTCCCTATTATAGGAACCAAAACACTCCGCACCGGGCACCAGACTCTACAGCCGTGGACAAATCATCTCCCAAATTTCACTTTTCGACACTGTTCTTGATCTTGCTGAACCAAAAGGATTCCCCAGGGGATGCCATACCTACTGCTTGCGTCATCCTCCCACAATCCTCCCAAGTCCCTACTTCATGATCTTCTAGGCACCTCTGTGGCGTAATCCGAGCCCTAGGCTCTATCACCATCATCAAATGAAGTACGGGTATGCAGCTGACACGGATGGATGCAGCATCTTCACACCAAATGCACGTGCGAGGATCTCGATCGTAGTGATGACGCTCGTATCGCGGAAGATGTCCACAGATCTCGAGGCCCAGAACACCAGGGGACTTTACATCAATGGTACCTAGGTATAGATTGAAAGTGAGCCTTGACGGTGATGAAGCTCAGGCGCCATGTAGAGAACACTACCATAATTGCTTCTCAGGAGCTTCTCCTGCGACGACTGCTCAAAGTCCCCAAACACCACGTCGATCGATCCAGCCGACTGGCAACCTATGAGATTATCACTTGTTTCGATATCTCGGTGGGTTAGGTGCCGTGCATGGAGGTAGGTAAATGCCCCTCGTAGTTTCCATATAACTTGTAATTGCTTATCCGGCGAAAATTCAGAGGACCTTCCAAGCTCCCACGAGATGCATATACCATACGCAGCACAACTTCGTCATTCTGTGGCCCCAGGAAGCGGACTATATAGCGCTGTTTGACATTTTAGCAACGAGATTCCACATTATGTTTGCAGTACTCACGTGGTGCTGTTGTCAACATTTTGATCTCCGGGGTCAAAGCGCTCCGAGCCGTTGATCCAGATGTCCCGTCTTTGGCGCCTTGTCAGCGAAAGTGGCGCCGGTCGAGACTTTTACACACTCTGTAGATTACACCAAACGTGTCCTCCCTGAGATACTGCCTTACAAGCACAGGACTTCGGGGGAAAGATGGAGTAACAACGCTGGCCGCATAGACAAAGCGGTCTTGTGCGACTCTTACGAAGCAGTAAGTTGCTGATAGGGAACATCGACTGAGCTCGACGCTTTCAGCATGTATAACGAAGTCCTTTCGACAACGAAATCATCTTCTCTTATCGCGTTCTATACCGCGATGGCCTTCTCAGTACTTGGCATATTGCGTGCATTTATCATCTAGGGTGGTCCGTTATTCAGGGTGGAGTGATGTATCCATTAATACATATGACACGGCTCGCTCGTCTGGAGCGGTTGCAATACTATGTACGCTCGGCGGTCATGGTGAAAATCACGCGTGTGCCCCTTCCCCCACCCGGAGCACCGAGCACCTGCTTTCAGATGCCTCGGCAGTTCCGAAAGTCATGAGTGATAGTGCTGGCAATCTTGACGATTTTGTCAGAATCATTGTTTTCAAGAGTGTTGTGAAAGGAAAACTTACTCAACCAATCCTGCCATAATCATCCTGTCAAATACTACCAGGCCTGGAAGTGCTCAGTAGGTACAGTATCCTTCTCTTGTCTGTCCCAGGTTCCATATCCCGTCACAGATCCAATCCCCATTTTGTTGAGTCCAAAAAGCATCTGGTATTCGACGAAACCTCGATTCGTACTGTCCAGAGAGGCCCACCAAAGACCAGAAGTCGTGCCAATACGTTGACCAGGACCAATATTTCCAAGTCACAGAGGCAGTTTGTGGTGGTGTCATCTTGATCCCTTGGCCGTCGAAGCATTAGGCCACTTTGCGGAAATTCACTTCGCTCTTGAGTTGATGGACAGCAATAGTATCGCTGCCCACGAGAGCATGATACGTGGCATTTGGGTGTGTTCCTGGTCTTGCCCAAGCTGTGCCATCCCCACGCGTGTCCGCTTCGTCAAAGCCAAGCTTCTCAGCTCCCCGAAAATTGACGAGTTTGACCTGCTCACGGGCTTTGAGTAACAGGACCGCGATCGCCATGTCCTCTCCTGTGATGACGCTGAACTGTGCATGTCATGTCGTTGGTAACGGGGATTATGGATAGTTTAGTCACCTTGTCGGTTAATCAATAACTTCCAATGTTACCATGGTGCCCCATTTTCTCGCTCTTCTTGCTGCTATATTTCCCAGAATTATCAGAGACCATACAGCAGAATTTCTACTTCCTTCAAGAGCGTCGTGGGTCTTGATCCTCTAAACAACTCTTAGCGGGCCCGGCTACGGGAATCACAAGTCCCCTCTGACTGTGCCTCATTGTTCAAGGTTGGAAGACGAAGAAATACGGGTGTCGGTAGACATAATGGATCAAGGTTCATGCGGGACATCTCTGACGAGTGGGGAATTGCTTCCAATCAGTCCTAACTCTCTATAGATATCTTAGCGGGACCGGCTACTTGTGGATTCACAACTTGCCTCTGGCTATGCCTCATCGTTGGAAGATCAACAATTGCGGGTGTTGGTAGACAGAACGGATCGAGGCTCACGACGTCTGTCCATACGGCTTTTCTCCCGTCCTCCCTAGGGTTGGAGACAGGTCGGACCATGAAGAAACTGCTGCCTGCAGGATCTCGGAATTATACCAAGTTCGGCTTTGTCTCGAAAATGTATCTACTATGGTAAGAATGCTGCCTGCGGGATCTCGGCATCACCAGAATTGACTTTGTCTCAAAAATGTATCTACTATGGTAAGAATGCTGCCTGCGGGATCTCGGCATATACCAGGATTAACTTCATGTCGCAATGCATCTACTTTGGTACCGAAGGGTGGATACCATGACCACTTTCCACAAGTTCGGCGGAACAATACCGTTGAAGCCTGCACAGGCGTTGGTTCCCACTTAGCCCACTTTCCAGAGCCTTGCCGCCCTGTCAGATAAGTTACCCGTAAGGCGTTGAGCCGTCTCGGGCCGAGTGGGGACATGGCCCACGATTGGCCGAAGGATGTGAGATAACGCTACAACTACATAATCTTCTGACCCCCCAAGAGCCTCACGGCATCTAGGGCATGCATTGGCTGCCTACAGTGGGGCACGCACTTCAACATTTGTATGATGTATTCGGCTCAGGAGGTCCCCCGGGCCCATATCTTTGAGGTGACGCTCCCATGGCACCTGTGATCGACCGATAAGTGGGACAGGGCCTTAGAGGGCCACTAATACCCTGGCATGTGTATGTAGTTTAGCTTATGGACCAGGACAACAATATCCAGAAATTCTCGTCGGAGGGTTCCTTGAACTTCCATGTTAGGAGGTTGTTGGCGTTTTGCTTGATAGCACTCTCTGGCAAAGCATGGATCAGGCACTGGGTACATGTCCAGGGGGTATCAATTCAGCCTACCACCACAGTATACACTTGTACACCACTTGGCCTTCGTGCCATTGTTGTCGTGATCCGTTTCTTCTGCTGTCATATTCCATGTGCAATGCTCCTTTCCGGTTCCCCTGGCCACCCGTGATAGAGTCTACCCGTGCTGCCTACGCCACGCACAATACTTAGGTGGTGCCTGTTTGAGTTGCAATGTATGTGCAATGGTGTGATCCTCTTCCATGCTGCATCTTCTGCCCTTTCTTTTTTTGGACAAGATCCGTCAGCAGCAGTGGGACACTTACCAACAAGCATTTGTACTGTAAAACAAAGACCGACAGCCGCGGGTATGTGGGCAGGTAATCCTCAAGATGAGGAGTGGATAATCGGCGCAGCAAGACGACATCCGCAGCAGCTGTCCTCTCGCTGTGGATCGCGTCCAGACAGCTGATTTGTGCGGTTGGATTTATCAACGCGAGAGAATGATTCTTCTGGCAGGCTGAGGGCTGAAGTCTATCTACCTCCTCTCACTTAAAGTCCTCGACTTACTCGTAATCCCAGAGTTTCATTATCACCTGCATTCTTCTCCCCCCTGGGAATACATATTACGCGGAGCGACGCAGAGCAAGCTATACTGAAGCCGTCAACGTTAGACCGTTGTACATCTGGGCTCAAGTATGGAGACCCAAGGATATGAAATAGGCGCACTCGGTAGAGGGCTCGGCGCTTCTAACCCAGACTTGTCGTTACCCACCACTTCATCAACCAATCGAGCAGTGTCTCCCTCGCCGACCGAATCATCGAGTTCATCGGTTTCTTTCGATGTGGATCAGCCGTTGCTTGGCCCCAAGCAGAGTATAATTTCATTATATCAAGTGGCCAGGTCGACTATCATTTGCATTGTCTGCCTTGGTCTGTTGATGTGAGAGTCAATCCAATGCTGACTGCCCTGGCGTCAAAACCAATTGCATTTCGGCTCTAAAATTTACTTTGATGTAGCTAACGGCTGTTATAGTCCGTTGCTATTTGCGCTCATTTTCGTCGAAACGTCGAAATCATCTTTTATCGTGCACGGTCTCAACATCGCTGCAGATGCAAGATCCGTCAAGCCTAGCTTGGAAAGCATACCTGAGTTTATTGACGTTTATGATGTCGTTCCGTTGAGATGTCACTCACACAACGATTATGAGCGGGACGCTCCACTGTTGTCTGCCTTGATGGCAGGATGTACCGGTATCGAAGCCGACATTTGGCTAACCGAAGATGGCCAGGACCTGGTGGTCGGGCACGAAAGGGCTGCCGCCACAAAGACTCTGAAGGCTATGTACTTGGATCCGCTGCTCAAGATCTTGGACTCTCGTAACGGTGCGAGCCCCAATTCCTCGAATGGCGCTCATGGTTTGTTCAGCATACGAAGTGATACCCCGGTTGTCCTGTTGATCGACGTCAAGGACAGTGCGACATCTGGTGCTGCTTGGCAGATTGTGCTAGAGCAACTTGAACCCTTCCGACAGAAAAATTATTTGAGGCGATTCGAAGACAACGTCATCTACTCCGGGCCTCTGGTAATTGTGGGCTCGGGGAACTTGGATTTGGAGACCCTCCTTGCCAGCTCCTCTTCGCAAGGGCACCCATACTACGATTATCACGACACCTTTCTGGATGCGCCGCTCAATCAACTTCGGCACGTTACGGATTCTGAGTGGACGGCGAAGTACAACATCAGCAACTCCTACTACGCATCTGTTTCCCTGAAAGCCGGGGTTGGCTCAACCAAATTTGGGTTTAGTAAGGCGCAATTACAACAGCTACGTCGACAGCTTCGTGTGGCTGAAGCCAGCAATCTATGCAGTCGCTACTGGGATCTTCCAGGATGGCCTGTAAAGTACCGTGACTATGTTTGGGCTGTCTTGATGCAGGAAGAAGTTTGCATGCTAAACATTGACGACGTCAATGCTGCTGCGAGACAGTATTGGACAACGGCCTACCTTTCTAGTGTCAAGTGGATGGCTATGGTATCTTCCCTACTCTTCGTCGTAACCTTAGCGTTCACCGGGTTGAGGACAATTTATGAACGAAGGAAACGATATATGATCTTACTCTAGCTGTGGCTGTTGTATGTATTCTTGGTATCACCGCAATCTATACTTGGTATTACACGTTCCATGTCTTGTCGATTGTGAGGAGACAGAGGTCAGCGTCCAGGGGGCTGAAGCCCATTCTGTTCAGGTACGGAGAGACCTCGGGATGGTCTCAACCCACCATAGTGCGCTGGGTTGACCGTACAAGCCCTTTTCAAGTAGCCACACAATGTCGTCAGGGTAGTCACCGCCAAAGTGAGGGGCGGGAGGCGGGGGGGCCCCGGGGGGCAATGATACAGGTGTCTTTTGATAGCACTGAGTTGAGGTCTTTAGCGGTGACAAAAGCGCAAAACAGCTTCAAGCTCGCTGCTCCAGGTACTGCCGTGTGGTCATCTTTCATCGCCCAGACGTACGTGGCGTTTGCGGGCTCAGTCCAGCTAGGTGTCCCCGTAGGCAGGCAGGCTTCCGGGTCGTCTGAAAATCACGCTGTTTCTGTTTCTAGTTTTCGGTGCTCCACCAGCGGTTGAATCAAGACTTCATGCTCACACGAGAGGCAGCGAGGTATGTTGTCCGCTGGTGGGTTGGGGGCATAGTCGGGCAGGCCGTGGGACATCGCCATGGCTGCACCATTCAGACCGGTTGCTGATCAAGGTTGATGTCGTGGGGAGTGGAGGCTAGCACCTGCCTAATCGGGGATCTCTACTTCCGGGGGGATGCCGCGATTGGTTACCGACAAGACGGACCGCTCCGCTCGGGAACAAAGGTGAAAATTTCGATGATCATTTCTGTATTTGGTTTTATGGGTTCGAGGCTTCTGCTCGGCGTTGTAGTGGTGGGATGGCACCGCCCGTTTGTTTACGTGCTTTAAGAGAATTCCCAGTATGGGAATCTCACTGGGGATCCTTTCCTCATAACATCAATAAATTACTCAATCCCGTATACAGACTTACGGATTTCAGCGTCCGATCATTCCAGGTCTAGCGGCTGCTAGGCTACAAAGGGTCCCGACAAGCAGGTGTGCGGATTGAAACGAACGGGAAACCCTTGATGAAGCCGTGATGAAGCTAATTTGAGCTATGACGCCGCCAACCCGAATAAGCCGGACCCGCCTAATGAGTTTGAGCCCATGCGCCAGGGTTAGGGCTGGTACTCTCACATACAATTAAATGCACTGAGTAGAGCGGCCGATAGTCGAGGGGGGCCCTGGGCCCCTTGAGGTCTCCATCAATGGTCCGCCTTCATCCCTTCCTAGGGTGCATCTCTACTCACCCTACGAAGTTGTATGTACGATGATTGACAGATTGAGCAGCCAGGATTTCAAGCTCAACACTACACACACCTCTCGACAGCCCTCGCAACAGAGTGGTTCGCGAAGTATGGGAGAAAAAAATATTCCCTCATGGATATCACGGATCTTGCTACGTCTATTTCAAAAGATAATAACAAGAGACCGGACTACTAAGGTTTCTTTAATATGTTCGCAGTTCACAAGCATTTCGCAGAATATTGAAGAGGAAATCGGAAGAGAGTCAGCAGGCCGAGGCCGAAGTCCAGACTCTCTAGGTATCAGGCGACGAGTATGATGCATGGCTTGACGTTGTTGCTGATAAGACGCATCCTCAAGACGTCTTCAGTACTGTATCACCCCCCCCCCCCCCCACCCTCCCTTAAGTGACATACCTGCCAAGTGACATGGGACAGCAAAACCAGTAATCTGCCACATAAACTTAACCCACACAAGTTATTAAATAGACCACAACTGTGGAATGACCGTAGTGAAAAGGGCGATCAGGCCCACGGCGAAGGGAAAGGAAATGCCGTTGAACGGCCTAGTCAGGCAAGGCGGTGAAGGGGCTCTGGCAAACGCCCTTTCTGCCTACGCCCTGCCAGGCCTATAACTGGCCTTCAACCTGACCGTAGATAGCTTCGTTTCTTCCTCTCCTTTGGAACTAGACCTTTTGAATTCATTTGACGATTCAGTTCTCATTCGTACGTTCGTACACCCGGCCTAACCAACAACAACTATAGATTTATAGACCTATTCTCGAATCATTCCATAGTGGGGTCATCAATCTACAAACCTATGATGCCAGATATCCGAATTCGGACATCATTACATGACTTTCCGGCCCGAGCGCACCCCCGGGCTGCCTTGAGGCATTCCCGTTTCGAGCCGGATTGATGGCACACGTTTTTCGTGCTCTTTCAACCCACACCGTGGTGGGTTCGAAGCCGCCATCGTGCCTCCCAAAGGTCCCTGGACTGCTGAGGGCCTCTTGGACGCTTCATTTGAGGTTAATGATGAAGGTTATTTGTCACGTATCTGACCTATCAGGGTCTCAGGGGCTCGGACCTGCAGTTACTGAGCTCCTTTTGTGTATATATGGGAGCTTCCCACGGCCATTCTCAGTAGCTTAGAATGGTAGTCAAGTTGCTCTATTCGACACACCACGCTCGGTATCCTGACATTTCTTTATTAACGAAGCTACTGAATGCTACGGAGGCCCACCCACTACGCTGTTTGAACGCATGAGAGGCTCCACCAAGCAAAAGACCATCAGTTCGCAGCGCTTAAACAACGAAGAAAAGGAGCGTATAGAAACGTGGGTACCCACGCCTATCACGGCGGCTTTGGACTTCCTACTACCCCAGCAATGAGCTCTGAATGCGAGCGACTCTTTTCATCCGCTGGGATAATGATGACACAGCAGATGACAAGTCTGGTGGCTGCGACGGTCAGTATGTGTCAACCTCTGAGCCGTGGTATCGCTCGGGAATTGCGAAGGATATGGATTCCCTGCTTGTATTTGTTCAAGAGGAAGGGCTGCTGGAGACACTAGCCTTAGAGGATGTGACGCGTGAACAGGAAAAGCAGCAGTAGATTGATGAGATGCAGAGATGCTTGGAAGAACCTACGGCACGATATGGAGAGTTCATGGTGGAAGAAGATTGAACGTTTAACTGCACTGCAGTCTGCTGTATGAACATGCAGTCTCCATTTGTTACCATGGGGCTCTAAAGCAATGGACAGGAATGACCACAGAATATCTTGCCATACAAGCAATGTTGTACGTACATAAACTCCCCGAACTCAACGCGATCATTGTGAGCCATACATTGCGTTGCATTGTGTTGTTTGGAGGCTTGTGACATTCATGAACGTCTATCGTCTCAGTGATAACCCTACCCTAGGGTACGCAGGTGCACATGATCCTAAAGAACTGGACCCCACCTGCCAGCACTTTCATCGCCGGTGACATGAATGCTGGTGGTTTTTCGAAGGTTGCAGACAACTCGGACTACCATTCAGCAATTGGGGAGTTTCTCTGGCAAATTACATGTTCGAAAATGAATTGGAATGTCTCATGGAGCAGCTTCAACGACGCGCTTGTGCCCGCTCTTCTGTAGCACATGAGTGTGATGTCTTGCCATTCCTCCGCTCTTCACATCTACGTCGGCCCAATTCTTGAGAAGTATCTGACAACCTAGTCGTATTTTAAGAATAAAGCCGTACAGGAAATATTACTAGATTGCGCCCTGCGTATTGACGTCGGCTCCTTTATTAAGAAGCAGCTAGATGATCTGGATATATCCTTTAGCTGAAGCTGCTTCGAGAACGTTACTATGCTATTTACCTTACGCATTAATATAGGTCCCCGTCCTTAGGTGAATTTGAATAATCTACCAAAAACCTGGAAAAGAGACGCCTAAAGAGCACTGGTATCTCGTCCGGCCCATATGTTGATACCAACCCCCTTCTCCAGGAGCACCTAGACAATTTGTTCGTGTCCATTAGTCGAAGTCGCTTCAAGAGCGTTGCCGTAGTGTTATCCGCCCTCCGCATGCACGTCGGCGTCCCTATCAAGCAGCGCTCTCGTTGCCTGCTTGATGGGAATCCACCATGTCACGCGTAACATAACCCTCCTGCTCGCAAATGCCGTTTGCTTCCTCTCTCTAGTTCAGGGCTGTACAACCGATGCCCCATGGAACAGAAATCTCGAGATGTGAAGAACTTTTCTACCGGTTGTTGAGCTCTGTTACCGTTTTCGACCTCCACGGCGTGATCTGCCAGTATCAGGCAATATGGTGTAAATGGATGGAGTTTTATGATAGCCCTGATAGGGTCACATGGCTCAGCTCTATCAGGTAAGAGACTCAGGACTCTGCGCTGGCAGCCCTGGCTATTACATCGGTAAATGAGGTGCTGATTAAAGCTTCAGCAACTCTAACGGATTAAAAAGGTGTACTTCCACTAAGAAGTAAGCGAGCTGCATCTCCAAGACCTCTCCTTGATCGGCTGTCCTTTTGTCAGAACTACCATGCTGGAGCAGTATCTTGATATCTAGAACGGTTTTGGCATGCGATTCTTATAGTCGAATCAGAATGTCTCCGCGGGCTGTAGTACTACCGCGTAGACAACCTCATCGGTACGTAATGCACGCTCTGAAAACACGAGAAAGTGCAAGGTTCGGATAGCGTAAGGGAGGTAGTGTTCATGTATACTATCCAGTATTCGCGAATATGTAGCGCCCAATGTCTTCGGGTAATAAGACCCGTTGCAACATCAAGTAGTCTGTGCAAATCTTAATGATTTTGCAACTGACATGTTACGCGGCCCTGTATGGCGTCAATTATAAGTATCTGAGAAGACGGGGATAGTAGCCTTGTATGCCGTGGCTCTTTTCTCTCAAGATGCGCATGATTTCCTCTTGAAACTCTGGATGGTAGTGCCATCTCCTAGAGGTCCCTCTCACCTTTGATTTGTTCGTGGATGAAATCGTCGACCTCTCCGAAAAGGAGGTCTTCCTTTAGAATAAGAATGCATTCTTAGCCAGCAAACGACCGCCTACCCAAGTACAATCAGTCATTACGTGTAAACCTGATTACTTGCACATCTACCAAATTGTGATGCCATCATGCGGCAGCGAGCTCCACCAGATATAAAGATTCAGGTGATGTGGTGCTTTGTGAAGAATCATTAAATCTTCACTATCTCTGCTCATAAATCATAATCGGGAAGCCATCCCGATAACATGTAGTCCACTCTTCAATGCTGTAGACGAGCTCCTTATCTTACACTCCCAAATATGCGTAACAATATTCCTGCGTCGACGTTCAGTGCTGCAAGGCAAAGTACCTGACAACGCGCTCAGCGACCACACCTGCAGCACCTGCTCCAAGCACCGCCAGGGTCCATGGGTTCGTGCCCTCCTGAACATTAGGCCAGAAGCTATTCTTGTTCTGCTTGTACTGGGCGAACTCGCTGGCCTTGGCTGGGTTCTTGGAGTACTCCTTCTCCTGGTACGCCTCGTTCTGAGCATCGCCTCCGACATATCTCAGGAAGGCATAATTGGCGACGGGTCCGAGAAGGGTGATGGGGTGGAGCTTGCCGGAGCCCCACAGGAAGAGAGGGAAGGACAGATGAACAAGTGCGTCTCCAAGGTAGCTGATTACACCGAGTTAGCAAGTAGCCTTTCGGGGAGACATTTTATGATACTTACTTGGGGTGGCGAACGATGCTCCAGACACCCTCGCGGTTCAGCGTGGAATCACCGCTCCTCTTCTTGTGGCTGTTGAGCTGATAATCGGCGAGAACCTCAAGGGCAAAACCAGCGCTGAAGACAAAGATAGCCAAGTCATGGGCCCACTCAATGGGCGCGGACAGAGACGATCGAGCGCTTCGGCCAACATTAGTGGAGTGACCTCGACGGTAAGCAGAGGGGTACATACCTAGCATACGGGTTGCGGAAAGGCAGCGTGAATGGCAGGGAGATGACGGCCTGGATGACAGCCTCGGGAAGGAAGTACTTTATGAAGGCCTTGTTCCAGAATCCAGGCTCCTGCTTCTGCGCGAGGTATCGAGGATCATCGGTCTTGGACTTGACGCTTCGAGACGCGACCTGGTAGAAGAGACGGGCTCCCCAAGCTGTAACACCAGCAAGAAGGACCTTATCCGGGTAGACCAAGGATGACAAAGCAGTTGCCAGAGGCACGCTATCATAGACAACGCGGCTACCGATGGCACTCCACCACGCGTTGGCGACCTGGCCAACGGGCCAGGCCCAGTCTTTGCCATCGACGCGGTTAGCGACCCGAGAGGCCGCATATGCAGTGATGGCAAGTCCAGAATGGAACCCGAGGGATGGTAGCAGAGTGTCCTTCAGAATTCCCACGGCCGTTGTTGTGCTGCCTGGGGTAAAGTGACTGCCGTAGATATCCTGCTCAGAGCGACCGCTGCTCGGGCCACGAAGAGGGATCCCAATACGGTCGGTGGTAGGGTTGTTGGCTTCTGCACTCCAGTGCGAGGCATAGCGATCTTGCTCAGCACCAGAGGCAGTTGGGACGCGGAATGAGATGTCCTCAGCCTCGGCGTTGCGAGGGGCGGACCGACTCAAATGGGCAGCCCATCGGTCCTGCTCAGCTCCTGAGCCTTCTGGAACAGGAATCGGGACAGAATTGGTGGTTGGGTTGTTTGGTTTGGAGCCCCAATGGGAGCCGTATGTTTCCTGCTCGGCCATCGTCACGTTGTATCCGATCGGATGTGATGCTTTGCTTTCTTAGTTGGCCAATATCGACTGATGGAGGTGAAGTCGAAGAGGTCAGACAGTCTACTTATTTAGAGGAAACCCCGGAAGGAAACCTCGGAGCCCCGGAAGCTTCAAGCTACCAACTACATATGTAAGCTCGAGTTGTGACGTTATGGCTGAGTGCGTGTTTGGGGGTTTGTTCATAAGTAGTACCTGCAGATGTCATCAGTGACATCACAATGATCGCGCACCATGCCGCCAAGTACTATCAAGTACCTAAGTACTAAGTATGTTACAACGAGGGCATTGATGTACAAGAACGAGGACCTTAGAATAGTACCGTCATCATCAGGAGATGAGCAGCAGCTATTTGTTGCATTCCGTATATGGAGTATATCCCTGCGACCTCATTGTATAGCCGAGTATGCTTGTCGGTTCCATTGACGGAGACACGGAAGCCGTGGTGTTGTGTGCGCTCGAAGAACACGAGTACCTGAGTACTTAGGTATCTCCGCGTTTGTCGGATGAGAGGGGCTGCCAGCCTCAGAACCTAGATTTCATACGGAGTATTCAACCATAGTGTATCATCTCGCGGTCGATAATATGCCAAAACAATATTTCAGGTTTAGAGGGTTAGGGTTCAGTTGGTGGCCTTACACTGTGTTCCATGAAACATGTCGCGGCAGTGGGGGGGGGGGGGGCATTGAGGTTGTGGTTTGCACACTACAGAGCCAAGCAGCCAAGGGAGGAGATTCGGGCTGATCCGAATGCCAACATACGCACAGTATACCGTACCGTACCTTACCCAGTCTGGCTTGGCAGCCCTGGAGACAGGTACCGACCTGGATTCCTGATGTCGTCTCGCATCCGTGTCCTTTGGCCCTGCAGCACCCACCCCATTAACATCCTACGTTCATCGCCTCCTTAATCGCCGCCGAGAGCTTCTGATTTGATCCTGCAGCCAACGCGGGGAGACTCACCATGGCCGGCGAACGCTCTTCCTCAGAGGCTGACCGGAAGCTGGAGGGCGGGACAGCCAGAATCGCGACTGAAGCTGCCAACACCTCCAGCGACGGCGGCTTGCACCCGGCCTTCTACATCGCGTACGCAGACCATCGTCGTGCCACTCGAACATGGGCAATACACAGAACGTCCGGCTGACGTATGTTACAGTCTCTGGATTGCATTGAGCTCAAGCGTGATTCTTTTCAATAAATGGATACTTACCTCCGCCAAGTTCCGTGAGTCCACCCATGTCCACCCACCCATTTTCACTCCGACTTCCCGAGTGTCTTGATGCCATCGGCAAACCTAGCTAATCCGTCTCGCACCTTCAGAGTTCCGTGAGTAGCAGCATAGAAGACCTACCCGAGCCGATCAACTACGAGCCAACCCGACTGATGCACTAACTCTATATCAGCTCTATTCCTGACGACATGGCACCAAATCTTTGCGACGGCAATGACCCAGATCCTGGCTCGTTCCACCAGTGTCCTCGATTCCCGACATAACGTCCCCATGACGCGGCAAGCATACTGGTTGGTCACCTTTCGAACATGAGAAGGATCTAAATTACACACGGTCGGTTGCTGACGGATTATTGCTTCGTGCAGCCGTACAATCGTCCCCATTGGCATCATGTTCAGCCTGAGTCTAGTCTCCGGGAATCTAGCATACCTCTCGCTTAGCGTGTCCTTTATCCAGATGTTGAAGGTAGGTTCTCGTATACCTCCGAGATGTGAGACTTGTTTGGCAGGTCTGCTGACGAGCCTTCCTTAGGCGACGACTGCCGTGGCCACACTACTGGCCACTTGGGCCTTTGGGGTGGCCTCTCCAAATATGAAGGTCCTTGGCAACGTCTCCGTGATTGTCATTGGTGTCGTGATCGCTTCCTTCGGGGAGATCCAGTTCGATCTTCTCGGATTTCTCTACCAGATTGGAGGCGTCGTCTTCGAGGCACTACGCCTTGTCATGGTACAACGCCTGCTCAGTTCGGGTGATTTCAAGATGGACCCCTTGGTATCACTGTACTACTTTGCCCCTGCATGTGCAGTGACCAATGCCATCTTCACCATGCTTGTCGAGATCCCTCGTATGACCATGGGCGACATCTACTCTCTTGGGCTGTTCGTTCTCTTGGCCAATGCCTGCGTAGCGTTCCTTCTCAACGTCTCCGGCGTGCTGTTGGTATGTCACATGTTAATGACTTTCTTTTCTTGAACTTCACAATTGACCCCATTTGCTAGATTGGTAAAACATCAGCGGTCGTCCTTACTATGTCTGGGGTCCTGAAGGATGTCCTACTGGTGTTCGCATCCATGATTATATTCGGGGACCCTGTCACAGCTCAGCAATTTTTCGGGTATTCCATTGCCCTTGCTGGACTGGTGTACTACAAGCTCGGCGCAGAGAAGTTGCAGGCTCTTGCCACTGATACGCGGTTGCAGATCGCTCAGTACCGTCAAACCAATCCCGCGCGAGCAAAGCTTGTGGGCATTGCTGCTATCGTGACGGTCGTTGGGCTCGCTCTGTGGATCTGGAGACCGGCATCTCAAGCAGAGTATGCAGGATAAGGTGCGTTAGCTTGGTCACGACCAATGGGAGCCTACAGAAGGACTATTGTACAAGTCCAAGGATACACATAATGTAACGGACCGCTGTGCGCTCAAAGTATACGGTGTGCGAGCTCGTAGTCATCACCAGTGGATCGATGGTGGAAATGACTACTAATTGCACTGGCCCGAAGGAGCACCAACCAAATCAACAAGAACGTCAGTAAAGCTACTGGTCTTCCGCACATATTCTTAAAGCCATCCCGTGAATTATGAACCTAAAGTGGAACGAAAGAGGTGGCTGGAGGAGGCACGCAGTCGATGCACGTGGTAGATGCACGAACAGCCGTACTTGTAGTTCAGGGTTTGCGCCCATCCCTTTCAGTGCTGATTCGGCACCACGATAAAGTAAGGATTTTCACCAGTTGGACTCTTCTATCCCCCGTTTTCGAATAACGTATAAAATCTGGTGCCGAAATAGCACCCAAAGGGATGCACCGAACGAACCTCCACCCGGATCGCCCCCGTGGGCTGAGGGATTCTGGTACATGTTTTGCCTGCTGCAATATAATACCCCCAGTTCGATGCTTTTCACCAATCACCATGTCTTCGTGGCTCAGTTGGTTAGAGCGTTGGTCTCATAGTTTCTATGACTCGATGGTATACCACCGAGAGATCCAATCCAAAGGTCGTGAGTTCGAGTCTCACCGAGGACAACTATCATTTTGCTGTTGTATTCATATCAGGTTCCCCTCAGTACAGCCTTTTTTTAGTTGACTGCTGACTCTCGCTCTCCAGGTTGATATGGTCGTTTTGTGAGACACATTGAAGCGACACGTATCTTGAAGGAGTCTGGTGATCATGCTGGAAAAATAGTGATGTCTTGTGTGACGACTAAAAAACCGTGATGACGACCAAGCCAGGGCATCAAAGCTTTTGCGAATACGACATCAGTCACGTATTCGATTCGACTTCACAAGAGAATCTGGGTGAGAGGAACACCTGGGCACGCGCATTGCTTTGATTAATCATTATATTATTATTCATAGGTTTCATGCTGCTGAAAAGTTGCAAGCTCCAGTCCCTCCCATGTGAACGTATCGCGAAAGCCTCGGGACGGGACAGTCTCCGCCATCCCGAAGATTCGTATATAGTCTATAAGATATATGCAATGGCACCACCCGTCGGGCCCGTTCTATTCTAAACCGAGCCTCAGCCTGAGCAACGCCCCTCTAATAATGCAGATTGGTGACAGAACATGGGCCCTGTGATGTTGACTAGGCCTTGGTTCCCTTGGACACGACACGCTTCGTCGGCCTGACTCGGAAGAGCCAGTAGGCGCCAGCGGCAACAGCGATGTTGAAGATGACATACGCCCACAAGATTCCGAAGTTGCGCCACCTGTCATCCCAGTAAATCTCACTTCCAGACAAGTAATCGTCAGCGACATTGATGGCGCAGTACCGGCAGGAACTCGTGTCGGAAGGGTTCTGCAGCGTGCCTGAACTGCTTGACCCATTCAGGTACGATGAAAAGTACTCGCCACAGGTCTGGCCCGATGGGGGGTTGATGACGGTGGTCTCGGTGGTGGTGCAACTGACGGACCGCCCGTGGAGCATGGTCGATGTCATGGCCGAGATCCAGTACGTGAACGGGCTGACGCGGTACATGAAGATCCAGAATCCAGGCAGGGCTTTGGGGGCCTGCAGGACACCGCAGAACTGCAGACTCATGATCATGAGCAACGTGACGAGGGCACCGGCCGTCGTGGCATCGGGGAGTGCGGATATGGTCATTTGTGCAAACGTGCTAGCGTAGATGAAGAGCACGATGCAGAGGAGCCAGAGGAGAGCCTGTCTCTCCGAGGACTGGTCGGCGCCTATGACCGGGTAGTAGAAGGCTGCCCAGATCATCGTTCCCATGAGGATCTGGTAGGGGATCTCGACAACGACGTTGGCAATCAGGAAAGCCTTCCAGCTGTATGCCTTGCTGGGTCGTTCACGCACTTCATATAGCGACCGCTGAGTGACAAACAAAGGTTGAATCTGCTGGACGATCGTCGAGAAGAGCGTAACGATTTGGAAGACCGAGAAGATGACGTCCTGCATGCCTGCAATGGAGCCGCCACCACGCCAGAAGCTGAAGCCAATGAAGATACCTGCTAGAATTCCGAGGAACACCTTGGCGAAGATGTAAGAGGGCATCCGCCAATATTGCTGGAAGACCCGGACTGTGACTTCCCAGAGCTGATTGGAGAAGGGCATGGCGAACTCTGAATGACTGCCTGCTGATTCATCGGCATCGGGCAGGTGGCTCTTTTCTGCAGCAATCCTGTCGATCTCAGTCCCGACATCCAGGCGCTGCTGGCTGTCGAGCCAGGTCTGGTGCCAGTCTGCTCCAACCGTGTTGACAATCTCTAGTATGTACTCGGCCGGGTTCTCGTCTGAGCGGCACTTCCGTGCCCCCTTTGACTCGAAATATTCAAGCAGTATTCGTGAATTGTCGCCGATGTCGCCGAAATAGACGGTCTTGCCTCCTCGAGCCAGGAAAAGCAGCCGGTCGAACTCCTGAAACAAGACCGCGCTCGGCTGATGTATCGTACACAGAACGGCCTGTCCAGCGTCGGCGAGCTTGCGAAGGAAAGATACGATAGCCCATGAGCTCTGAGAGTCGAGACCACTTGTCGGCTCATCAAGGAAGAGCAAGAGCTTGGGTTTCGCAGCCAGCTCGACGCCAATGGTGAGGAGCTTTCGCTGCTCGACATTGAGACCCTCGCCTGGAATACCGACGATAGCATCAGCGAAGTCTCCCATGTTGAGCATCTCGATCACTTCTTCGACGTATTGGTACTTTTCAGCTTTGCTGACCGAGGCTGGCTGGCGGAGCATTGCACTGAAACGCAGGCTCTCTCGTACAGTAGCTGTTTCCAGGTGAAGATCTGGATGGCAATAAGGTCAGCTTCATCACGGGCCACAAGGACCTGGGCTTCGCGGGTAGAGGAACTCACCTTGCTGTTGCACATATCCCGTCTTGCGTTGAAAGCTCGCGTCCAGCGGCTTGCCATTGACCAGCATGTCACCGGTGATCACACCCATACTCACTCTCTGAGCCAAAACATCAAGTAGAGTAGTCTTTCCTGCACCACTAGAACCCATGAGTGTCGTCAGGGTGCCTGGCTTGACCCAACCAGATACATGATCAAGCAGTCTCCGATCTTCGCCTTTGATCTTGATGTCATACACGACGTCCCGCCACGTGAAAATGTCTGTCTGTGGCTCCATGCGAGCAGTATTGTCTCCGGACTCTTGTATAGCATCGCTTCCTGGTCGTGTCTCCTGGGAGCTGTTGCTAGGATTTCCATTGTCCTGTAGATAGGCCGGCACTTTTCCACGCCTGAATACCAAGAATTCCGCAGCACTACTCATGCTTGAGTTCAACTCGGTCATCACCATGTACATGATCAGAAAGAATATCAAGAATCCAAACATGATACCCAAGTTTCGCCATTCATGGCTGTAGGTGTATTCATAGTTCACCTTCATGTAGGCATCTCCATTGACAGTTGCACGACCTGCTACAGCCCCGATGGCATCGCAGGCCCAAGAGTCACCCACGAGCGGGGTATATGGAGGAATGATGGCGGAACAGATGAACTCTCGGCCGTGGAACTCGTTCGCAACGAGCATCTCGAATGCGTAGTATAGTGGATTTATATACCGGATCCAACCAAACCAGGGGTGCATCTGTGGGACCGCGATCATGTAACCGGTATATGTCGTCAGGGCCAGGATCACTATGCCTGCGACGGTCATGGCTTGTGATACAGTGCGAGTGGCGGCGGCGATAGTGCGAAAGATCCCGGAGAAGATGAAAGTGGCCATATAGATGATCAGGAAGAACAAGAAGAACTGCGCAGCCTCGCGCCGGAGACCAGACATGAAGTACAATGTTATGTTGAAGCCGACGCCAACGACGAACTTAACGGGTATATCGGCTACCACTCCCGCAAGAGCCTCGGTGGCTGGGTGATAGAATGCGTACGACGCATGTTTCTCGACGATGGGCCTCTGAGCGTATAGGTTGCTGATTTCGGAAACTGATGCCAACGCATTCGCAAGTACGGCGATGAAGAGGGCCGCACCCTTGGACTTGAAACCAGCAGTAGAATTGATGTTCACGGGGCTGTAGAACATCGAGCCGATGACCAGGGCTAGAACCGTGTGCATGACAGCAAAGGATACGGTGGACGCCTTGTCTCCCCAGATGCGCTGATAGGCTCGTTTGACATTGAGTGCGATCTGCTGTTGAACGGTGATGATGTAAGGAGACTTTCGACGAGCGTACTTGGCTTGTCGGCGGCCTTTATCCTCCCGGAATGCCTGTAGTGTATTGTTTTGGCCGTGAGCATCCCTGTCATCGGACAGTGGGTATTCTTGCGCGTGTCTTCCAACTTGCGCCTGGAGTTCCCGAAATTCGCGCGACTCATGCCAGTACCTCTCGAAATCTTCAGGGGTGCGTGGTACCTTGCCCTCCATTCCTTCGCGGGCCTGGCGCTCACTGGGATTCGTAAGCGAAGTGAGGAAGTCTCCGGTAGTCTGCCGAGGAGGGCAGTACCAGCCCTGCCGTTCGAAGAAGGCCTTTGCGTCCTTGGCCGGTCCATAGTAGATCTGTCGTCCCTCGTACAAGACAGTAGATTTGTCAAACATATCATATATGGACTGGCTAGCTTGGTAGATAGCTACTGCGTGAGCAGCACCGAAAACGTCGCTGAAAAGTCGGAGAGTTTGAACGAATTTGAAGGCAGTGGCTGAGTCGAGACCTCGCGTACTACAGATGTCTACATGTCAGTTTGCCGAATTCAACAGGGACCACGAAGTCAACCAGACCAGAGGCCACCCTGGAAAGCATTGAGCGAAGAAGACGACGTACCTATTATCCCATGCCGCAAAAGGCGAGCCTGCAAGTACCATTTCCGCGATACTAACCCGCTTTCTTTCACCGCCTGACACACCTCGTATGAAGTCATTACCGACTTTGGTGTTGTAGGTATGTGACAGCCCACAGATTGCCATTGCTACCTGAGCCATAAATTTCGCATACTCGGTGCGAGTTGAGCCATCGAAGCGATCCGATGGCGTGCGAGCCGAGGCAGCGAATTCCAGTGTCTGCCCGACGGTAAGGTGAGGGAAGTGCTTGTCAACTTCTTGGTTATAGATGACTTCGCCCTTGAATTCCTTCTTCATTCGGGGTTGTGGAATGCCGTCATAGCTAATGACTGATTCTTTGTCGAGACTGAGTCCACTCAGCTCACCACACATGGTCTTCAGTAGGGTGCTACAGCCGGAACCAGGCCTTCCGAGGACGATGAGTAGCTCTCCACTCTGAAGGACACCGTTGAACTTGTTGAGAATTCTTTTCGGTTGCTTTTTGCCGAGATGAAGGAACTCACCAGGCCGCAGCGGCCCTGTCATGACCGAGTCGACTGTATGTTGTAGTTGGACAGCATCTCCAGTTCCTGAAACGGTGAGATCCTTGAACATGATTCCCGTTCGAGCAGGACGGCCTCCATTGGCTTCGACTTGGCGCACCAAGTTTTTCACCCATTTTGCAGCGTCGAAGTCCTTGTTTCTGGGGTCCAGAGCAGGGTCGCTACCATCGAATGAGAGGACTTGGGAAATGGCTGTCGACTGACGGCCTGCTCCTGACCTCTGGGAGAAGGTTGTGGCGATCCGTTTAAGTTCTTGAGCCTCAGCTGGTGCCATCTCAGTTGATTGAACTCGCTCAAAGGCGGTTCCCTCTTCTGACATGGAGTCTCTCTCGTTGAAGGGCTTGTTTGATTCCACCTGGCGGCCCCATTGGTCAACATCACCCAACGCTGGTTGCCCAGCGCCGTGTGTGGTTTCTCCCTCCATGGCGGATTTGCGCTCGGTCGAACGCCGAATGTATCGTGTAAAGAAGTAGATGACCAGGGAAGTGAGTTATTGTTGATTTGAACTTCGAGATAGTGGTGCGTGCTTGGTGCCGATATAGAGCAGAACGATATAAGGCGTCTCGAGTATGCGCAGAAGTTCGGGCGGTGTCGGCACCTGGCAAAGAACGTAGAGATGGCCTGAGAACGACCTGAGTTTCTAGACATTGGAAGAAAGATCCCTAGGTATAGTTGGATTGGGCCCCTAATGTACTGCACTTCGGATTTGATGAAGCCTTCCGGTCCCGCAGGACTCGGCCTCGGAAGGTCGGTCTCGGGGAACTCATCCCTATTGCTCGCACCATTGAAAAGTCCGTTGAAAAGTCCGTGGAAAGCCCGTTGGAAAGACCGAGAAAGGAACTACTGGTCTCCTGAATGGAGCAGGCTTCTTCCAATGAGAGATGTCAACGGTATAGAGGAGGGTCCCGAAGAAGGATCTAGCTTCGGGAAGCATCTTAAATCCGGTATCCGGGTAAGTCAATGATACGCCGGATTTGCCGGGGTGTTATCACTTACAAGGGTCAACTTTAAGGGGCCTCACCGACGACGCCGCTCGATCCGTTGACATTGATAATCAAGCCCGCTCCCGCTGCTACAGGGCTAATCTATACTGCACCGTTTTGTTCGGTTCTATCAGTGTAAGGATCGTTAATGACTCAAGGCGACACCCCGTACTTCTGGTCCCCTTGAGAAAAGCGGAGCCTTAAGCACAAGGACTGATGAGGCTCACCGTTCATGTTGCTTGCAGGCCCTGTACCTGCGACATTTTCGAAAATCTATCTTTTCTTTTGCGAATCTGCCACGAGCAAACTTGGTAGGTTTCTGTGGGCAATTATAGTTATGACGGTAAAGAGCAAAGTGTATGCAATACACTTGTGAGTCCAGTCTACAAGTGTACTTAGGTATGTATCAGATATTCCTTGGACTAATACACAGTTTCCACTGGACCGGTAGTTGAACTGAGGCTTTCCTTAGGTTGTGGCGTACCAATCGTGGTGCCATATCTGCAAATTTGTTGCCATCTTTGCCACTTCGGTCTTTCCTCACTCCCGTACGAGGTCGTCCCCATCCACTTCTCCTAGCCTAAAATCACTGATCACTAAATGATCCGGGCGGCCAGCCAGTAGCAAAATCGCTGGGAAGGACCTGTAAAGCGTAGATCTAGTTGTCATCTTATTCACATATGCAGACATATTGGGACTGTGTTGAATTCCAGTGATGAATACTTCTGAGTGACATGATTATACACGAACTACATGCTGAAGCTACTCGTTCAAGCCGTATACAACAAGAGCATTTGTATGAATTACCTAGCTGGTTCTCACTGTATAACTCCTATACTAATTACTTGGTTTATATCGATGGACTGATATCCTTTATACTACGCGTTGCCCATGCGGCGAGGTATACTATTGACATTGATGCTCAACATGTCAGATCTAGGTCAGGTAGGAGGGACTGGAAGGGCCCGGAAAATGTCACATCATTGAGTCTAATTACATTTCGAAGTCTATTTAGTAATCACCTCACTGACTGGCAGGCCATTATGTAATAGCATAAATCTGGCAATAGTATCTGTATGCTGTGTCCCTTAGAATATGAAGACTTTAGGCGAGGAGATGAGCTACTTACCCTAGGCAGGTTACGATGATATTGAAGGACAACATAGGCCTGATCAATGGAGCCGCTTCGTATCCCATCCTAGTCGAGAGTCCATCTGCAGCCCCATTGCCAACGGAAGCTCAAGTCACCCCGATGCAGTCCCTGCACCTGTTCCGAGGTTTTTGATCATTATATGTACTTCAAGATGGAAATTGCTGCACTTCTTCTTCCTCGGCCTGTCGTCCAATACATTTGCTAGAGGTGACCGGTGAGCTAAGATCTGCCAATAGAGATATTCCGTATTTTGGATTTCGCCTTCTAAGGCTTGGGACAGGTGGCTGAGCCTCTGCAATGCAACAGCAGATCATGGTGGTATCATCAAATGCCTACAGTCTGCCGAGGTACTAAATGTTAATTCTAAACCTTACCAGTGGATTGCCTGTTGTATCTCCGCTTCAGCGGAACAAGAGTGGTTCCACGATGTATTCTTCCATATAATTTGCGAGAGGCTATACAAGATCAGGCCCCTGTCGGTACGGTATCAAAGTAAAATTGATTACCCCAGCGAATTGTAGAACTATGTACGTGTAGATCTCTTGGATCGGTCATGATATCAGCAGCATCATCGGACGCGGGTGGCATGCCTGCACGCATGCAACCTCAAAGGCCCCATGTCGATCTTTATACACAAGCGGTTGGTCAAGGCTCGGACCGCAAAAGGAATGCCGTGCAACCATCCACTCGTCCTGCGGTGGCTACGCACTACCGGTGGGGTCCATACTACCATCATATGCCTGGTTTCACCCGCATGAGGTCTCACCGATGGAACCTACTTAGGTAAATGTTCGAAACCTTGGAAAGGTCATCTAGGAACAGTTGTGCATGTGCCCTGTGGTTGCCCAGGTAATACTGGCCGACTTAAAAGGCTTGGTCTCCGTGAACAATGATCAATATCGTTTCTCTTCTCCTTTTGAACTTCGACTCCCTCTCATCTGACCATCAGCGAGCAATTTTCGCGCCATCGCCATGTTCCTCAACAAGGCACATCTCCTTCTACGCCTCCTGGCGTTGGCGCAAGCCACAGTCATTCCCAATTCCCTTCTGAGTCGCCCCATAGACCAGACTTCTTACGATGCTATCATCGTTGGAGGTGGTCCCTCCGGACTCAGCGCTCTAAGCGGATTGGCACGCGTGAGGAGAAACGTACTGTTGATCGACTCGGCCGAGTACCGCAACAATTCCACCAGGCACATGCACGACGTAATAGGGTTTGATGGTAACTGGCCTTCGTCTTACCAACCTCCAGTAAGCTCTGGCTGACATGCATATAGGTGTCACGCCAGCATATTTTCGCTGGCGAGCCCGCGAACTGTTGGCCGACTACGACACAGTCACATTCACCAACGGGACGGTCACCAAGATCGAATCCCAGAACGGCAGTGACACTGCTTTCACGGTACAGGCGACGTTCGCCTCGGGAGAGAAGACCCTCTCGGCTCGCAAGATCATCCTGGCCACCGGTCTCAAAGACGATCTCCCTAATACTCCAGGACTACGGGAAAACTGGGGCCAAGGGATATATTGGTGCCCATGGTGCGACGGCCATGAGCATGAGGACCAACCCCTGGGTCTCTTAGGATCACTCGAAGACATTCCCGGGATGGTCCGCGAGGTGTCCACGCTCAACTCTGACGTTGTGGCTTTCGTCAACGGCAGCGACACTCCTGAGATTCGCAACGCCACGGAGGCGTCGTTCCCAGATTGGGAGGATTACCTAACGATCGCCAATGTGACTGTGTATAACCAGACCGTCTCATCCATCACTCGGCTGAAGGATGGACTCAACGCCTCTGCCGATCCGAGCCTACCAAGCGTAGAAGAGTATGATTTGTTCCGTCTGGACTTGGATGATGGAACCTCGGTGCAGAGGGCAGCATTCCTAGTCAGCTACCCCGACGAGCAGCGATCCAGTGTTGGAGCAGACTTGGGCGTCAAGCTGTACGGGGGCCGTCTTTTCGCGGATCAGAGCAAAGGATTTCTCACCAACGTTCCGGGTGTTTATGCCGTCGGAGACGCCAACTCGAACAACATCACCAATGTCCCGTCAGCTATCTTTACGGGCAAAAGAGCTGCCGTTTATCTACATGGTAAGTTCCGCCTTCCCACTCACCGCGGATACATCGAGATACTGAGTTCTCCTGTTAGTACAACTTGCACGTGAAGATGTGGCAGCTGAGCTTGCCGCGTACAACCACACTGAACTTCAAGCCAGAGGAAATTGGAACTTGGAGCCGCGTGATGTTTGGGAGCGTATGAACGGCCGGCCTGGAGATCCACTATATGCTGGCCACTTTGAGTAACTAGTGAAGGGAGTCACAATCTCTTGTGTAGCGCCATGCGAGCACTTGAGTAGAGATACGGCTAGTGATAATTTGTAGTACATAATGAATTCAAGAGCGATGATCCAATCCAGGCAAAGCATAGCTACTTGCATAAAGGCTTTCTTGCACCACCTTTCAACCCAGTCGCAATTGTGTTATCTAAGTGCTATCCTTTAATTGATATGCGAAAACACTAGTGTGGCCGTGTTGCAAGCCGACCTTGGCCTTCAAGAATCACACTCTACAGAACAACCGTCACTGGACCTCAGCCACTGGTTTCTCTGTCGCAATGGTGGTGGGCAGCAGCTTCTCTTGGATTCTCCCTCGCCAGCAGCGGTAAAAGGAGGTTCTGTCTCATACCCTGAAGAGTTATCTCCATGTACATTCGCTTGTCGAAGTCCGCTGGCAACACCTCAACATCACATCGGTATTCATATGTGTGCTCGACGAAATATCTGAAATGTGTGTCGATTTGTCGCAGCCGCATCAACATCTTCCTGGCTTTGGCAGCCCTGTCCCAATCCAACATCAACAGCGCCGCAAGTTCGGCCATCTTGAGGGGCAAATATTGAAAGACGAATTCGTAAAAGCGAAACCGCCGGTTATCTGTGCCGACGTACCAGCCAGTGGGCTTATAGAGGACGATGTTCTCTGGCTGCGAGAAGTACATGACGGTGTCATAGACGATGTCCCAAGTGCTTGGCCCATGCTTGGTCGTTGAAACGCAGTGGACAAACTTTGTAGGGGCCGTTTTGTGGTTGTTAGTCGGTCCGAAACAGAGCGCCTCTTTGATCAGACATTCGGCAACTTTGTCCACCGGCACAACATCGAGGATGGCTGACGGGTCTCCGTGCAGAACCTTCAAGCCACCGAGTGCGAACGCTGAGATGGGACCAGCTAGGGCTGCAAAGCTGTCAATCCAGCCCGGGAACGGATATTGCCAACTTGCCGAGATGATGCTGGGGCGAACAATGGTCAGGGGCGTTGCGCCCTTGTTCTCGACCATGAAGTGCTCGGCAAGACATTTTGCCAGTGTATAGTCGTTGGGATGCCCAGTCTCGTGACGAATCTGATCCGCGTCCTTCTTTCCCTCATGTAGTTCAGCTAGTATTTCCAGTGCGGATTTGGGCAGTGTAGCCAATTGCTCCTAGATTGGCCCATTTTTGTTCGGAGTGACATATGCTGTTGATGTAGTGACGAGGCGCCGAAGCTTGGGGCAATTCTGCGCAAGTTGCAAGATGTTGAGGCTGGCTGCGACGTTCTCTGCGAGGAGGACGTCGATGGGCGAGTCGAAGGAAACACAACCGGCACAGTGGATAATGTGGGTGACCTTGGAGGTCAGCTCCTCTTTGGATGCTGCATTGAGCCCACATCCGGGCTCCATGAGGTCGCATGTGATCACTCTAACATCGTTGTGCCAGCCACCTGGAAGCCTGGAGAAACAAGGAGACTTGACCACCTTTCCTAGGAATCTTTCAAGGGCTGTTTGCCCACGCAAGGGTCGGATCGGTACCAGGATTCGATCGAACTGAACAGTACCCTCGGCCCGCCGGCGAACGAGTTCTTCAAGAACGACCTTGCCCACGAACCCCGTCACTCCGGTGAGCAGAATAGTGATAGGGACTGCCTGGGGCTCGGTCGGCATGACGAGGTTGTTGATAAAAAGAAATCCGGTAATTGTACCGCCGTTAAGTGAATATGTCGAGCCCAGTAGCTGGGCTTGAGGATGTTGCAAGGGAATTTGAAGAAGCCTAGGGGACGCAGGATACGGATTCGGGGGTGGTGTGGTGAAAGATGTGCGTCCGCGTTCTGATTGGGACTTCTTCAAGATGTCGCTGTTTGTGACAGTCCGGTCGAGTCAGAGTATCTTGCTCGCCCGGACGGAGCAAGCACCATGTCGTCGTTACAACTGCATTCTGAAAGGGTGGTATGAGCGACTGAGAGGTAATCTCCTCCTATCCCTCTTCTCCGGATAACCTTGAGAGGAAGGAGTAGCCTTGACAACCTTAACGGCTACCAAGGTACTTACCTACCTACCTACCTAGTACCTACCTACCTAGGTAGGTAGGTAGGTAGGAGTAGTTGCACAGTACCTAGGTAGCCAAGGTGTGTCCTTCCTAGACCCTGAGTTGCGAAACTGCATCCCGAGCCGTCATGTCGAGTTTGGGGATCGCCGTGAGCACCGCACCTGGTGAGCTCTCGCTCGAATCCAACTATTTACCTAGGTATCCTCTGATGCTACACAGCATATCACACCTGCGAATACCTAGGTAAGTGAGGACCACCTTCGCAAGTAGAAGGCAAGAGTGTCCTCCCTGCCCAGATGCCTACCTGAGTCATATGTAATCATACTCATACAGGACATACCTAGGTACACATTTGAGGCTGTGGCATCTCCCGACGTCAGGTTGCTGCTGCGCCCCTGCCCCGTAAATCCTGACGTTGTAAACAATTAGGCTGCAGTTATAGCGCTAAAGATTCGCGTCCGCAGCGTCCCGGGGGAGCTAGGTAATCAGTGTCAGCCCTATAATTACATGTCCATCCCCGCGCCCCGAAAGTCCGGATGTACCCACCTTCATCATTTGATCTAGACGTCTCCGGAAGACGGTCCAGCTTGCCGTGCTTCGCACTTACAGCAAACGTCGCAATGGCCAGGAGAGGCAGCACCAAGGTCAGGACCGGGTGCTTCACCTGCAAGTGGGTAATTCCATCATCAGGGATTTTCCCAGTCCAAAGGCTATAGCATCGCACGCTGATCTTTAGGGGCAGGATACGGAAAGTCAAATGCGACGAGGCAAAACCAGATTGCCAGAGGTGCATCACCACCGGCAGGACATGCGAAGGCTATCCTAGTCCTCCCACGGGACAGGCGGCATATACATGGGGTGAACTCCTCGCCGTCCGGGACACCGCACAGATCGTTACTCGGCGGGCTCCTCATAGCATCTGCACCTCTGATGCCATGGAAGCCAGAGCACTGGAGTACTTCAGGCTCCACGTTGCGCCGGTCCTTTCGAGGCACTCCAGCACACACTTCTGGAACATACTGGTCTCTCAGGTCGGACGGCAAGAGCCAGCCGTGAGACATGCACTGGTCTGCATCAGCTCCATGTACGAGGGGCTGGGACAATCGGATCTCCGTCCCATAGTCGCTTCAAGAGGCAGATTCGCCATCACACAATACAACATGTCGCTCAGCCGTTTGACCTCTACGGTCACCGATGAGAGCATTGTGCTGCTCGTGTGTCTCCTATTCATCTGCATTGAGATGCTACAAGGAAATAAAGATGCAGCCATCCAACACTGCCGGCACGGTATCACCATCTGCAACACCGCGTCCAAGGGTCTGCTGGGCTGGGCTAAACAGGAACTTCCACCCATTTTCCTGCGCCTGGCGACATTCCCCTATTTTTTTTGGCGTTGAGGTCGCAGACTTCCCAGCGCCCATTGGTCTTGTGCCTGGCCCCTTGTCCACCAGCATCAATGCAGAAGAGAAGGGTACGGCATGGAATTATCTGATCAATCGTGCCGTGCGTCTTGTGCGCCTGGGCCTCAGCTATCAGCAGGGCCCACTACGACATCTCCCAGTGCCTGACTACCTATTTGAAGAACAGAAACGTAGCTACGACTCCTTGGCTGTATGGCACCATCACTTCAGAACCGCCAAGGCCGATCATCAGATAGCATCCGAGAACCTGGAGTCTCACCTCCACGATGAGATGAAATGCATTATAGGCAAGATCTGGGTCGCTTGCTGTTTAGACAAGGATGACATGGTATACGACAACCATATCAGAGACTTCGAGGAATTGATACAACTATCAAAGCAGCTGATAGAGCTGAGATCGACAGAGTCAGGCCCGAGGCCGAGGTTCATCTTCGAGATGGGCTTTCTGCCCATGCTCTACTTCATAGTCATCAAATGCCGACGACTGAGCACAAGACTCGCGGCACTTGGATATATGCCCCTAATCTCGCATGAGCAAGAAAGTCTTTTCAATATCAGGGCAATGTATTTTGTCGGAAAGGGCTCCATCGAGATAGAACATGGGATTCATCTGGATCCGCATCAGACTGAATACGTGGGCGCCTCTGACGCGCCAATGCCTCCGGATGAAGTGCGAGTACGGAGTGCCGATATGACTGACGAGATAGAAACCCGTAAGGATGAAAGTGGACGTGAATTCGAAGCAAGGAAAGTGCATTTCGTGATTGGGCCCGATGGTTCTGTCCCTGGTTTCGACAAGTGGATCGAAGTTGGGTCATACCCCGGGACGTCGCTCACGTAGGCAAGGTTGGGACAAATATCACTGCATCAAGGATGATTGCAGCAATCTATTGCGCATTCAACAATCTTGCAGGTTCGTGAGACGCTTGAGAGGAGTTTTTGAAGACAAGGAAGAATGACAAGATAGATGATGATAGAACAGTCCACAGTCCACTGCCCATTTGATTACATATTGGTACCCTTAGGCCTTTCAGCCAAGTCCAATTACGTGGTAGGTGCGGGAAACTGTATTGAGACCTTACATGTATCTTTGTATCGAAGACAGTGGCTTTCGATGGTGACCCGGGGTTGCTCAAGGTATATAATAGAAAGTCGCTGCAGATGGTAACATATACTTGAGTAGGTGAATACATCAACTTCCAAGGTTCTCCCACTTTATCCCAGGTTCACTTCCATCCTCTCCAATAACCAGCAGACTTTCACATTGTCAGCTCTGATACAGGATCCTACCCGTGTACATATCGTAAACGGTGAGGCAATCACATACAAAGCAATCGGCAAAGGAAGGATCGGTTGGCTTAACAACACCTGGAGTAATACATCAAACATCCGGGAAATATATGCAAGCATAATTTTGAGCCATACGGCCCATAGCCTCCACAGGCCAAGAAATAGTCACATGATATATCCACAGACAACTATCTTCTCATAGCAAATCAAAACTTCGAGCCCAGACACCTGTATCTGGGTACAAAGCGCCAGCAAATGAAAGCCCACGACCAATACTGAATGGGACTCGACCAGCACTTGATGGCCGATGCATGGTTCCATCGGCCAGGTTGGCTACCCTCGGAAACAATGTGCCCATGATAGCCTTGGAAGGATACCCAGGTACCTACTATGTACGGAACAATTGGTAATGTGGCCTTGCATTTCCGGTGACGTCGCTCACGACGCTGTAGGCCATTCGGCCGTACATATATTGCACGGCCGAAAACGACCTTCAGATACTGCAGCAATAGCAACAAGACTTACAGGGATATCATCGCTGGTATCTCTGGGCCTTGTACTATCCGCCCACGTGGGGGAGTTACATTCAGAGCACTCGTCAAAGACGTTCAGGATTGGAAGGTAGCATCTTGCTATGAGATGGACTGAGGCGATCTCCGGAGCCCTCTTGGGCATCTCAGTCCACCCGGACAGCCGAGATTGAGAGAGCTACGAGCCCGTTTTCGCTCTGCCACTCAGAAACCCAGAGCCAGAGGAAGGAAGATAGGTTCTATACCACATGTGCATAGCATGAGAGGAGCCTTTGTGGCCTGCGTCCTTGGTCAAGGCGGACTTGCATCTGATGGCTCTGCACCCTGAAGAGGCACATAAGGCGGTGGTCTTGTATTGCATACCATGATGTCGTTGCCATATTTTCCAGGAATGCAGGTGTCAGAAGGTTGCCCGTTGTGCGGCCTGCTAGGATTGGGCAAAGCTGGGCCAATAGATGATATGAAGGTTGCCCAAATGGCCATCTTGAAGGAGTAGTAATTTGGGAAAACAGACTCACAAGTGGTGATCTCGGGAAGGAAAGAAAGCTGCACATCTGCAGCATATATCTTGCTGAGCATCTCAAGATACGTGGGGAGTTGTCATGGTGGACTCCAGGGCTTCGGGCTGGTGTGACCCTGGGGAACACAACATTGAACGAACCAAAGTGCATGCTGGATCATTCTGCTGAACCATTTGAGGGTTTGGACATGTTCCCACGGTGCATATCGACGAATGAGGACACAGATGCATTCTAAAGCATAGGAGTAATGAATAGGACAAAAGAGATCATCGAATCCCTCCCGCCCCGGAATCAGAGACGAAGTCCAAAAGGCCCATCCATGTAAGGCGATTGAGTCGTTGCTCTCTACCTGCCACAGTTGTGTAGCAGGTAGGGTTACGATATTCATGAATATAAATTGCGAAGGTTATATGTATCTCCAAGCAAGGTTGGTATCAAGGGAAGTGTAACTTCTGTGGTAAGGCAAGGATGCTATCGCAGAAAAGGGCATCCGGTATCCGCTTTTGGAAGTATGGGTTAGAGGATACTCCAGCTTTAGCGAATTATATGGAAGAGAAGAAGTCTTAGAGTCTATGTGAGGTAGCGAGTAAGTCCTTTAGGGGCCAACCTGGCTGGGAGGGAACCTGGTAATGACTTGAGCTTTGTTGACGTGGGGCGATTTAAGGTCAAGCTCCCCGTCATCCGGAGGCTCAATGCACGCTGTTGGACCGGACTGGATGGAGTCGACCTGCGTCAGATTTCCATGCTGGATGCCCAGTGGTTCTTGTTGATAAAGTTAAGTCCAAGACTCTATCAGCCAACCTTGGGAGGATCTGAATAATAATATTCACGAAATATAGAAGGGAAGGACCTCGTTTTTACTTTGCTGCTTAGTACCAAGGTGCTTACTCAAGTGATGGGCGGGATCAATAAAAGGAAGACGATGTAGACGCTTGAATGAGAGCCCTAACAAGACGCAATAATGTCCACCGAATTGAAATTGGCTGTAGCTGCCAAAATAGCCCCAGTCTGGTGTGCCTGTCGATTACATAAGCTGACGCCAGCAGCCTTGCACCTCAGTGTTTAAGCAGTCCTCCTGTCAGCATTGGTGTGTGTGCCCACCGTCCATTGAGCTGCCAAGCTGCCACCAGTACTGCCACTGCTACAGGCGGAAAGGTGGAGCACGAGCCACCCCGCAGCAGCGCCGCAAAAATTGAATCTCCCCGAACCGGTCCTGCCCACCAAAAGCTCTGCGTCCTTGTCTCGCTCTCGCCCTCAACCCTTCGCAATCGAGCATCACAACAGAGCAGGGTACGTTTACATAGGGCCTTTCCTTTCTCTCCAGAGAGATCCCAATCAATTCCCTGTTTATTTTGTCGTCATTGATCTGACGCCTTCCCCGAAAGGCGAATAGCCAGGCGACAAGATGTCTTCTTCGGTCGTCCACCAGGTTTGTTTTGACTGCTACTGCCCTTTGACCGTTCTGATGAAGCTGCTCTGATACTGACTGGCCGTTTCCTTATGCTTCAGAACCTCTACGACCTCCTCGGTAAACCCGCCCGTCCTTATTCGAGCTCTTAGCCGCACCGATCAACCCCACGCAATGCCTATTAACACCATCGTGATCCCCAGGTAACACCGAGGAAGGCTCCGATATTCCCGTTGCTCCCGTGAACACGGTCACCAAGACTAGCCAGAAGACTGGCAAGCCCAACCCCGATGGCACGGCTCCCGCCAAGTCCGCTCCTGCCAACAATGGCCGCTCTGCTCCCCGAGGCGGTTTCAGTGCCAACGAGACTGGTATGGATCCCACCCACTGTTTGGCCTCGGTCCACCTTTACATCAGGAGGGACAACATTGATTGATGACTTGGGTATACAGCTTTCCGTGATGGAGGTGTAGGTTCCGGTGCCAACCGCAGAAAGACCACCGACGAGGCCCCCCGCGGCGGTGCCCGTGGCGGCCGTGGTGCCCGCGCCCGAGGTGGTAAGTGGCTCCGGCTCTACTCAGTTGCTTCGGTAGTACACGGGTTATGCTAACAGTATCCATAGGCCGTGGTGCTACCCACCACCGCAATGCTGACGACCGCCACACTAAGAATGTCGCGCCGTAAGTTTTTCGAGTCTCATCGACGTCGCATGCGTATATGTTGACACAAATTACAGAGGCTCCGAGAAGCAGGCTGCCCAGTCTTGGGGTGCCGCCGAAGGCGAGGCTGAGCTCAAGGACGAGCAGGCTGGAGACGCCATTGCCCAGACTGAGAAGAAGGACGCCGAGGCGGAGGATGCCGAGGCTGAGGACAAGGAGCCCGAGGTCAAGCAGGTCACTCTTGAGGCCTACCTCGCCGAGCAGGCCGAGAAGAAGCTTGCCCTGAGCAACGCCCAGAGCGTCCGCAAGCCCGTCGGAGACGACAAGAAGTGGGCCGGCGCCAAGCCCCTTGTTAAGGAGGACGATGAGGACTTCATCCCCGGCGGTGCCGGCAAGAAGCAGCGTGAGCGTGAGCGCAAGCAGAAGCTCACCGTCGACTACGACGGCCGCTGGCAGGAGACCAACACCACCACCGAGCGTCCTCGTGGTGGTGGTCGCGGAGGTGCCCGTGGTGGCCCTCGCGGAGGTGCTCGTGGTGGCCCCCGTGGTGGCCCCAGCGCTGGTCCCCGTGGAGCTCCCCAGGCCGGTCCCCGTGGTGGACGTGGCGGTGCTGCGCCCATCAACCCCAACGACGCCTCTGCCTTCCCCGCGCTCGGCAAATAGAGTGCTTCATGACACTCCTCACAGGATCCTAAATGAGACACGGAAAATTCAGGCTGGTGTCTAAGGGATTTGCGTTATCAATGGTCCTGGGAATAAGGGAAAAGGGTGGGCATAACTGGAGGATCTGCGACGGCGGGAGGCATTTCGGCCGGCTTGAGGTTATTCTTTTGTTTGGGTCTGCTTGATTCCAGGCCTTCCTGCCCTCTCCATCTGGCCGGTCATGTCCACATCTCAAAAGCAAAAGATGTGCATTTATTCACCCTGATCAAAATACGATTGGTTTCATCATTCATACGCGAAGGACATACGGTCTGGGCAAAATCTTCCAGATTTGATTGATATCGCTGTACGCTGTGGAAAGATAGCTACTGGTTGGTCGATGAGGAGCATTGGGCTTTTTTCAGATGCCTTTTACTGACAATTCCATGTATTGCAAACAGACGACCGGCCATTTTGGCTACTAGTTCATTGTCCGTCCCCCAATTGACGTCTTGATGAAACAGCGACTTGCGTGCTTCGTACAGCCTGAGTCTGAGGGGCAGGAGGGAGTATTTAATTCTCCAGGGCTGGCATCTACCACACAAATGACCAGACGCAGTCTCCCCTTTGTGCATGCCCCTGAGCCGGACACGACACCTCTTGTCTGAACATGCGGCTATCAAATAGCTCAGCACCGGGTTTGATGTCTCTCTGAAGGCAATAATAGCCCATCGATTCATTTTCTTTCTTTTCAGGAAATAGAGGCATATGGTCAACAAGGATCGTCAAAGAAAAGGACAGCAAGAACAATGACCATCCACTATGAGGCGGTCCTTTGGCAATGGCATTGTGTGGGTTTCCTTTGTCTCTCAAATGACCATTGATTGAATGTTCGAATGTCGGATGCTGGTCCTCTCTGTAAGCCGAGCATATATCTCGTCCAGCTTCTCCTCAACGTTCAGGCTATCTTTCCTCCGGTGTTTTCAACCACCTCTCTTGCCAATATCGGCCCCAAAGGTCAAGTAACCGAAAATTCAGGCTTCTGTAGTTCCCACATCTCTTGTTGATCAAGAGATACACATACAATCCCGAAACCGAAACGCTGACCCGCTTTCTCGCTACGACGCCCACAGTATAACGAACGTATCAGAGATCTACAGATATCACGAGGAAGACACCTGTAAGTCAATACACTGCCTCCCCGGCAGTCCGAAACTCCAGCAATAATGACTTCCAGTCCTTCCCCTACTTCCCAATCTGGTTCATCCACCCCCAAGGTAAACCACTCCCCCGACAGCCGGTCCCCGAACGGCGTGGATGACCGGCACGGATGCGAGTCAACTGCTCACATCCACGGGCGGGGAACGCGCAGGGCACGACGCTATGGTGCTGCTCATCGGCGCTCATGTGCGCTCTGCAACCGCGTCCATCAGGAGGTCGTATCCAAGCCTACTGTTGCGGTCGGTGATGCGCACCTAGATGAGGACGGTGATGTCGTGATGGTGGATGCTCCATTAAAGAAATTTTCTGTCGATGTTGCGCCCCAGGACGAAGATGGCGACGTTGTGATGGAAGATGTTTGATGATTCGAATACATCTTCGAGGTGGGTTTATGTGTTGGTAAGTACAAGACCTCGTCCCAAGAGGTGAGGAAGGTGAGTCGGGGGTGATTTCGTCTGGTCAGAGGCAATTTTGGTTTCCCTTGAAATTTTACTAGATTGGCTGGCCCAATCTCGAGATTTGTTGATCGAATACATAACAGGAAAGCCTTTTAATCATCTCCACGTGATGCTCCCACTTGCTCCTCAGTGCACATGTGCCTTGTGGCCTCCAGCCGTCTCCACATTGATCTATGTATACTCAAGCCTGGGCAAGCAACACAGCGGGATTCAGTGAAATGCCTGCGCATCAATCTTAGAACCTTGGGTCTCCTCGTATATCATCGAAGATTGACCCGGTGTTCCTTCGCAAGCCGCACTGTATCCACACCGAGCGTAGCAACAAGTAAGATGCCGTTGAAGACAGCCATCAAGTAAAACGGTGCACCTCTAGACGATACGTCAAAGAGGTAGCCACCCAGCTTTGTAAGGAGCAGGATGGCAGCACCCCCGCACCACGAGTACACACCAGCGATTGTCCCTTTGAGAAGGACTCTTGTAGTCTGGGGTTGTGGTTTGTTGCCATTGCCGAGCAGAGAGGCGCCCTCACCAGCCTCT
The DNA here is from genome assembly GCA_021272945.2 of Cytospora paraplurivora. Classification (NCBI taxonomy): domain Eukaryota; kingdom Fungi; phylum Ascomycota; class Sordariomycetes; order Diaporthales; family Cytosporaceae; genus Cytospora; species Cytospora paraplurivora. The sequence continues at coordinate 210,308 of JAJSPL020000031.1, forward strand.
ACAGCCCCATCTGTCTGCGTGGAGAACGGGGCATCTCCTCCTAACGGCAAAGGCAGCGTACCCTTCTCGTAAGGGTCAGTGGCCAAGACCCCCTTGCCCAAGGAGCCCAAACTGCAAACAATAGCGCCTATCTGACTGATGCCAAGAAGGGCGACGATGACAAATATACCGCCCGATCCACCCCGCCCGTCGACGTTTTTGAACTCGGGACTCGATAGGCTCGGGAAGATGGCATAGCCGACAATGCCAAAGGCTGTTGCGATCGCAATGGGGTAGTCAACGCTCCCGCTGCGGCTTGACAAGTAGCCAAATATTGGTGCACAGATAAGAGCAAAGAGCTGCGCGACCCCAGTAAGGATCGAAGCGAGAACGTACGCCTTCCTCTGGACCTCGGGTGTGTCTCCACCAGGAAGGTCCTTGTAGTAACTATTGACAAACAAAGGGATGAAAGCCGAGATGGCTACCGACGAGGCGCGGGCTACGAATCCTCCGAGGTAACCCAATCCAATGCGGGAGTCGGTGAAACCCAGCACGATAGCCTGACGAAGTAGCTGTCGGTAAGGTAGGAAACTGCGTCTCGGGGGCTCAGAGCCGTCGGCAAGCAGCCTCTTCTTCAGCCCGAAGAGCGTCCTGAAACCCTTGCCCTCCTCGCCCTTAAGCTTGCGCAGTCCTATGTAGACAAAGGAGGCGACTAGGATGGCGATTGCGCCGACAACGTAGAACGAGTACTGCACGGCCTCGCCCATCTCGACGCCCTCAATCTTGCTGAATTGATTGGGCAGAGGTAGGAAGACAGAGACGGAGACCAGTGCACCAAGACCGGTGAACAGACCAACGTAACCGGCGAGGATGGACGGCTTGCCCGGTGCCCGGTCGCGGGTGTTTTGTGGAACGCCTGCGCCATTGCCATTGCTGTTGTCAGTGGAATTAGACCTCGTGAATCGTTCGGGGGTGATAGTGTCCTCAGACTCGACGGAGAGGGTCACACTATCACGATTGTCATTGGAAGGGTGCAGATGGAGCTGACTTGGCTCCGTGTCCGTATCAGAGGAGTCAGACTCGTCGGTCAAGCAAGGCAGAGTTGCCGTGACCATAGTAGCCCTAACGGCCTCGTTAGTTTTGGTTAGGCGTCAGAGACAAGCAGGCCGCCGGTAGAACTCACGTCGCAGTAGCTCCAATAGCAAAGAGAATCCTCGCCAGGAGGAGCTGGGGATAGACATTGGAAGTCTGGACAAACAGGAACAAGGACAAGCCAATGACTGCATATCCGACCATGGCCACGAAGCGAACACCCAAGCGATCAGATATCAGACCCCAGAAAGGACATGCGACCAAAGCCACAATCTCGTCCACGAACCCCAGGGTTCCGACAATGTCGCCAATGCCATTCTTGACATGTAGCAGGTCAGTCAGGACAAAGGAAATGCTGCTGTTGAGGAAGACGAGGAAGGAGATGGAGAACAGAGCTACTCCGAGGAGGTAGCTGATTGCCTGGAAAGTCGTCGTCGACTTGGCAAAGGGAAGATGACGCATCACAGTGTTGCGCGCCATGATTGCAGCTGCGGTCGCGTGTTTGCGACAAGCAAGGTGATGTGATGGGTAAAAGGTATGTCAAGGCCGTCTGCGATATCGTGGGGGAAAGCTCCTGATATCTCGAGCGGTTTCACATGCGCGCAACGATGACGAGAGAAAAAACACACGGGAGTGCTTTTGAGAGCAATGGAATGAAAGCCTGATCAATCTTCTGTTGTTGTTAAGGCCTAATTAAGAGCCTGGTGATTTCACTACGGAATGGAATGACTGAGAAAGACAATATAATAACCAACTCATCTTCCAGGTTTCGCGGGATGGGCTGTCGGGTCCACGTTTGGCCTGGAGAAAGTGGTGAGCTCCAATGAACAAGGCCGATGATGGTGGTGGCTTACATAAGAAAGTGTTGCGTTGCTCTGCGACCTGGCAACCTCCGACTGGTTATATCCCTGCAATCACCCTGCAATCACGTGCTGCATCTTCTTCTGCCCCGCGCTAGATTTGAAGGTTGCCTGTGCTTTCGGCGAAATGTGCCACGGTGCCGAAGTCGGCCATGAGAAAGACTTGGACCCTAGCAATCAATGTGTGTGTGAGAGTCAAGTCAAACTGCAAGAGTGCACGACGGGTTGCGACGGCTTGACAGCTTCATCGCTGCCACAGCAGACGTCGTCGTACAACTTCTTTGCCGAGCCAATCCAGGAACCCTCCTACCTGCGCAGTTATCTGTGACGCGAAGGACGCAGTCAGGTGATTTAGCAGGTAGCCATTGACGCGAACCTCTCATAGCAGAGGTGTATTCCGGAGAGGATCAATTGCTCTACCACGCGCTTTCCATCCCGCCTTAGTCGAGTCGTCCACCGACGAGCAGACGGAGCAAACAGCCCAACATGTCGGCCTCCCTACCGGGCAATCGCGAGCTGCCCGAGTCGCAGTATGACCTCAGCACGTACTGGGGCCGCGTCAGGCAAACCGCCGGCATAACGGATCCGAGGTGAGAAAGCAACCCGGCCAGCGGTTGCTGTCCCCTTGTCAGGAACCGAACCCAATGTCGATGGTCGACGTTCGACGGAAAGAATAGTCTCTGCAAAGAGCAGTAAGCAGCCATTGATTATTCTGTGCAGGGGGTTCCGGGTCTGGCTTGGGGGTTTCAAGGGTCATTCGAGGTATGATCATGGCTAACAGGCGCTCTCCGTGGCAATAGGACGTTGCTTGTGGGCAAGACCGGCCTCGAGCAGGCCAAGCAGGCCATTGTATCATACAAGTCGGGTCAGGTCAAGGAGATGACACCGGAGCTATGGAAAGCCAAGAAGATCATCGACTCGACGCTACACCCCGGTATGTCCATCCAGCGAGCCCAATATTTGTCGAGAGAAGAGCGCCGAAATGTCCATGAAACTTACACCGCACTCGTCTACAGATACCGGTGAAGCAGTCTTCCTCCCCCTCCGCATGTCCTGCTACGTCATCTCGAACCTATTCGTGACGGCAGGCATGCTCACACCCGGCCTCAAGACCACAGGTACCGTCCTCTGGCAGGTAGCGAATCAGTCTCTCAACGTGGCCGTCAACAACGCCAACGCAAACAAGTCTACGCCCCTCTCTTACTCCAAGATCGCGCAGTCCTACTTCCTCGCCGTCGGTGCCTCGTGCGGTGTTGCTGTGGGTCTCAACTCCCTTGTACCCCGGCTCACCCGACTCCCAGCCAACACGCGGCTCATCCTCGGCCGGCTCGTGCCCTTCGCCGCCGTCGCGAGTGCTGGAGCGTTGAATGTGTTCTTGATGAGAAGCGAGGAGATGCGTACGGGCATCGATGTCTACCCTGTGCTCTCCGAGCTGGACAAGCAGAAGCTCGCCCAGGAGGGCAAGGCAGAGAACGATGTCCCCAGCCTGGGCAAGAGCAAGAAGGCCGCGCAGCTCGCCGTGGCCGAGACGGCCCTCTCGCGGGTCCTGAACAGCAGCCCGATTATGGTGATCCCGCCGCTGGTCCTGGTCAGACTACAGAAGACAGAATGGCTCAAGAGGAACCCAAGGCTTACGACACCAATCAACCTGGGACTGATCTTGGTGACAAGTTTCGCGGTGCTGCCCTTTGCGCTAGCGGCTTTCCCACAGAGGCAGAGGGTGAGGGCTGATGGCCTGGAGGAGGCATTCCGCGGACGGGGAGGGGATGGCGGTCTGGTGGTGTTCAATAGGGGGATCTAAGCGGTCGCATGTGCTGGGCCATGTCATCTTGAAAGATTTGCCTCTTCTGTCAATAAGGCAACACCAATGGCTATATCGTCATGGATCTTGGCATAACCTCGGGCGCCTAAGGCTGTGATTCAAGTTGCCAGGCATGACAATGCGCAGATCGCAGGAACTTTGTCGGGTCCCAAGCCTTGCCTGATTGATTGATCTGCAAATGCAAAGTCCCGCTTTGAATAAACGGTTCCCCGGCTGCAGTGATGAACGATGTGTAGCAGTCCTAGCAGTCCAGAGGTTTCCCCTCAACAAGCCAACTTCGGGCACTGGGTTGTTTCAGAACTGTCTTTCAGCTTATTCCGATAGACTGAGTAGCCGACCGAAGGCCTCGCATCTCTGGGCACCCCAACGCTTGGTCACCAACACTCAAAGATGCGTTCTCCACGGTCTTGCCAATCATTCGGCTTTATCACCGAGATCTGCATATGATGTACTTTACGGTCTCCACCGTATTGCATGGGAAAGGGGTGGGCTTTCAGCCTCCCACTACCTTCTTCTCAGGTTCTGTCACGGTCTATCTCCACACCCCGTGGGAGTGCTTCAATCGGGTTCCTAATTGTCGATACGTACACTTGAGGACGAGTTCAACCGACCAACTGTCGAACAACCTTACAAAAGGAAACAGCCTGTGGGCAAGTGGGCAAAGCAATACCATCACGCGAGGCTGAGCTGGTCGTGGCAAACGTGGAGCACTCGCAGACGAACCGCGGCGCAGCCTCGTCTAGTTCCTAGGTCACTGTCCGGATGCTAAGGGGAGGCGGGACCCACTTATGCTGGCCATCATGGTGAATACCTAGGTATTTATAGTCGGTCATCAAGGATATCTACAACGACCCCTGAATAAGCCTGAAGTAAAGCCATGTTGCCGGCCGCAACTCCTGAACGCAGGCACTCTTGTCCGCTGCGTTGTGACAAGTGAGTGAGTTGGCGAAAGTTTGAGGTGCGGGTGGAAAGCAGGGGGGGACTTAGAAGGCAAAGGAAGGGCTTCTTACGAACCCATGTTCAGGCTGAGCTGACAGGTATCTGTCAACATCCATGGATGTATGTAGACGGAACCGACCAGCTGGGCGACTATCAAAGACGACAGTACCTACTTCGGTAGGCCGTTGGATGAGACCACAGCCATGCAGCTGTCACCTCCCCTTGAAGAGGCCTCGGGAGACCTCGGGAGCGGGGAACAATATTTCAACCGCGTCAGCGTTCTGGTAGCGACTCTGGCTGGTGTGCCGCGGTAGGATCCGTCGGCGGGGCAAACCTTCCAAGCCTTCCAAGCCTTCCAACCCAGGTGTTGGGTACGGAGAAGGTTGTTGCGTTCAAAAGTTAGTTGGCCAATTCTTTCGCTACTCAGTACAACATAAGCTTCCTCCAGTCTCATACATCCATAGTGAACGTTTCTTTGGTTGGGTTCAAAGCCGGTGGCCAAGCAGTAAGCACGGGGCTGGGATCAGCACCAGGGCGCACCTACTTCAGGTAGCCAGCAGGAAGGGCGATGATGGCATGCGCCCCAACGCAACCTGACCTTGCATGAGACGAGACCCCCGGCGCCCCCTCCTGACCGGAATGCAAATTCTGGCGAGGATTGATGCTAAAATAAAGTGAAGCAAACACATCAGTTTATACAGATGTGGCTGCACGTAGGTGATGCCTCGAGATCACCCGGGCAACCTTTTTAGAGGCCATGACGGTCTTAATCATCTTTTGATCCTTCCCTGTGGAGATGGATGTGTGTAATGTTGTACTGTAATCCTGGCAAGGCTGGTGTGTGGAAACTCGGATCCCTTACGCGCGGTCCCTGTGCTTCGAGGGGTCTTGCTGATTGGGGAGGTGGCAAAGGGTCACAATAAAGGTTAAGCCGCACGATGCGCTGATAAAAGTGCTACCAATTGCCGCCTATCTCTTGAGAACATGTTGAAAGAAAGAGAAAAAATTCGAGTCCTACCGGTAGCTATGTATCTCCCTTGCGTCCGAAGCCATTAAATGGGGATTTCTCTCGCTCCGTTGGATCGTCAGGCATGCAGATTGTGCGTGCGCGAAGTGACCCCGGACGCCGGGGCAGGGATTTAGACGCTGGCCCGCTCTCGGGTATCTCGCTCGTTATTACTGTATGCCGTACTACAGTACAGTGATATCCTAAGGAGCCTGACTACTCCGCTTCGAGATGGCGTGTGACGCCAAAGCACCTCGAGAAGGGGACCCTGAGGTCATGAGACGCACCACTTACAGCACTCGACGGTCTATGTACAATGTCCGGCATTCCATGGAAGAGGGGTTGAGGAGCTGCAGCCTGAGTTTCGTGCTACCTACATAAGTAGGTAGCTGGTTGAAGAAGGAGGTTTGAGTTTATCTAGCTGTGGTCACGTCCACGGCCACGGCTTCGATGAAGTTGACTAATGGACAATGATGTCAGTGACATCCAAGACGGCGAAGCCAATGGAGACAAGCGAATGGAGACACTTGGGGGATCTGGGCACTTCCATGTTCCATGTGATGTTATTGATGGGTATTGATGGGTACGATGGCACATGGGTATAGAGTACTGGGTAATTTCTACTGTAGTGCCGTAATCTCATTCGAGCCTTCAGGCGGGCGGGGCTTCTCCAGGTGGAAAAAGATATGCCCTGCACACCCGTGGACTGTGCCGCTTGGTAAGTAACGGCCACTGTTACGGGATACATACAGTACCGCGAACCGCGTACAGCGTACGCTGTATAGCTGTACATACCTAAGCATCTTGTGTAGTACAAAAAGACGAGACGAGACGAGCGTTCCGTTCCAACGCGCGATGTTGAGAATCTCTGGCAATGGACGCGTTTCTGTATGACCCTGAACTTTGAAGTTTCTGAGGCCGCAGCGACCTTGAAAGTGTGAGTGATGATACAGATCTACTATATCTAGGTACAGGTAGATACTGGGACTTTGCGCTTTTCAATGATCCTGTCCAGGCGTTCCGAGATGACCTCAGACGATACCGGGACGCTTGAGGGATGCAGCTGGGCAGTGATTAGATAGTCTACAAAAACGTGATCATCCTTCCGAATGAGGCCTCGAGGGTTTGGTCCCTTTTGGTTCTACTGTATTGCCTCCACGTCTTTCACATCATGTAGGCGAGGCGAGGCAAGACAGTGTAATGCTTTGTTCCTCCGTCCCTGGATTCACATTCACTCAGTATGAGCGTAGCTTAGTATCGTGTGTTATCACAGCCATCCATCCGTTTTGGGGAGTTGGTAAAGGCAATGGGGTGGCAGTGGCAACGTTCTCATCACACTGCCTGAGTGGCTACCCTTTTTGTTAGGTTGCTGTCTGATCATCTAAGGGTTGGTTGGTTCGTCTGGGCAGCACGGGCAGCCAGGAAATGTGTCTCACTTTGTCAAGTGAACAGCCAGAACAGGCACCTAACTGTTGAACAGCATATTGATATATATGGGTACAATTGCTCCTCAAAGCACCCTGACTTGAAATATCCAAGGTCGAATGAAAGGCGCCGTAATCTTCCTCAAACATCCAAGGATTCCAAATGGGACGGACCCTGGAGCAGGAGGAGGAAGAACCTGGGGCCAACTTGTGTACCTACCTATGTACAGGGCGTTGCAACGAGATTCCGCTTCTGGCTTGGCACGGCCCCTTCCCCTCCCCTACTGGATTTGACCTCATTTTGGCGTTCAAAGGGCCCCAAAAGGTTCTGTTGCCTCAGGGACCTCGGGACCTGACTTGCATGCAGTGCAGTCCACGGGTGCAGTGACTGGGTGAGTTGCAGTGAGCGAGCGTGCGCAGTGACAGCGACGGTAAAATAAATGATAATAATACCGGTAATGGTAGACTACAGTACCTGGGAACTGTAACTTTGAGACTGGGACGGGCACAATCCCGCCTCACATCCGCCTCGCGCGAACTTGTTATTCCCTTCGCCGAAGCCCTTCCAAGGTTCCTTCCTCTACGGTATCTATGCAGCGGCAGTCTAAGTTAGAGCCAAATTGAATCTCGCAGTAGGGCCTGACCTCACTCTTTTACCACTTACCACCCGTGCCACCTTACAGTACCTCCCTCAATCCCGCGCCGCCTTTTCCATCTTTTTGCCCTCTTCTACACTCGAGGAAACACCACACAAACAACAAACCCACAGAACGTTACCCGGTCCACTTCGACTTCACAATCTTGGTTTTGATCTCCCCGGAATTCAATGTCAAGAATAGCCGCCTTCATCCTCTGACCTGGGGGCCCTTCCGAGCAATCGATCGATTCGATCCGATCCGACTCGACTCGACTCGACTCGTCGACTGACTGCGAAAACCAGAGAGAGCCGCCCAGAGCCAAACCGTCATAGCGACTTCGCACGCTGGCCACCCGCCCGACAAACTGCCAGAATTCCAAGGTTCCTTGGTTTTGGTTTTGGTCGCCCGCCGCCTTTAACCCTGGCTGGTTCGAGTTCACGTCTGCCTCCTCCAATTCCTTGCTTTAACGACGACACTTTCCAGCCATTTGGAAAGACACCCATCACCTTGGAGAAAGGCGTGCGAACCCGTCACAATCAGCACCTCGGCTTTGACTGTCACTGATTCCCCAGACTGCCTACCCTGCCTGAACCTGCAAAGGCGAGCCCTGTTGCTCCTGCTTTGGTTGCCTGCTGTTGCTATTTCCCCGTTTCTCCCGTTCCCCTCCAATTACTAGCAGCAATTTCCAGCTAGAAAGAAACAGGGCCTACGCCGTCAAGGGCCAGTCCTCCGTCTTCGTCCTCCCAACATCGACTGCACCCAAACATCAAAAAGTCACTACACAGCGCACAACACAGCAGCATTTCGACAAGTGAACTGCAGAAAGCAGGACGCCAACAGCAGTCAGAACCATGTCGACCCCGACGACTGCTACTGCTACTATACCCCATTCACATTACCATAATTCCCATCACCATTTTCCCTACTACTCCTCGGGCAACTCTGCGGCCTCGTACCGTTCAGCTGCCCATCAACTCATCCCCGTGACAAGCCGGCTTGCTCCTCCATATTCCGCTGCCACCTCGAGCTACGCTCCCTCCACGACTACTCAGACGACTACATCATCGACCATTAATGGGTCGACTTTCTCCGGCAACTCGTCTGTGGCCCGATCCCACCGACAGGATATAGACTTGCCCTCGATCCTCGACCAGAACTACACCACAATGCCAGCTGCTTCCTCTAAAATGCAACCTGCCACAAGTTCGGAGTCTGCGCGAAAGCGGAGGCGGGAGAGCCCCGTGGATTGGAACAAGTTCTACGGTGGCCAGCCGCCCAAGGAGATCATCGTCATTGATGACACTCCCGAACCCGAGAGTGCCGCCCCTCCTTCTGCCTCGCAACACTCGGTCAACAGCAGTGTAGCGTACAGCTACACTAACGGTGCCAACGGTGCCAACGGTGTGAATGGTGCTGGGGCTGTTGGTGTTGCCGCCGCTGTTCCCGCCAGCACAACTGTCGCAAGACATGCTCCCAAGAGGCGGAAGGGAAATGATGATGCACCCACAACCTCGGGTACTCGATACGACCCTGTCCATCACAGTAGACTGAACGGCCCCTTGACCACTACTCCTCGTCAGAACGGAACGCCTGCTGGCTCGACAATCTCGTCAAGTGACAGGACAAACTCCGCGATACACACCACGGCTGCTACGTCACTCGGCTCCTTATCTTCAGGTGGTCAATATGATTACGATGCCCAGCCCGGTCAAAAGAGGAAGCGGACCCGGCAGCAAGTCGCAAACGAGATCAAGCGGAGAGAAACCGCCATCATCGGCCACGCCTTTCCAAGCTACCATCCGCCTCCTCAACCCCCGAAGAAGGCTGGAGACGTCCACGTTCGTGTGATTCAAGAGGTAAGTTCTACTTTTTGCTGATCTTGTGGAGAGCGGTTTTGCTCATCATTGCTCTTGCAGGCATATAAGAGTGCACAAGTCGATGACAGTGATGGTCACTACATTGTTGTGCCAGATGCCGAACTTACTGAAAATTGTGAGTTATCTTCGAATCTAGCCTTGGTTAACCTCCGCGGTGACTAATCCTTCTAGACAAAATGATCAAGATGCTGGGCCAGGGAACTTTCGGTAAAGTGGTTCAGGCTCGTGATCGAAGGAGGAACGAACTTGTTGCCATCAAAATTATTCGTTCGGTGCAAAAGTACAGGGACGCTTCGAGGATCGAGCTTCGGGTATTGGCCACGCTGAAGGCCAACGATGCGGAAAACCGGAATCGCTGCATTCATCTTCGCGATTGCTTTGACTACAGGGGTCACATCTGCATTGTCATGGATCTACTGGGTCAGAGCGTGTTCGATTTCCTGAAGGGCAACCAATTTGTTCCTTTCCCGAACAGCCAGATTCAGAGCTTTGCACGACAGCTCTTTACGAGCGTTGCCTGTAAGTTCCCAAGGTAGTCACTCCCAGGGGAGCGTGGTTGCTGACAGATTATAGTCCTTCACGATCTTAATCTGATCCACACTGATCTGAAGCCGGAGAACATCTTGCTGTACGACAGTGCCTACCAGACTTTTACATACAACCGGAAGATCCCTTCTTCGTCGCTTCAAGTGAACCGCAACGCGACACAGCGACGGGTTCTCTTGGACACGGAGATTCGTCTGATTGATTTTGGATCTGCGACCTTCCAAGACGAATACCACTCCTCTGTGGTGTCCACCCGACATTATCGAGCACCTGAAATCATCCTCGGATTAGGATGGTCGTTCCCGTGCGACATTTGGAGTATAGGGTGTATCCTCGTCGAGTTCTTCACAGGTGACGCGTTGTTTCAGACTCATGAAAATCTGGAACACCTAGCTATGATGGAGAGCGTCGTGGGTTCCCGCATCGACAGCCACCTTGTCACCCAGGTCAACAAGATGACAAGGAATGGTGGCAACCCGGCTTCCAAGTATGTCAATTTCCAGTGGTATTTTCGACCAGACTCTAACGTCATCTAGGTACTTCAAGAGGGGCAAGCTGGATTACCCACAAATCGAAACGACTAGGGCATCGAAACGCTTTGTCAAGGCTATGAAGAAACTGGATGTAGGTCCAAGCATGAAGCCATCTGTTTGATTTTCGTCATTGGCTGACCATCATATAGGAAATCATCCCCAATAATACACCTTTTCTGAAGAACTTCAGGGATCTCCTGAAAAAGATATTCGTCTACGATCCCGTTCACCGCATTACTGCCAAGCAGGCTTTGCAACACCCATGGTTCAATGAGACGGCACATCCAGACGACGGCACTGAGGCTGCGAAGATCAAGATGGAGCGACTACGAGCTAGTCAAGGCTTGCCGTCAGGTCGTAGTGTGCATGGCTGAGAGGAGGATATACCATTCATTGTTGGATTAAACATAATTAATTTCGGGCATCCCTTGGTATGATATGGACAATTAGGGACACGTGGATCGGTCGGCATGAGCGCGTTGAGGAGTTCGTCCTTTGTCCATCTTGGACACAATAGGTCTGATTTCTTACTTGGGGCAAAGGGCGGTAACGGATTGACGAATTGCGGGAGCGAAAATGTCAGGGACACCAATATCTTCGGGAGACGGCTTATCGCCTTCTATATAGCCTCGACTCATCCTCAAATTGGCGGGACGGCTATGCTTGCAATGATTGAGCGATGCCTTGATGATGACTGACTTGGTACCTCGTCTGTACTGTCCGTGTGGCACCCACGATTCCAGAACCGCCATGAACGACCGCTGCCTCCCTCGGATTCGCGACGACTCAATCACGATGACTTGAACAGCAGGAAACAGACAGCACAGCACAATCGGGCCTTTGATCCATCATCGATCCCATCGAAGACCCACTTGACAATAATAGGCTCCGTGACCGGGAGCTCAAGGTGTGCTGGAACAAACGGATCGAGTACAAGCTCAGCAGGCCAAGACAATGCCGTTGTTGAAGGCCAGCATCGTCCAGGGCATCGCCATTAAACAAAGGGCCTTGGTTCACCCAGAGGGTGCGACGCAAGAACAATCAAGACCCGTCAAAGGAGGAAGCCGTCAAAGGAGGAGCCGCCAAAGCATCAAAGGACAGTTTGGTGTCTCTCGGGAATGGATTCGCCGCGCTTCGATTGCCCTATTCGACGTGCAAGGAATATAAGACAGATGGATGGGCCTACTGATGCCTTGGACGAACTGGACCATAGGATCCCTCAGTTCTGCGGATAAAAATCTCGAGCTTCCTCTTGCTATACCATCTTGCTTGCCTTGCTGACTACATAGCGCGATATACACATCCCTCTGCAGGTTCAGAGTCTTTGTCTTACTAGAGCGTCCAGGTACCATAGAGAGGAGAGAATAGAACAAGAGAAACTACACCCAAGCAAACACACATCATCACCGAGCAACAGACACGGCGGTCAAGATGGTCAAACGATACCGCCACATCTCCGATCTCACCCCCAATGACATTGACCTACTCGCCCGCGTCCTTCGCCTCCCACCCACCGCGAGACTGAAAGTCGACGGCTCGCCTGCCCCCCAATGGCTCGCGCGGCAGTCCCAAAAGATCTCCCAACTCCCTAAGCCCCTCCAGCGCCCTCACAACTGGCTGGAGCGGCTCAGCGTCTACACGAACGAGAAGCTCAACCTGACCATCGAGGACCTGATCCCGCAGTGCGCGGTCCTCTGCGACGCGCATAAGGGTCTGAACCCCTGGGTCGTCCACAGGATCTTCCTGCTCCTGTCCGAGGAGGTCACGCGGCGGCTGGACCCGCTGCGGAAGTACCTCAAGGACCCGGACAGGTATGGTAACAACGACGACAAGGTCAAGTTTGAGACCTTCCCTGCCGAGGTCCAGGATTATGTTGATAGGATGAATGCCCTCCTGTCCCTGTGGACGGGCCCGAAGGTCTTCGCGCGCATCGTTGGCTCGAATTACCCGCCGGGGATGGCCCTGCCACGTGTAGAGAGCCACTGTGAGGCTTGCATCGTTTCCTGTGTGGGCGCGCGCGCTCAGGCGCTGTGTGACCTGCGGGCTATGATGTGCGGCCGGTCCCATAGGAGAAGGGAGCCCGTGCTGCTGAGGCTGGTGGAGGCGTGGATCGGGAATATTAGTGGGGAGGATGCGGAGAGGATGTTGAGCCAGAGTGCGGTGATGGCTAGCATTGTGCGTCGTGTGCGGCGGGCTGTAATAGGGAAGGGGGCTGGACATCGTCACCGCTACGACCATCATCGTCATCATCGTCGTCGTCATCTGACGCCGTATGAGAAGAGGGAGAGGGAGCGTGTAGGCATGGAAGGAGATTCGGATCACCAGAGGTTGAGTGCGAAGCAGAGACGGGCCCTGCTTGGGGAGATCGATGGGACGTCGGATAAGAAGTCTGGATGGGATTCGCGGAAAAGGGATCATCATCGCCATGGTAAGCACTCTTCGTCTTCTGCCCATCCCATCTCTGCATCGACCAGCGCACCTTTGTCCACTGCACCAGCCATCAACACTGTCAAGCCCAGCAGACATGGTAACGAGTCAATGTCAGTTGATAACCATCAGCAGACTCACTGCGGCTCCTGGGATAATTATTCGTATATCGTTGACGAGAGTCGCGGTCCCGACGGCGAGGAAGACACCGAGCCCTTCCCCGATTACAACGATATTGAGTTTGACGAAGCCGAACCGGGTGCGACGTACAGGCTCCAGGACCAGGTCCAGAGCTGGTACGACCAGTACACAGATATTGTCGGCCCCGCTGACGGACCAGAGGTCAACAAAAGCTTCGCCCACCCTGCCTTCAGACAGACGGTTGCCGAAATGGAGGACCGCATCTGCAGTCCGCAGGTGGCCATGTCGGCCATGCCCGCGCCTCTGCAGGTCAGTGAGGGCATTTTCCCGTGGGATGAAGACGAAGACGATAATTGGGTTCCGGCCGCTGCCGCTGCCGCTCGAACTGAAGTCAGCCAGTGGACCGACGTCAGTGTCCATACAACAGCGACGCAGCCCACGTGTAAGAACGACCGTAGGCCCGGCCGTCCTATCAGTGAGGTGCCGTCGGTGCCGCAGGTGCCCTCCATGTACAGGGACGGTGTCGCTGCTGACGTCGCCATTGATCATCATCATGAGGATCACGCGAGCGCGATGGGCGAGTCTGTTCCCCAGGATGCCCACGGACGTGGGAGCAGCGAGGCATACGGTGGTGGTGCCTTCTATCCTGCCCCGTCGAGCGTGTACTCCAACGACGCCCCTGCTGTACCCCACCCTCCTCCTGCTGCGACCACTTACGTGGGCTTCCCAGCTGACGCATACTACTCATCACCACCGACGCCGCCGCCACAAAAGAGCGATGATATTCGGCCTGCTATTCCTCCCAGCCTCTTTGGGGGAAAGTTCCAGAACCCGAGGACTCCACCTCGGGTACCTCGACCGCAACACCGCCGGAGTCAACCAGGGAGCAGCATGGGGATACCGGACGCAATAGCAGCTTCAGAAATTACACAATGGCCAGGCCCATACCCGTACGACATGAGCGCTCCTCCGCATAGCGGAAGCCGGCAACACCGCAGAATACCTTCCTCCTCCTCAACTCCCAGGTGCTCCATGAGGAAAACGCCGAACAGCAATAGCACGCCCGATACGACGCTCTCCAGCCGGGATTTTCTGCAGGCGAACTCGGACACAGAAGATCCTGCTGATAACAAGACCGTCCTGCCTGAGGACTCGGTGTCCGCGGTCGGTCGGTTCTACCCCCCTGAGGAGCCTGGTGTCGTCCATCGTTATCGACAGATGCAGCGGGATCAGGTCGATGCCGACGAGGCTCTAGCTAGGCAGTTGGCGCAGATGGACATACATGATCTGTCCCGGTATGGCTGACGAGGGTGTTAGTGCTGATGGGGAGTATAGTATCGACGAGGACGATGAGGAGGATGATGATGAGGATGAGTGTTCCCCCATGGCGATTGCGGCTAGTGGTGAGACGGCGAGGGAGGATGATTGGAAAAAGGAATTCCAGCTCGGAGGGGAGTCCGAGTGGTTGTAAAGTCAATGTTGAAGACCCAGGTAAGTCTTGCAACGTCCAGTCTGGTTCGTTTCCCCTCGTTCTAGAGTCCGACTCCCTATCTTTCGCTTCAAGAACAACCCACCCCACTCATTTTGTCAATTTTCTATGCCCGGATTCAGGCATCATGCCAATACAAACCTTCTTCACTAGGACAATTACTTGACACAAAGCTTACTCTGTGACTGATCGTTGTAATTTCCACTGACATGAAAAGACTCCTGTATGTGTACAATGTGTAAGCTTGATATACAGTTGAGAATTCCAGTGCTTTGTCATCTTTATGCAACTGGATGTAACAGGGCAACAAGGCTGTAGACAAGTGAGGAGGAGTTGCGTTTCTATATTCGTTTCTATGCCGAATGGCTTGACTGACATGTCATTTTGAATACCTCCTAATTCTTATAACGAATCAACGGCTTGGGGCTCGATCTAATCCAGCTTTGGAGGCTCGTCATCGCCGGCCTCCTCGTACAACTTCCGCAGCGCGGGCAGGAACAACTCAGCCTTCTTGAAATCTCCAAGCTTGACGCACATCTGGTCGAAGGCCATCAGAACGACCTGGTCCTTCACCGACCCCTCGCGCTCACTGCTGCTCGACGCGTTCGCGATCTTGGGGTACCTCTGCGAGAAATGCGTCAACAGCACCCTCCGGGCCCTCATATCCCTCGCCACACCGAGCGCCTCGCTCATGGTACAGTGCTTCTTGGCCAGCGCGTCACCCCTCAGCTCGTCGTCCAGCGTGCTCTCGTGGATCAGCAGCGTGCAGTCGCGGCCGATCTCGGCGAACGTCGGCGACGGGCGGCAGTCGCCCGAGTAGGCGATGCGCAGGCCCGACGGCCAGGTGAAGACGCACGCCAGCGCGCCGTGGCAGTGGTCCACGCGCGCCGCATCGATGCGCGTGATTCCCGTCTCCCTCGCGAGCGTCGCGTTGGCGATGAAGGGTGTCTGCTTCGTCTCCCGCTGCGCCTGGCCCCTGATCTCGATCAGCCGGAGGCGGTCGAAGCCGTAGTCCTCGACGTCGGCGTACTCGCGCAGCCAGTCCAGCATGTTTGTGTGCGACGCGACGGCCAGCTTGGGCGGTATCTGCTCGTCGGCGGTGGCGTCGCGCCACGCCCTGATGACGCTGGCGGTCCCCAGGTGGTGGTCCGCGTGCAGGTGGCTGATCCAGATCACCTTGAGCTCGCGTAGGATATCGTCCGCGCCGGCGATGCCGTACATGCGACGCAGCTGACCGAGGGTGTTCTCGCCGCAGTCGAACAGGTAGGCGCCGTAGCCGGGAACCCGGACGATGGTCGCGGAGACGTTGCGGTACTTGGATGGGAGGGCGGACCCGGTGCCGAGAGGGATGATCTCGGCATCGCGGTTGGGGATGTCTTTCTCAGTGTCCTCGATATTGGCGAGGAAGGCAGGGTCGGACAATTTTGTCCTGGCCTTGTCTGCCATTCTGATGACACCCTGGTTCAATCCGGTCAATGGGCTGACGGTGTCCATGAGTGGCACTATCTCCTCGTCTTGAAATATAACGCGTGGTGCTAGTTGCACCTTTGCTCCTGTGCGAGCCGCCTCGAATACTTCTGAGTGTTGGCCTTCACTCTTGTTGCTATAGACCGGGAGAGGGAACCTTTCTGGATCTATGCGGTGGCTCCTGATCAGATTGCCTGCTGCAGACTCCATAGCAACATAATTAGGACTTGCATCTGGGGAAAAGACGCTATGTTTCAAGGACTGACGGTCCTGCATAAATGCTTGGATTCTTGGGTCTGTCACCACTCCAGGTCCCAAGATCCAGTATATGATGTCCACAGTCTTCATTAAAGCATCGGTAGACCACTCTGTCCGAGCAAGGAAGGGCTCCAAATAAGACACATCAGGGAGGTCGACTACAACGAATCCGCGGCCTTCGATGGTTTCTCCGATGCACATCTCCGGGGTCACGTCTGTTCCTTCATTGCCCTTGACAGTCTCTCCCGCGATGAGCTTCTTGTAGTCCTGCTTGGCCACTCCATGTTTCTGAGCCTCTTGTACATTAAATTTTCCCCTGCGGG
Organism: Cytospora paraplurivora; assembly: GCA_021272945.2. Lineage (NCBI taxonomy): Eukaryota > Fungi > Ascomycota > Sordariomycetes > Diaporthales > Cytosporaceae > Cytospora > Cytospora paraplurivora. Next base: position 227,129 of record JAJSPL020000031.1, read on the forward strand.
GCTGGCCCTTCACGATATAGCATATGGATTGCGTCGAAGGAGACGTTGGCGGCAGTCTTGATATTCTGGTTGCTGGCCATGGCGTACGAGTGAGAACAGGAATGTCAGGGACGGGACCAGAGTCCCCAGGCATGGGGCCTTCATACTTCTTGATCTTGCCGTCCTCGCCCTTGACGAAGATTGCGGCGGGGAGCTTGACCCTGTGTAGGGTAGTCTCCACCATGGCATCGATCTCCCAGTCTGAATCGAACATGTGATCGACCACTGACTTGACAATCTTTCGATTCATCTCTGCTTCCTCTGCAGGTTGGCTTGTAACATTGGACTTGGTGGGTTCGGTATCCTCCTCTGCGATCATATCATCGTGGCTCCTCTTACGGCTTTGAGGCTTGGCCTGCTCCTCTGGCTTCAGCGACACGGACCAAACTTTGACATTGGCGTCCTCGAAGTCGGGATCCCTCGACTCGTTCTGGTCTAATTGAGAATCATGCCGTATCTCCTGTAGCTTCAACGGTAAACCCTTTCGAAATATGAATCGCCTGGCAGTGGCAAGCATCTGGTTGATGTTCTCGGCGCCATGTATCTTCAAGCTCGGTATTGTAGACAGTCCTTGGTCCTGCCTTTTCTTTTGCTTCCTGGCATTGTCGTCCGGTACGTTCTGCAGCGCAACAACGTCCGCGATGGTAAGAATCATTCCCAGTAGACCGCCGGCATTCCTCCAAGTGACGGGACCGGTTAGGAATATCTCGTCCAACTTGCTGAGACCGACCTTCCGCTGGTTCATAGACCGCTGGGTCCCTTCGGCTATGTGGCCAAAGATGTAACGTCGGTTGTCGAAATGTAGCAGTATGCACGCGCCGGGCGTGTCCGCCGTAGGCGTGGACACGACCTGAACCCAGTTAAGCATTGGGCTTTTGTATCCGGAGCCGGGGTATCGACGATGCTTTTGGGGTATGGAGATGACGACAAGTCGCTGCCGTCTGCTTTGTGGATGAGGAAAGAGTGAGGCCTGCCCCTGAATCTGTCCTGGATCCTATCCGAGTAGTTTGGGGGTAAGTCGAGGACACGAACTCGGGGGCCGAAGTGGTTTGGAGGGATCTCTACAGAGTGTAGGCTTGGCCGCGGAAATCTGGTGGTGGTCGCTCGAGAGGATTGTCGCAGTGCGTATTGTAGGCGTGTCGATGGTCCTCTCAAGCTTATACGCACAATTGATGTACCTAGCATCGCCCTTCGTCTCCCTAACGCCTAGAAATCTATGCGCCGGCGACCTGAATATGATAATCGCCCTTTCAAGCTCTCGCCGGTTGACTCGAAGGCTGCTTTTAGTCGGCAGTTCAAGAAATCCTTATCTTATCGAATGAGCTGAATTGCACCGAAGGCGCCACCTGGTGACAGCTGCGTTGGACCGGTGTTTATCTAGGTACTTGTGACGTTGTACATCTGAGAGGGTTAGGGATTTCATCATGGTCAACCCTGACCCTGTTATGGACGAGTCTATGTACATATCAGATTGCCTGCCCCAAATCAGGGGGCCCACTAAAAAGTCTGCCATCAACGCTCGTCTTTCGAGGGCCAGTTGACGGATTAACAGAGGTGACCACTCCTCTATTTCCACTAATACTTCCATACTTCCACCAACACAGTCGCAAAATGGTTAAAAGAAAGCGTCAAGCAGCCCCCGAGAGCGAGGTCTCCCAGAAGCCCCAGGACCTGAAGAAAATCAAGCCCAATGTTGCTTCCACCACCGTGAAATCGCAGGCGGCGACCAACCCAGCCAAGTCCAACGGCACCGGCAAGAAGCCCACCACCACCACCACCACAACCACAACCACAACGGCACGAAGCACATCTCCCATTACGATACAGATAGTCGCCGGCTCCTACGACCGCGTCCTCCACGGCGTTACGGCCACGATAACACCCTCGAACACAAACGACACCCCCTCGCTGAGTTTCGCCGACAGCTTCCTCTTCAACGCGCACACCTCCGCCATCCGATGTCTCGCCCTCTCCCCACCCAGCGCAGCCGTACCGGGCCAGTCGCAGAAGGTGATGCTCGCATCAGGCAGCACGGACGAGCGCATCAACGTGTACAACCTCTCCGCCCACCCCCCAAGCACCAAGACGAGCCCTGACCAGGAGCTCATGTCGACCATCGCCAAGAGGCCCATCCTGGAGAACAGCAAGAACAAGGAGCTGGGGACGCTGCTGCACCACTCGAGCACCGTGACCAAGGTCGTCTTCCCCACGAGGTCCAAGCTGCTGTCCAGCTCGGAGGACAGCACCATCGCCGTGACGAGGACGCGGGACTGGTCCCTGCTGTCGAACATCAAGGCGCCCGTGCCCAACGTCTTCGGACGGCCGTCTGGCGACACGGCACCCATGGGCGGTACCCCGTCCGGGGTGAACGACTTCGCGGTGCACCCGAGCATGAAGGTCATGATCAGCGTCAGCAAGAGCGAGCGGTGCATGCGGTTGTGGAACCTGGTGACGGGCAAGAAGGCCGGGGTCCTGGAGTTCGGGCGCGACGTGCTGCAGGAGATCGGCGAGGGCAGGCGCTCGACAGGCGAGGGGAGGAAGGTCGTCTGGGGCAGCAACGACGAGTCGGGCGACGAGTTCGCCGTCGGGTTCGACCGGGACATACTCGTGTTCGGCATGGACAGCAAGGTCCGGTGCAGGGTGATGCCCGACGCGAGGACGAAGCTCCACGAGTTCTGCTACGTCAGGCTCGATGCTGATTCGGAGGCGACGGTGCTGGCTGTGTCGACCGAGGATGGGAGGATACTCTTTTACTCGACCAAGGTGGATGACCTGGAGGACCCGGAGAAGGACATGAAGCTGCCCCGGGCAAAGCTTCTTGCGCAGATTGGCGGCAAGGCTGCCGGGGTTTCCGGCCGAGTCAAGGACTTCAAGGTGGTGAAAGCGGAGGACGCTACGGGTGTTTGGTATATCGCGTCCGCAAGCAGTGATGGAACGCTGAGGGTCTGGGAGCTGACACGGGAGGAGCTCGCGCCTAAGAAGGGCAAGGAGGCCCCTCAGGCTGGGAAGCTGCTTGGGACCTACGAGACGCAGAACAGGATCACATGTATGGAAGCATTTGTCATGATACCCCGGCCGGAAGGCGTCGAGGAGAGCGAGGATGAGCAGGAGAGCGAGGAGGCCAGTGACGATAGCGACGAAGAGTGAGCGAATAAATGCAACTGACGGCCTGGAACAACGGGCCTACAGTAATTGTTACAGAAACTGCAGCCTCGCTCAATGAGGCCACGCCTTTGTACCTCACGTATCATGCTGATTATACAGAAGAGGTTCAACAGCACATTACCTGTGACGATCGTAGATTGACAGATCGGCGTTGTGCAGATCAGAGCATATAGGGCCGACAAAGCCAAGCCAACAGCCTGTTCTGGACATTGGTCGAGATCCGCAAACTACTCCTTCTTCCATTATCAATCTCCCGACTGTGCCCAAGATGTCAGACCGGCCGTCATCGTTCTAATATCCAGAAAATGCCCAGTTTCTTTCTTTATTTTTGATTCCCAAAGTTCCGTAACCCATGCCACACATTATCACCTCGATATCCGGTGCTCACCTCAGACCACCCCATCTCCCCCGACCTACGGCCGATTTATTCAGGGCCAGTCGCCGGCCAATGTTTCCAAAGCAGACACAGCTGCAGAACAGTACACTCAGCACCCATATGCCCGTCTCGATCGTCCGTTGGGTTGCGAGACCACCAAGCATGAGTGGCCCAGCACCGGCCTGGCCAGTCCCGTTCCGATTTAGAAATTGCGAAGAGTATCCGACAGGTGTGGGCATAAACTCCGAGTTCAGACCCATCAGTACTACGGAACCTGCAAGGCCGACGACCGCGGAGAGGAGGAACCCGGGTTTCGACCTGTCGATCACGTACCACAGGAAGGGGTTAACCATCGCCAAGGTCATGGAGACCTGCATTGTGGACGCCCAGGGTACTTTCCTCTGAAAGAAAGCGTATTAGTCTCTTGGTATCCCGCGTGTTGAAGATCATCAAAGACGGCAGAGGACTTACAATAGCAAAGACAATGCCGGCAAAGGCGCCAACCCCACGAACCACCAGGGCCCAATCCGTCCCGGGAGCCTCACCCTCCTGAAAAGCCTCCTGGACAATATCCCCGTCCTCTTCCTCATCGCTCTCAGCCCTTTCGAACGACTGCTCCCACTTGCCGTCAAACCAGGGTAGCAGGTTACCCAGGACGACCCCAAAGACGCCCCAGCAGGCGAGGTATTTCGAGCTGTAATTGGACCCGATGATGCCCTCCACGGGGGACGGCGGCCAGTTCTGCTCCACTGAGAGTCGCGACAGCAGAGCCCCATAGCCCAGCCCCAGCACGAAGAGCACCGCGGTGCGAATCGCGAGCGACAGGATCGTCTGCTGCCCCGAGGGCTGTGGCAGGCCGTGACCCACGGGGCTCGAGGAAGTCACGTGGGCGGACGACCGCCGCCTCTTCAGTAGCGAGGACCTGTCCTTGACCAGTCTGTATATCTCCTCGTCCACCGAGCCCCTTGCGGCCGTGGCAGGGGTCTCGGCGCCCGTGCCCCAAGGCGTATCGGGTAGTTCTGAACCGTAGACAGCGTCGCCGGCCGGGTAGCCTGATATGTTGGGGGAGTATATGCCGGCGAGGGTCGAGCTCGTGAGGTTCTTGTAGGAGGTGGCGCGGCTGATTGAATCGTCGCCCTGGGCGGCATTGAAGACTCGTCGGAGCTCGAGGAAGCTCTGATTTGCATCTGAGCCCGGGCTGGGCGGCGGGGAGTCCTCGTCCTCCGGGGGCGTGGGGCTCTCGAGGCCGATCTCGAAGGGCCGGCGGGGGATTGGCCGCAATATTGGAGGGCCGGTCTTGTCAGACATGGTGGGCTGGGGTAGTGGGATTATGAGATGCAGAGGTAGATATGCAGCTGACCGATGCTCCGCGTGCGGTCTTGTGTCCAAGCTGGATGGAAGGCGTGAAGGGAGGGCGCTTGCTCTTGTCGAGTTATGTGTCTGTCGGGGGATTGCTTCGAGCTTTTGCAACATGGGGCGCAGGCGATTGATGAAGGTCTATCTATGCTGGTCTTGTCTTCGGTCTCGTGCTTCGAAATGGTTGGTATGCCGTGCCCGATGGGTATCAAGGTTTTCGCAGTGCAGTGCAGTGCAGTTCCGACGCGGGGAAGAAGTGGTAGAAGTGAGTGGCAGTGGCAGTGGCAGTGACAGTGACAGTGACAGTGACAGTGACAGTGACATGTGAAGTGAGACTGCAAGATTCGAAAAGACGGCCGCTGTGGTTGGAGGTGACAGCCAACTGCCAATGGTATGGAAGCTCTCTTCCGATGCAGTTTGAGAAAGAAGAGGGTGGCTTGCTCAGCTCGACTCAACAATTGGGACAGGAATCGTAAGGGTATGAGGGGTGGTGGGTATGATAGGCCAGGGGAAGGAGGAGGGGGAGAGAGGGGAGAAGGGGAAGGGGAAGGGGAAGGGGAAGGGGAGAAACAGCCTGTATCCCGAAAATGGTAAGTGGTGAGTGGTAGATGGTAAAAGTTAAGAGAGTGAAAACGGATACGAGACGGAGACTATGAGACTATGAGAGACTATGAGACCCTATGAGACGTCTCCTATGAGACGATGGAACGATGGGACGATGGGACGACGGGACGGGTGATACGATGGGTTGTAGCTTGTACTATGTAGCTTGCAGCTTGCGACTACAAATGCAACCGTCTCTGCTCTTGGAAAAGATAGTCTAGACAGACAAAAAATGCCTGTCACCCTCCGTCCTCCTTCCTCCTTCCTCCTTCCTCCTTCCTCCTTCCTCCTTCCTCCTTCTTGGTGATCAAATGGGGAACATGCCCCCATCTGTAGATTTCACATGCCATCTGCAACCTGTGCACAGTGGATCAGCTGTCCCTTTTCTCGCACTTGTGACTCGCCTGTGATCATCCAAGGGTTGTTCCCCTGCCTGTCCTGATTCGTTCTACCCCAGATTTCGATGCCTGGCTATAGTACTGTACAGGTGCCCACTGGATACCTAGGTACTGTATGCAGTATAATGTCTGCTGTACCGCATACCTGTACACCACCTACAGTACAAACCTACATACACTACTATGTACCTAGGTATAATGGCGGGGATCCACGGCGCTACCGAGCTGGACACCCACCAGTTGACCTGGAAGGGTCCGACAGACCCCACTTCTGAAAGGGGTCCCAGTACTAGGCAGTCTACCTAGTATAGTATCTTGATCTTGAAGCTAGCTAGACTGCCTAGGTGGCCTGTCATCGTCGGTCTTGTTGCTTCTGTGGAGGTAAAGAAGCCGGCGAGGCGGGGCTTACCATGTACACATACTTATACGTACCAGGCTCTGTATCGGGTAACGGGATATCCACTCCTCTGCTTGGCCTGATTGGTCAATATGGGTTGGACCATGGTGAGCCCCTCCTCCTGGAGCGTCAACTGGCCGACGAGTTGTTCCCGACAATTGTGTGGCAGTTCAAGCATCTTTCAAGCCAGGCACCATGGAAAGTGGTGGAAGTTCTGACTCCATTCTGAAAACAGAGATAGTTGCTTACATGGCCATCTTACCCTCTCAAACTTCCAGAGTGCAGATCAGACGACGATGGCAAAGCGAGGACCCAGTCATAGACATACGACTTATACCGCGGCCCTGCGGACAGAAGCCGAAGGTCTTCTATTGCAATAATCTCGAATCCTCCGAGCGGGTCACTTATTACGACTTCCTCATAGAAGAGCCAAATGTCATAGACTTCGACCTGCAATGGCCTTGCTACAACCAGGGGAGCAGGTTGGAGCGCCTCCAAGGCAACATCGGCGTCATTACCATCGCTGTCAAGGACAAGATTGCCATGTCGGTGCCCACAAGGGCAGAAAGCCTGAGGACTTGATCGCCTCGTCACTGCGGAAGGTCATCGAATTGCCGACCATTACCAAAGCTGGCGTCAACATCCTCACGGCGGACTTCAAAAGGCTGCGGGAGCATTTCGGCCTCAACCCACAAGGAGCAGTCGAGCTCAGCCATCTTCACAATATGGTCACGCTTGCGCGCCCGGGAGCCCAGCTTGGATTTTGCACCGCCAAACTCTCCAGCCTGGCAGGGCAGGTCAAAACACAACTCGGTTTACCACTGGATAAGGGTAGCAGCACGGTGCGGACGAGCAACTGGAGCAGGAAGTACCTGACAGGAGAGCAGCCTACGCCGCGTCAGATGCATACGCAAGCCTTCATAATCCACCACTGCCTCAAACTCGCGAGGATCGCCATGGAGGCAATACCGCCGGCGCCGTTGTGGGCTGAGAGGTATGAATGGTTTAGACACATTCCTGGGAGAGGCCCCAATGCTCCTGTTAGAGATAGGAAGCTCTGGTGAAGACGTGAGGACCATAATTGCTGCAGACTTCTTCCAAGGACGCCGAGAGAACGTCCACATTGCGGATCGTAGGGAGCCTCTTCCTGAGCCAGCGAGCTCGGGACCGAGTACAGCTGGCATACATGGCCAGCCTGCCACGCCCAGCCGGAGATCCTGCAATGTTGCGGCAGCAACTACAACAGCCTCACCATCAGAACGTAAAGGAGGCAAAAAGGCTAAGAATGACGCAAGCAGCAGGTTGCTCAAGAAGCTGAAGGACTCCCGAGAAAACATCGCAAAGTCGAGGCGTTGCGAGCCCTTCAGAGCCGCTCAGAACTCCGTGCTGGAGGCTATCATGCGGGACATGCTACAGACCAAAGCTGACTTCTTGAAGATCAAGGGATCGGCAAGAAGAGAGCGAAGAGCCTAGGAGCAGCATGGTTCAACATCGACTTTCTTCACCAAGCGGAGGAGGTTAGCAAAGGCAGGAGCCGGTCGCTTTCCAAGGGCGGACGAACCGCAAATGCCGAGTTGCCTGACAACCTGACGGACAACTCGGATGGTTCGGGCATCAATGAAGCTGTGTCACCCGTTACTCCGAATACAATACCGCCGCAGCTGCACACAGGTTGTACATCAACGTACAGAAGATAGATCTCAGGTCGCAGGAGACACAGTCAAGCGCATAGAGCGGGAAAACAGTGATGAGGAGCATTCCAACCACCGCGGAAGCCCACTCGCAAGGAGTTCAATGCTGGGTCTCCAACTAGATCGAGATCACCGCCTGTGAGCGTTTGTCTTGTTTTATCATCCCCAAACAACACACCAGTCATGGGTTGTGCGCGTTGGTGATGTATTGATTTCCGGCATAGGTACAGCTACACGGCATCATGCAGTACTTCCCACCACAGAGCGGTAGCGGGTAGACGGTGACGATAGCGGCAGTTCGAGGCCTCACTGTGCTCTCGCCGCGTTGTGTGGTTTGAGTGTCATGTCTCGAGCTGACCCGAGAGGCTTTCGTTGTCATCGTGGCTTATAGCCTGTCAGGCTCGTCGGCCCGACGTCAAGCTCCGGGACCATCGCTCCGGAATAATATTACGAGCACGTACGCTGATAATATGGCTTGCCGCCACCAGAGGCAAGGCAAGGAAATATGTAGGTGTCTACGCCCGTGAGATAAAGCATGGTAACAGGCACGCTAAGGTGCCCCAGGACCCTGCGAGCCGGGCAGTCGGGGCACATATGTACGCCGTAGGTAAGCTCCAGGGTCGTCGTACAGAGCATGGGTCATTTGGCGTGTTCCATCGAACTTAGGGATATTGATGAAGACCCAGGGTGCTGCAGTGCATACTTGGCAGCATGTGCGGCATGATACTGCCCGTCCCTTCACCACGGGTAGGTCCGTCTTTCGTCGAACGATGGCATCTCGTCATGTGACCTCAGATGTGACACCCTCGAGGAAATCATCGTCGATTCGTGTCGATCCGGGCAGGAGCTGAGGCGTCGTGTCGATGATCGTTGGCAGCCGCGGAATCGGCGTTCGACAGGCATGGCCACGATGGCGACTTGCCATACCATGCATCAGGCGGCCAATCTGGGGCTGCAGAGTGCAGGTAGGTAGGTGATAGGAATCGGCACTATCCTTCCGGTAGCATGTACTACAGGAGGATCCTTCGAGCCTGTCCATTCGATCTTATTGATCTCGAGAACAGGATCGGCGAGGAGGATTGGACCTTATGGGAGACACTTTCCTTTCACGGGCCTATCGGCACTAGAACGTCTTCCCGCCAGAGACGTTGGGAGAAGCCCTAGAATCGTTTGATGTTTCGCTAGTTCATTGTCGGAGAAGAGCTTAAGGTTCCGGGATGACGCTCATAACGGTCGTGGGAGTCGTGACAGCCATCTGATCTGATCGTCAGGAGAGGCTTTGTACGGGGATGAATCATGAGCAAAGTCCGCTGATGAATCATTGAAAGCGGCTGGGATCCGGCATACAATGCACACAGATTAGATACTTGTGACACACGGGAGTCGACGTTGACCGACCTTCAGATTGTACATCCGAGCTTGAGACATAGGATCGAACTATACGAGATAGTTCTCTAACAGGTTGTGTACACGCATTGGAGGTCTCTGTCAAAGGGCGTCCGAGAGTGGATTCGCGGAGCCTCTCCGGACATCTGGCGTGTCGCAGTCGGAGTCCGGATCAAGCATGATAAATCAACATGGTAGGCGGCTGAAGATCGGTAATAACAGTATCCGAGGAGACAAACCTGAGCAGGGGTCAACTTCGTGTCATACATAGTACACGTACTTACCTAGGTAAGTATGTAGTCAGGGTAGTGTAGCGAGATGGTCCAACGGTCCGACCTGTCACTTTCGACGTTGTACGTGAGATGTAGCCAAGTACCTAATTAAAGCAAGCACCTACCTACCTACCTAGGTACCTAGGTAGGTCCCTGGTATGGACGATATCTACCTAGGTAGGTAGTCAAAATAGGGTAGGCAGTAGGTGGGCAGGTGCACATGCGGGCAGGCCCGGGGAGGGAAGGGGTCCTTGGGGGGAAGGAGCGGAGGGTGGATGGGTGTGTGACTGTGACGTCGACTGCCATCTCCTCACACATGTGCGCCTGCCTACCCTGCCACTCCTGCCTACCCAAAGCAGGAGCATATCACGAAAATGGCATCGATGATGATTGCATCTCAATGGAAATCTAGATGCTCCTTATACACCTACCTAGGTACACACTCTGGGCGCCGGCCTTGGCCACCATATTCAGTCATACACAGTGCAGTGATACGCGTACAGAGGCCCACCCGTTCATGATTTCCTTTTCCTATTAACCCGCCCCCTTGTCTTTGCATTTCATAGCCTATGCTGCTGTTACTGCTGCTGCTGCCACCACCACCGTGTTAGTCCTTCTCTTCTGCCACATCGCCGTTTGTAGTCACTCGGTACAACGGCTAAGAGGTCACTTGGTTCTACTATGGGAGCAAGAGAGGGCCCTCCCCAGTACATGTTTTCACCAGAAACTTTCGTGCCAATAGCTGCAACGGAGAGAGCCCAGCAGGAATTCCGTCTCGACCGGCCGCTGCGCTCCCTTTTTCTATTCTATTTGATCAGACCCACAAAGCTCGTCCGCAAAATTCCCGAAAAAGGGTTACAAGGAGTTTGGTGACTACCGCTCACCCCTCCCCCCAGCCTTCACAACCCCCAAACCCCAAAAGTCGCTGACTCGGACGTGCTGTGTCTGACCAGACCGCACCCTCGCCCGTTTCTATATCACTTATGAACGCACCCAGTCAGGTAGAGGCTTTTACGACAACGGCACAGCGAGACAGTCGCGTTCCCGAGCCCGCCACCACCGAAGACGACGGCGAGGAGGCGCTGGCGGGCTCCCAGCCGGAAGGAGCAAGAATCCTAAGGGCTACTGCTCGGGTATTCCAGTGCCCAAAGTGTAGGCGCCTATTGGAACACCCCGTCGAACTCCCCTGTGGGGCCTGTCTCTGCAGGTCCTGCCTGCCCGAGGGACAGCAGCGAGTCGGTATCGATGACACCACCTGGCCGGGGACACCACAGAGATGGGAGGATTTTGAGTGTCCACTCGCGAGTTGCGGGAGACGACACCCCAAGGAGGGATGTTGGCCATGCAACCTGTCGAAGACGGTCCTCGCTGTGGCAGCCGCTGTCGTTTCGGGGCTAGCCGGGTCGAGAGGAGGACTGGCCGAAGCATTTGAGCTGCTGAGACTTGGCCGCCTAAAGGATACGGAGGATGCCGAATTGCAATTGTCCTTGTCGAAAGAACGGGGGGATAGCACAGAATTGGACATTCGCAGGCTGGACGAGTCGCTGCGCGTTAACATGGACTGCGGGATCTGTTACCAGCTGCTCTATGAACCCTGGACGACACCGTGTGGCCATACCTTCTGCCGGCATTGTATCAGAAAGGCTCTGGAGCAGTCAACCGCCGGGCCCGTCTGCCCGGCTTGTCGGAGGGTCCTTCCCATGACATATCTGGACAATCGTCTCGGCCCGTCTAATGCATTCCTCCAGGGGCTCACGAATCACTTCTGGTCGGGCGAGGTTGTGCAAAGAAAGGTGATCGTCCGCAGCGAGTCTGTCTACCCTGCGATGGACGACACCGGCATGGACGTACCTGTATTTGTGTGCACGGTATCATTTCCGAGCGTGCCAACCTTTCTACACGTGTTCGAGCCAAGATATCGGGTGATGATCAACCGGGCCTGGGCCGGTGGCAACGGGGGCAGACACTTTGGTATGATGCTCCACGAAAATGCCACGGTCGGTACGCACCTGCGGATCGAGGTTGCCGACATATCTCCAGACGGTCGCAGCCTGTTGGAGACCAAGGGTGTTGGTCGGTTCCGGGTGAAGCGCAAGGGGGTCCACGAGGACGGGTATCTCATGGCCGAGACGGAAGACTTCAATGATGTCAGCCTATACGAAGAGGAGACCCGTGAGGCAGAGGAGGTTGAGCGGGAGCGTAGGGATGGAGAGCCGAACCAGGACGAGACATCGGTTGCGGACCTGAATAAGATGAAGACAAAACAACTCATGAGCTTTGCGCGCACGTCTATCAGTTTGATGGCGGAAACAAATCCCAGGTGGCTTAACTCGAGGATCCTGGCAATATTCGGCGAATGCCCCGACGACCCGGCCGCCTTCCCCTGGTGGTTTGCTAGTATCTTCCCCATCAGCGAGGAGCAGAAGCTCGGACTGCTAGATACTATCACTGTCCGGGAGCGCATGAAGATTTGTTGCCGGTGGATTATTGGTTGGAGAGACCATTCGGAACCGTAAGTACTCCGCCCCCCTCCTCTCGCCTTTGATTTGGACTATCTTTGAAGGCCTCTGTCTAACAGAAAGTTGTGGATTAGGGAGCCCATGGGGCGATTTTGTGCAGTCATGTAGATTCTTCACTTTTAGCGTTCATACGTTCCGTTCGTGTACTCGAGATCTTTTAGATACCATGGCACATACATAGGTTGCTTCTTCAGTTGAAGGCAACAAGCCGATCGACTGTGTCTACTTCCATCAAGGGAGGAAACCCTTGGGAAGAGAATATGGCAGGAGTCATCATACTGCCTTGTACCGAGATGTGAACATGACCTTGAATACGCTTGACATAAACCATTGCTCATCCCATCCCAAAGAAGGGCAACAGGGTAAATAACGTCACAATGATAATACACGCCCATCGATACATTCAAGAGCCACGCTTCAGACGACCACATTGACTGCTCATATCCACATGTGTTAACATCATCGCATACCAGTCAATCAGAAATCATCTTGTACCCAGCGAGGATCCTCTGACGATCAAGTGCGGGTTCTCATAGTCCCCTCCTCGGGGAGGGTGGGGGAGGGGGACTCTGATCAGCCAGATCTCTGGTTGTACACAACCAAGTCCTTCACATCCCAACTGGGAACTGGGATACAGGAGATACAGGTCATCGCGTCATTGACCAGGCCACAACCCATCCTAGAAATTTCATTCACGTACGACGTGGGCCCAAAGTTAGACAAACGACCGTCGGTCGCCGCCGGTGCGGTGCTGCAGGAACTCACGGACGTTACTCACGGACGCCTTTGGAGGTTTGGTTTGGTCTGAAGCAGGCCAACCTTCAGCTGGGCCTAGGCCTGGGAAAGGCAACACAGAGGTGGGATGAAGGCCTGAAGGCTTTAGTAAATGCTGTGTAAACAGCTTCGCCAGCTCTTTCTTCATGCGAACACTCGTGTCGGTGAACGGTACGGCATTATTGCTCTACCCGGGGTATCATGGTGTTGTATAGACAAAGTAGGAGAGTGATGGACTTGCGATGGATACAGCTATACCCCTCAGGTCTCCGTCTCAATTGCAATAGGCTCACCGCCTCCGCCATTGCCGTCGCCATTATCTTGAGTTTGCTCAGAGGCCTCTTTGTCAACGTCCTCCTTCACCGCATCACCAGCCGTTCCAATCTCTTGCCCGTTCTCATGGACTTCCTCCTTCGGCTTCTCATCTTCAAAGAGAAGACCGATGTTCTCGTCAGATTCGATCTTATCAAAAAGCGCCAACTTCGTCCTGCTTGCGATCCTTAGAGCCCTCCATGTTTTGCTGGCCTTGCCCGCGACGGCTCCTGCCCTCGACTGGTCAGTCATGGGCATCTCGATCTCAAGCTCGTCCTCCTGAATCTTGCGCTTGAAACTCTTGAGTTCTGGCAGCTGATACCTCTCCGGGTTCCTAAGCTTCGCCATGGCAGCCTCGTCGTCCCCATCGTTCAGGAAGTCGAGCGTCAGCGACCCCATAGCCTCCCGCCGTATCCTCTTGTTAGTCGTATTGTTCTTCGCCTTGCTCATGGCCTCGGCCCACTCCTGTGGGGATACGGCTGGTCGCTGAATAGGGGGACAGTTCTCGATCTTCCACCTCACCCAGTTCTTGTCTCGGGAAAGAACGGTGTCGACTACTCTCAGGTAGAACGGACCGTCGCTGGCGTGCCTTAGGTATTCAGATATTTCCGACTTCATCCTTGTAGCCCACTTTATATCTTCCTCGCTCATGGTTTGGTCCAGATACGCCACTGACTTGTTGACCTGCTGTATGGATGACAATTTTTCCTTGGACTTAGGGGATAGTGACAGGAGGAAGTCCATAATAATGAGCGCTTGAAATAGCACGTATCGTCTGAGTGATAAATCGCTGATCTATACGCCTAGATTAGCAAGCTGGCTGGGAGGATCTACTCGGGACCATTCATACCTCGAGCTCGAATAGGTCTCTGCTCGTCAGATACTTCGGGTTGAAAGTATTGACCAGAGGGTCGTCTTCGGCCTCCCGTTTTCTCTTCTGGCTCCGCTTGCTCTCGTCTGCGTTCCTTGAGGTTTTGGCTTCCTCCTGCACTGGACTTGCCTCGAACGCTCCCATTGTAGTTTGAAGTCCAGCCTTGAATTGGCTAAAATGCACCGGATCGAAAAGCTTCTTGGGCTGATTAAAACTTTCCTGTAGAGACCAAAAGACTGGATATAAAGCGTCTGGATCTAGTGCTTTCTTGGAAGTGGTATCTTTCTTTTCGCTGAACGATACAGCTTTGCCTTGCGCGTGTTGCTCCCCGTCCTTGGCAGGGGTTGCTTGCGAATCCACATCCATCTTGTCCTCCACGCACTCCGGGTTCGATGTATCCTGGTCGTAGGTCGTGAAATTTTGGGTGTGATATTCGCCCCTAAGATTCACAGAACTCTTGTCACCCAGCGGGAAGCTCTGGAAGAGGAAAATGAAAACGCGCCCCGAGAATGCCGTGTCTTCAGCCCGCGACAGCCGCCGGAGAAGCTCATTACAGCTCCTTAATATAACGAGCTTCTTGTCGCCAAAATTCCTGGCTATGATGCGCTGCCTGCGTGACTCTAGATAGTCGAATATCTTGCGGCATCCTGGGATCGTCTGACTGTCGAGCAGCTCTTCCAGAAGCCATACAAGTAGTGCTGGGTCGCATTGGCCACGGTCGGAGAGACATTGGAGTATGTCAAAGAAATTCCAGACTTTGACGAAATCGGGTGAATCGATGGAGACGCGGGCCTGTAAAAGAGATCAGCTGGCTGGACTGCTGGGGAGCGCAGGCGGTAATTGACCACGCACGATGAGGTTGCTCAGCAGGCCACGGGCCGCAGTCTCGATTACTGCAAACCTGGCATTGTTGCGCTGACGCAATGTCGCTGTGCTTTGGGACTCGTCTGTTTCTGGTGTTTCTGGCAGCTGGTTGAGCACGTCTTTGAGATCGGACTCTTCCAGAGTAGGTTCGATCGATGATGTCGGCTTGACGGAGCTCGCCACCTCCAGTGCTTTCTCGAAGAAGTCAACGAATGTGCTCACGGCCTGTACGCCGTAAGTATCCACCTCTAGCGACGGCATTGTAGCCGGTGACTCGTAGAAGCAGGAGAATCGAAGAGGAGTGCAGGCTCCCGCTTTCTGGCGCCGCGGTGTTGCAATCGGCTTTGAGCAACCCTTGTATCGAGCCGCAGGTAACGATTGAAGCTAGCTACGGAGATTGTGAGAAAGACTGAAAGTTTCGCCGTAGAGTCGGTTGTGCCGGTTCTGTAACGAGGAAGTCCCGAGCACAAGGTTGTCTTCAAGGTTGTGAGGTTGCCAAAGTTGAATTGTACCTTGCAGGGTCGTCGCGCGCTGTTGATCTCTATAGACATGGCCCGAGCTTCCCCCTCTTAGCGCATGCGGGACGTGGGTCAACAGGGCTGAAGCTTGCACCCTGCACGGGGCCGTGACAGTAGCGGGTGTCCAGTATAGACCAAAATTTCCAGAGGTACCTGAATGCAGGCGGACGCGTGCTACTGTACAGCGACGCGACGCAACGACGGCATCCTCGCACAATACCCGCCGCCATGCCACCTGCGAAGAGACAGAAGAAGAGCGCCGCGCCGCAACCACGGAATGTCCCTCCAGAGGCGGAGCCCGTTGTAGAGGAAGGGTCCGAGTTCGCGCGACTCGCCAAGCAACACTGGCTGAAGTCATCCAAGAAGACGTCCAGGGCCAAGGTCAAGGTCAAGAACGATGTATTGAAGCAGAACATTTGGGATCCCTTGGAGAGGGACAAGTTCCCATTCTCATCGCTTCTGGAGCTGGAGAGCTTGCAGACCCTGGAAAGGTCAGCTCTCCTGTGTTACTCACCCCTTTGCAATCGCTAACCAGTCTGCGCAGCTATCTCTGGCCTGGTTATAACGAACAGTCTTCGAACCACCATGTTCTTCTGATCGTTCTGCTCATCAATACGAAGCGACGGGAGAGGCTTGAGACATGGAGTAAGTGGGCTGGCTTCAATGATATCCCGGGGACAGGAGGAAGACGCTGACAGATGTCGTAGCTATCTTCGATGACCGGCCCGACGATTTCTCAACCTTGTTCCGACGTATACTCTCTATGAGCCTTGATCGATCGCTCTCGGTTGCCACCCGTACTCAAATTCTGTCTTTCGTCATATATGCCTTTCAGAGCTTGGATCACGCTATAGTGCGAAAAGAGTGCGCACCGCTCGTATCGATATCAATATGGCACAACTTGTCGACGGACAAGAAACGCGACGATAAGCTCTCCGAGGCGACACAGTTACGCAAGGCATGGAGGGCAGCGGCGAAGAGATACGATGCTGCAGATGAGCCAACCAAAGCTCGTCTACGTTTCGACCGGTCGTGGCTGTATACACTCGCTCTGGATTTCCTGGGCTTGCTCTACTCCCAAACCGCAACAAAAGACGATATACTATACTGCGAGAACTTCGTCGAGTTCCTCTCTGACTTACAGAGTCAGCTTCCGACCAGGCGATACGTCAATTTCTTACTGCAAGACTTGCACGTAATTCCAGCGGCCTCTCTATCGCCTGTGTTCAACGACGAGGACAACGGACTTCTACGGGATTTGCTTGCGCTGCTTTCTCATTACACCCACTTCAACGTCGATGACCATACAGGAGCACAGCAGAGCAAGACACAGGCGTATGATTGTCACTGCGCAAATCTTGCGAAATTACAAAGGACCACCTTTAAACATTTCAAGGAAAAGTTAACAGTTCTGGCCCTGTCAAATTATGCTGCAATCGACGATAGGAGCGAGCTGGAGAATCTCCTTGCGCCTCTCACTGATGAGGAGTTAACGCAGTTGGCAGCCTTGCTTGATCTGAGGACATCTTATCCAGAATCAACAGGTTTGGCTGTTGATCGCAAATTCATCACCGAAGCATTGTTGTCGACATTCGAAAGAAGGAAAACATTCCAAGAGACTGCTCGGGAAATGAGTGTCCTGCCAACTGAGCAGTCGCTCTTCGACCAGAGCCTTCTGAGAACTGATTCTTATGATGGATCACATCCTCTAGCAATACCGAAGCTCAATTTGCAGTATCTCTCTGTAGGAGATTTCCTATGGAGGTCTTTGGTACTATACCGCTGTGAATCCTTCTACGGCATCAAGCGGGATATCGAGGACGTCTTGCGAAGACTGAAGCCCGAGACAGCGAAGTCTGGCGATGTGGTGTTCCCCGGCTTCTCCAAGATGGCCCTGCAAATCTCGAAGCCCTCGATTCTTGAGGTAACGCCCTCATTGGTAGGGGATGACAAGCCTGCGATGGTGCGTGCAGAGGTAACGATCGATGTTCGCCGCCTAGGAGACAACGTTCGTCGCGAATGGGCCGCCTTGCGCCCAGATGATGTAGTATTCTTGTTGGCGGTGGACGCACCCAAGTCCAAGAAGCTAGCCTCAGAAAGCATGCACTTGACGGAGGCCCAAAGGTTGGGTCTGGTATCTGTGCGATGTGCCGAAGTCGTTCAGATTTTGGATGATAAGGGCAAGGCCGTCAGAGATGCAGCAGCATACTTCGACGGCCATAACCGAAGCCCAGTGAGGAAGATACAACTCAAGCTGGATGCAAAGATGTACAAGGTGGACCAGCATAAAGCGGCCGCCGGCAAGCCCGACGTCTATGAAGGTATCAACCTCATCATGCGCAGGGCCGGGAGGGAGAACAACTTCAAGCCCGTTCTTGAATCGATCAGGAACCTTACCTTATCGGAAGTACCACTGGCACCATGGCTACATGAAGTTTTCCTCGGGTATGGTGACCCGGCGGGAGCTTCGTATAAGCAATTGCCAAACCGTCTCAAGAGGATTGATTATCGAGATACATTCCTCGACTGGCAGCATCTGGTAGAGAGCTTGCCAGGGAGGGTCGTTGAGCCCAGCGACGATGCTAGTGTTGGCATTGGCTCTCCCTATGTTCTGGAGACCTTGGAACGCCCTGCAGAACAGCCTCCATCCAAATCATCGAGGAAAAGGCGCAGGGACGTGGAGCCAGCCCTTGTCGCTGACGTTGAGGTAGCCAAGGTTTCAACGTACAAACCGCCAAATAACGGACCGTATCCCGTTGATGCCCCAAAGCTCAATACTGTGCGCTTCACCCCTGCTCAGATCGAGGCTATTGCGTCAGGCACGCAACCTGGACTTACCGTGGTCGTCGGGCCACCAGGAACGGGCAAAACAGATGTCGCGACCCAGATCATCAATAATATCTACCATAACTTTCCCGAGCAAAGGACATTGCTCATCGCACATAGCAACCAGGCCCTCAACCAGTTGTTCGCCAAGATAGTGGCTCTGGACATCGACGAGCGCCACTTGTTACGACTGGGTCACGGCGAAGAAGATTTGGGCACGGAGAGCAGTTTCAGCAAGCATGGGCGAGTCGAGTCTTTTCTTGAGAACCGCGACAGGTACTTGCAGGAAGTGACCCGCCTAGCTGCCAGCATTGGTGCTCCGGGAGCTCATGGTAACTCGTCCGAGACAGCCGGTTACTTCAACTCCGTCTATATTCAGCCGGCTTGGTCCAAGTTCACTGAGCTGGCCATGTCTGAGGAGACTTCAGCGGCGGAGATCGTGGCGGCTTTCCCCTTCCATTATTACTTCTCAAACGCCCCTCAACCTCTCTTTCCACCCGAGGCCGACCGTGATGCAGTACTGGGAATTGCCAACGGCTGTTACCGACATATCTCGAAGATCTTCTCTGAGCTTGCTGATGCTCTCCCTTTCGAGATCTTACGCCGTGATCGGGAAAAGGCTAATTATCTACTCACAAACGAAGCACGAATTGTCGCAATGACCTCGACGCATGCGGCGATGAGACGTGGGGAGATTGCGCAGCTCGGTTTCCACTACGACAACGTCGTGATGGAAGAAGCAGCTCAAATCACCGAGATAGAGAACTTCATCCCGTTGGCATTGCAAAAGCCCAAGGACGGGCAGATGCCACTGCAGAGGGTCGTCCTCTGCGGCGATCATTTCCAGAATTCACCTGTCATCCAGAACCTCGCGTTCCGAAACTTTGCGAACCTGGAACAGTCGCTATTCTCTCGCCTCGTGCGTTTGGGTGTGCCGGCTATCAACCTTGACCAGCAAGGCCGTGCTCGTCCATCCATCGCTAAGCTTTACCAATGGCGGTATCCCAGTCTTGGGAACCTACCTCACGTGGAAAAAGCAGAGGAGTTTCTCGCAGCCAATGCCGGCTTCAAGTACGACTACCAATTCATCAACGTGCCAGAATACAAAGGCAAGGGAGAAGTCGAGCCTACGCCACACTTTATCCAGAATCTGGGTGAAGCCGAGTATGCTGTGGCGATATACCAGTACATGCGCTTGCTTGGCTACCCTGCGGCCAAGATTAGCATCCTCACCACCTACGCTGGTCAGCGGGCTTTGATCAGAGATGTCCTTGCCCATCGATGTGCCAAAAATCCCATTTTCGGTCTGCCCAAGATCGTGACTACGGTCGACAAGTACCAGGGCGAACAAAATGACTGTAAGTTGCTCGCCATTACTCTTAGAGTGCCAATGTAGCCGTTGACACTTGAACAGATATCATCCTTTCACTCACGAGGACATCGAAGGTTGGCTACCTCCGCGACATCCGCCGTCTTACGGTCGCCTTGTCACGGGCGAGACTGGGCATGTACATCCTCGGCCGTCGCGAAGTATTTGAGGGCTGTTACGAGCTCCGTGAGGCGTTCGAGCTGCTACTGGAGCGACCGGACAAGCTTACGCTGGTGACGGGCGAGCTGTGGCCCTCGCAGCGAAGGCTCCCCGAGGAGGTGAACGAGGCGGTGGCTGGTGAGGCAGTCATGGAGGGTGTGGAACATCTGGGTCAGTACGTTTTCGAGATGACGACCACAAAGATCAAGCAGCTGCAGGCTGAGAGCGGCTTGCCTTCGGGAGACGCAGTGCAGGAACTGGTAGAGGCACAAAATGCGCAGGATATCGAGCCGATTCCCGAAGAGGACGAGACTGAGGCAGATGGCCCGGCTCAGGGATTCGAGGCCGAAGAGGACTGAGAGTTGAGTCACTACAACTTGGCATTGTGTTTACACATATGACTCTGCGCTTCATAAGTTGAACGAATGCGAATTACAAAGTATTACAGCGCGTGAGCCTTGGAAACGTAGGCTGATATCATCATGTAGCAATGAGTTCTGTCCATCCCCCTTCGCCTTCATCGCCAACGACCAAGGACTGCAATATTATACAGGTAGATGGACGGCATCGTATCACAAGCAGACGCATGAACTTGGTCTATCTTAGGGCCGCAGGTTGACAACATTAGACAAGTCTCCGGGCCTCTGCTTGACCCCATGAGAGACTTGCACATACTACGCCTGTGCACTCTAGTACTTTAGAGGCTCAACCCCCTTGCCCACGAAATCTGCCACTGGTTCGCCTTGTCCAGTGAGTCACTGTTAGCACATGTAATCCACACCCGGTCGACTACTGCCGCCGCAAAGTAACACCTTCTGTCGTCATCTTGCATCAACACTTTTCCCTCATGTTTCCCTGTTATCGATAAGGGTTCGACGATCTGCAACGGACGGACCAGAATAAGTCCCTAAGTACTTAAGTACTTAAGTACCTAAGTAACCAAGTAATCATGGCCCCTGTGTGAATAAAATGTATCTGGACATGTTGCTAAGATAGCACGTTTTCAGGTCCGTGTTAGAAAGCAATGGACTGGGTCACTGGCTACCATCACCTGAGGCGGTAGGACTGTCCGAGAGGCGATAAGTGATATGGAGGAATTAAATAGGTATAGAGCCTTACAGCTTACAGGGAGGGGCTCCCTTGACCGTTGATACTGACCGAAAAGCATTTTTTTCAGTCCACGATGACGCCAAATGTGGGGCTTGCTGTATTCTTTCGTTCAATGCTGCCTTTGAATATGCTGCCAGTTTGCTAGCTCCGGCTAAGACGATGAAACCCACAATGTAAGAACTTTTCAAGTTAGATAGACTAGAGAGAGTACAGTAACTCCTCAAGCAGTCCAGCTGGTCCAGCTATGTGACCATTCCGAGCGCTGTGATCGAGATGGGACCAGCGCCCGCCCAGAGGAGGGGTTCAGACAAACACGGATGTCACAGGCTGCCAAATCTGCCACCGGGGTAGCTTGGCGGACGTATTAGCTTGTCGGATTACGGATACATAGCAGATGTACAATGGTACTAGTACTACCTAGGTACAGTATGGTGCAGTGTCAATCTATGGGGTTGGAAGTCAAAGTCTTTCCAGGTTTGCCTTGTCATTGTGTATTGTACACAGTACAGCATGCTAAAGTACACTATACTACCAGCAACACCTCCACTGAAGACAAACGTCAGGAACCCCCAAACAGGAGCACAATGAAGAGGAGGGCAAAAGAAGCAGACAGGGCCGGAAGAAATCTAGGATCCTCTCCGGCAAGAGCTATGGAAGATGTCAACAAGTACATAGCCCCATCTAGAATCGACAAAAGTGCTACCTAGTGACCTACTTTGGCTATCTGCCCAGGTGGCTGCTGATGGTACAGGCTCACTGGTGGCAGACAATAGACACAATAATAGCAAGCAATCACCGAAACAATGTGGCGTTCCCAAAGTCAGTTGCCAAACCAAGTACTCGGGCCAAGTAAATTCATAGGCATGCGAGTGCGAGAGAGGAAACGGAACGGAAGGACGGGCAGGGATATCAAACGCGGGAGCCCAGGTTTCTTTAGCGTGGTCTAAGGATGCGAACCATGTCGGGCAGATACATACCTAGGTACCTAGGTAGGTACCAGCTGACTGCGGGGGGTTGGTGGTGAGAATAGAATGCGTCCGCGAGCTAATTGCTCTGGCTACTGTGTGTAGTACCCACCTATTTACATCGTCGATAAACAGAAGGTATATAGAGGCGAAAAGCTCAACCGCACCGGATGATATGCAGCCTCCTACTCCCACTTGATTCAGCTCCCAGCCCAACAGATAGCTCCAGTGTTGAATTATATGATTCCAAGAGGCAGTGCTGCCTGGCTACCTACTAGTACCTAGCTATATACCTAAAGTAATAGATCAGGTCTGGTGACAGACAATAGAGCATTGTGCTGGGTAGCATTCGCCACTGCAATACTACCTAGGTACTACAAGACAACATCAGAGGCTCGTCAGGACCCAGACCCTACCGAGGTACCTAGGTACCTACCTATTCGGGTATCTAGGTACTTTAGTAGTACATGTTGTGAAAGCACGGCTGGCAAACCTCGGAGGTTCTATAAGAAGCAGATGAGTTCGGACGACGATGTCTGGGCAGGCACGATGAATCAAGCGGTTTAGTATGGTTACCAGTCACCTAGGACCCCTTCTGGATTATTCATGGTAAACATGATAAGTATTTACTCTAGGGCATTCCTCGCATACTTTTATCCTCGAGGCAAAGTTACCAATCACATGCAATCTTGGGGTTGGCCATGGGAGTCTGACCTCCCAGTGAATTTTTCCTGATAAGAAATTCAGGAAGGCTCGACGTGGCACGGACCCACTGCAAACAGTGATTGCTAACACTGTGGGGTTCACGGCTGGTCCAGTGTCTCCAATATTAGCTGCCCCCCAGAGGCACCAACACCAGTACCAGTTGACCAGCGGCAGCACCAGCAAGCAACCTGCCAGCCTGCCAGACTACCTACCAATCTGCCAGATACCCTGATACCAACGCCGTCCAAGCTGACCCAGCCAGACAGCCGACCTTGGAACCCACCAACCCTGTCTGCCCTGCCCAAGCACTAACCTGATCGCCCACCTGCTTTTACCCCAGCCAAAAAAAATTCGAGACTTCCTCTCTCTCCTTCCCTCCTCCTACTCTCCACCCATCACCAAACCCTTTCGGATACCCGTATCCCCATCGCCACCATCCATTTCCTAGGAAAGGTCGTGGTAGATAATTCATCCCCCCCTTCTAATTTGGTTTTGCAGGTCTCGTTTTACGAAGCATCTGCATCTCCATCTTTCCCCTCGACCAGTCTATCCGATTGCGAGCGGACCAGGTTCTACCAAGTCACCGACGAAAACGGTTCTACCATCCCAAGCGCCGCACCTCACCGCGACGCTCACTCTCACTTCACTCCTTGACGATAGTGACTTTCAAAGGTTTACTATCCACTCAAGGACGAATACCACCTCTCTGCCGGACATCAATCGCTTGGATTCACTTCGCGTCTTGTTGACGGGCTGCGCCTCTTGACTCTCAGAAGCGCCAAATCTAACGTCATTTCGCCGACGGCCGGATTATTCTTTGCAATCCCCATCACCACTTCGCGGTTCGATATTCGACCTCGAAACCATCCCATCAGCCCTCGTCAGACCAGGTCTTACCTTCGCGCCATATTTAACGAGCGATACCGTCTCCCGACGACCCGATATTACATATGACTTCCACTGCAAGTCAGCCCAACACGACTCCGGCGCCGAACACCACTGCTGCCTCGTCGGCTCCTTCGTATGCCTCCGCTGCCGGCGCCACGAAGAAGCCCGCATCGACGCCGCTGGTTGTAACCGGAGCTGCTAATCCACCTTCATCGGTGGCTGGCTCCTCGGCGACCGCAAATCAACATGCCAAGTCCTCGTCCGTTTCTAACCAGAATGGACGGCCTTCCGTCACGCCTGCTGTGCCAACCGTTGCCGCTACACCCAGTGTAAATGGGGGTTCTGCCGACCACAGTCGCAATGGCTCCGTTACCATTGCAGCCAACGGCCCCAATAGCTA
Organism: Cytospora paraplurivora; assembly: GCA_021272945.2. Classification (NCBI taxonomy): domain Eukaryota; kingdom Fungi; phylum Ascomycota; class Sordariomycetes; order Diaporthales; family Cytosporaceae; genus Cytospora; species Cytospora paraplurivora. The sequence goes on from JAJSPL020000031.1 coordinate 251,092, forward strand.
CCTTGCCAACGGTGGCTCAGTGAGCAACAAGCCTCCCGGTATACAGTTTGGTTATGCCGACGCATCGCCAGCCTTGCAGCATAGCACCCCCCAGCAGTCTTCATCTGCTCCTATTTCGATTCCTGGTGCTGGAAGGCCCGCATCCCCTGCCACCAGCCCTCTGCCTATCCCCCAGCTTACAAGCGGCGGAAAGCCCGGAAACACAGAGAACTCCTTCAAGATCGGTAGCTACACCAACGATGGCGATGTAAGTAATATGTGCAGAGGCCGTTCGACGTATCACCATACGCCGGAGGCAATGGTCCAGGATATGCTAACAGAAAATCAGCGTATCGGTGGGCGTCCCAACTCGATGACCCAAGTGCCCTTCCACCCCAGACGAGACTCGACCGTCTCCCAACACAGTGATATCGGTCACCACGGTCAAGGCCCCAACCGCGGAGGGTACGGAGGCGGACGTGGCCGTGGCGGTGGCGGATATAGCTATGGCAACGGCCAGATGGGATTCCCTCCTGGTACAAACCAGTACTCCAGAGGTCAGGGTCGCGGCGGAATGCCTCCACAGCAATTCGGTCGCGGTGGCATGCAGCCGTACCCGAACTCACCACAGCCCGCCCGAGGCAGCCCTGCTATGGCTCCGGCCCTGCCCGGTCAAGGCACCCCGAACAGCATGCCCGTCATGCCCGTACCTCCCGCTGGCTATGGCCATCAGTTCGTTCCGCCCATGGGCGGCTATCCTCAACAAGGACCACAAGTAAAGCCCCCTTTTCACCATGAAGTTATTCCTCCTTTCAAGCCCCACAACAAGAAGAAGAGCGCTCGCCTTGATGCAGAAAACCGACCATCTCGGCAGCCAGATTCTTCTTCCTATCCATGGCAAGAGATTGACGGCAGACCTCGTCGCTTGAGTAAGCGTCGAGATTCTCTGGTGGACCACGACCGATCAATACGCGGCCGCGGTCCATCGTTTGTTCAACACCCGCTGCATCACCACGCCCCTCCCCTGCTCATGACCGACAAGAGCCTGGATCTCTCGCCAGGCCCCAATGGCGGCTACGAACGCTTCGAACGGCTACTGACTGCGACACAGGCTTTCTACCCCAACTATGACAACAGGGGCTACATGGGCATGCCCACCTACCCCCCACAGATGCACGCGCCTTTGTATACCTCGGGTTCGCCCGCCCCTGGTGCCTTTGCTCACCCTTATAGCCCTGGATACGCTCCCCCCCAGGCTCAGGCTATGTCACGTAACAACTCACAGATTTCAGAACGTCCTGCATCCAGCACGGGGCAGAACCAGGGCCCTATTGTCGTTTCGGGCACGCCTCAGGCTCACAAGCTCCCCGTTGTCGCGTCAACTCCTAACCAATTCCAGAAGCCGAAGAAAGCAGGAATCACAATCAAAAATGCTGCAGGTGAGGTTGTGAACCTGGCCAGCCTGGCCGATCCGAGGGCTCCAGCGTCACCAGTGCCCAGCATTCAGCAGTCAAAGACACCTCCCGTCATCGCGTCGACCCCAACTCCGCCTCCCAAGTCCAACACTCCCGCTCCGCATGGCCGGACTGAGAGCACGGTGAAGCCGGACGACATCAAGGCTGCCTTCCTGGAACAGGTCAAGAAGTCGAAGGAGGGTGACCAGGCTAAGGCCGACGAAAAGGCCAAGGCCGATGAAAAGGCTGAGGCCGATGCCAAGGCCAAGGCCAAGGAGGAGGAGCGCAAGAAGGAGGAAGAACGCGCAGAGGCTGAGAAGAAGGCTGCAGACGCCAAGGCTGCCGAGGAAGCCAAGGCTGCTGGTGAGGCCAAAGCAGCTGCTGAGGCCAAAGCCGCTGAGGAAGCGAAGGCCGCCGAGGAAGCGAAGGCCGCTGAGGAAGCGAAGGCTGCCGAGGAGGCCAAGGCCGCCGAGGGAGCTGCCGAGAGCAAGGCCAAAGCGGAGGCCGAGGCAAAGGCCAAGGCTGACGAGGAGAAGGCCAAGGCCGACGCAGACAAGGTCAAGGCTGAAGCAGACAAGGCCGCAGCCTCCAAGGCGGACGAGAAACCAGCCGAGACCGAGGAGGAATACATGGAGCGCATGATCCGGGAGATGGAAGAGGAGGATGCGCGTCGTGAAGCTGAACAGGCCGAGATCACGGCGAAGAAGAACGTCGAGAAGGAGGCCGCCAAGAAGAAGGCCGAAGAGGACCGCATCGCTCATGCCGCCGAGAATGACCGCAAGCTGAAGGAGCAAGAGGCAGAGATGGAACGTCTCGAGGAGGAGAAGGAGAAGGCTCGCGAGAGAGCCGCTCGGGGCGAATCGTCTGGCCCGTCGTCGGTCTCTCAGATCTTGACAAACAAGATCTCCGACCTCACTGCATCACAGAAGAAGGATAGCGACTCCGCAGATGCTTCAGCAACCTCGTCGGCCAAGTCCATCGGCAAGGAGCGTGCCAAGCCAGCGGCTTTGAACCTGGCACCTCTGAAGACTGGTAGTGTCGAGGCACCACCACCAAGTGCGGCGATGCAGGCCTTGAAGTCGGCTAGGTTCCTGACCGTGAAGGATGAGATCAAATACCCCAACGGGGTCGCCAGCCCCAATCCTGCCCTCAATGCTGCGGTGGCAAAGAAGGGTGGCTCTTTCAAGTACGATTCAGCGTTCTTGATGCAATTCCAGAAGGTCTTCACAGAGCAGCCATCCGTGGAGTTCTCTCAGCAAGTCAAGGCCTTGATTGGCGACTCAGACGGATCACGGTCTGCGTCGAGCAGGACGCCTGCCGGTGGTTCCGGCCGCCAGGGCTCTAGAAACGCCGCTGGAAACTTCGGAGCATTCGCGCAGCCTTCTGGAAAGCCGCTGCCCCCGGGTACGACTTCGGACCAGAGATTCGCCATGTCCCAGGGACAAATTTCCCGGCCAAACATTGGAGGCCCGATCGGATCCTTCCGTGGTGGTGCTTTCCCTGCTGGCAACCAAATGTCACGAACGCCCTCCTCGAGCATGGCTCCACCTTCCGCTTCTCGACAGGGTAGCAGAACCCAGCGTGGTACCGGCAGCAAGCGTTTCAACCCCGCGGACTCAAAGGCTGCTCAGAACATGCCTCTTACTGCGGGCATGGAACTGAAGCCCATTGCGGTCACTGCTAGCGGTTGGAAACCCAAGAGCCTCACCCGAGGTGGCCAGACAGACCCAAGCGGGCATTTGGACCCCGAAACCGTCCAGCGCAAGGTCAAGGCTGCGCTCAACAAGATGACTCCGGAGAACTTCGACAAGATCTCCGATCAGATCCTGCTGATCTCGGCCCAGTCGAAGGACGAACAGGATGGCCGTACCCTCAGGCAAGTCATCCAGCTTACTTTCGAGAAAGCGACCGACGAGGCGCACTGGGCTGCGATGTATGCCAAGTTCTGCAAGCGTATGCTCGAGACGATAAGCCCCGAGGTCAAGGATGTTACCATCAAAGACAAGAGCGGAAACATCGTCAGTGGCGGCGCTCTTTTCCGGAAGTACCTCCTGAACAGGTGTCAAGAAGACTTCGAACGCGGTTGGGCAGTGGAGATGCCTGCGCCCAAGGAGGGCGAGACGAAGGAAATGACCATGTTGTCCGATGAGTACTACGCTGCAATGGCAGTGAAGCGTCGTGGTCTTGGTCTCGTTCAGTTCATTGGTGAGCTGTTCAAGCTCGGTATGCTCACAGAGCGCATCATGCACGAATGTGTTCGCAAGCTGCTTGACTTCCAAGATCAGCCGGATGAAGCCGAGATCGAGTCACTTAGCAAGCTGCTGCGCACGATCGGTGCCAACCTCGACAGCACGGAGAAGGGCCAGATGATGATGAACGCGTACTTCGAGCGCATCTCCGCATTGATGGAGACTCCTGATCTGCCCAGTCGACTACACTTCATGCTCTTGGACATTGTCGATCTGCGCAGGGCCAGATGGGTTTCTAAGGAGGGTCTCAAGGGCCCCAAGACACTGGAGGAGATCCGAGCTGATGTAAGTTTAAACCACAGCCACTCTCGTGCTGATCATTGTTCGCGAAAGCATACTGACTATCCATCAACAGGCCGAACTTGCTGCGGCTCAGAAGGCTGCTGAGAACGCGAGGACCAACAGCCGCAACCAGAGTGGTCGGTCCCAGATGGGTCGTGGTGATGCACGAGGCGCCTTCAACTACCAACAGCCCACCTCCAACCAGGTTGGAATGGACGACCTGCGCCGTCTCAAGAACTCTTCATCGCGGACAGCTAGCGGCAACGTCACACTTGGGCCGTCGTCGATGTTCAACTCGCGAAGCAACAGCGGTCGGCGGTTGGGCCCTGGTGGCTCGCTAGCTCGTGGTGGCGACGATTCCGGCACTCCATCGCGTGCTGGAACACCGACGACACAAGCGTCTATGAACGCATTTGCGTAAGTACATGTCCAGATGGAGCTTTATAGAGCATAGCTAACCTGTTATCAGTGCTCTTGCGAACATGGAGTCGGAGCATCCAGCATCACCTCCTTCGACATCGGCATCCCCAGCGCTTAACCACGCCAAGCCAGCGCCTCCCCCGGGAGAGAAGAAGGACGGGGACTGATTCCATCAACTTTCCTACGTTCGACACATGCATTAGAGCACTCTTTGCGTACCTAGACTGGGCAGGCGGTTTCTGCATTTACGACGGGGTCTAAAAATACGTGTCAAAAAGTTCTCCAGATTTCCCTCTTCATGATACCTTATGCGCATAGATAGATGGCTCGTCCGCAGACATCATGGGCCTTCTCTTCATCTTATTTTCTTCATTCCCAGACTTCACGCATTTTGACAAGTTTGACTTGGTCTGTATCAAACGGGCTCCTGCTCGGTCTGTGTCGATTGAGTGGAGGTGTTATGACAGGTACGATGGCATGCTTGCGATGAGAGGGTTAAGAGGAAGACGTTCCCTTCACGACCAAGCATTGTCCCTTATATTAGGAGTGGACAGGGGCTGGATGCAGGGAATTGAGAGCAACGATCACCGTTTTGTTGAAGGTCTTGTTTTCTGGTGTTCGCAGGTTCTGATATGGTTTTTCCTGGCTTTCAGGGCGTCTTCGCTGCTGTTGGCTGGCTGGCTGCAAGTTGGGGTTGCCTAATCCTAGACCTCGAGCAATGCGACGGATGAACAAAAAGGTGGAACTGACTCTTGGGAGACAAGAGGCCCTGTTTGCTTATGGCTCAAGGCCACTGCTAGTCGTCAATGGTTGGTGATCTTGTGAGCGTTATAAGTGACGGTGTCTTCTCTGCCGACTTCGAGTGTCAACAAATGATGTTATTACATTTAATTCAGGTGAATAAATGGTAGCCAGCAGCGACAAAGAAAATTATTTTTCAACCTGATGGCCCTCCTCGACTGTATGCATTGACTTCGTAAATGTAATATTATGGCCGGAAAGGGCACGAAAATCGTTCTGTTCGTAGTCCGACTTGGACCAGACATTGTTGGGACATGGTATAAGTGATCATATACAGTCAATTCTCATAGTCAGTCACCAGGTCAACACTTCCGATCCAATTTCAGTTTTTCATTGTTCTTATAGGCGTACATTTTCGTCATCTCGTCAGGGCAGGGTGTCTTTCAAAGTAGGCAACCCCCCCCCCCCTCCTCCCCTTGGACATTTATTTGCTTGTACATGACCTCCATCAAACTCTTCTTCCTCAAACTCTCAACAAGCCGACACATCCAACCGGTCCAACATACCTTGCTTCTACTCTTTAGCAGTCGGGAAGAACGCCTGCTGCTTGGGCGCCATCGTTAACGTACAGTTTTGACGTGCCCGAGGGCAAAGAGCTTGCCAGATGTCTTCCATGCGCTTCCAGGTTACCTTCGTGCGCCCACTGGGCTACGGATTCCTGGAGCCTGTCCATTAGGTATGGAGGAGCCTGAAGGTTAAAAACAATTGGCAAGATCTCCATAAGGTTGCATAGCCCTACTTCCACCGTGCAACTGCTCTGCCATTCACATCGTGTGTATTCATCCAGCCTTGTCCAGGGGCAACAGGAGGGGGAGAGTAGAGGTTAGTAAAGTATTGAGTTGAACTTCTGGATGAGGAGAAGCATTCATCAACGAGAGACTGTTGTCAACTTTATATACACGGTTTCCATGGACGATGAGCAATATTGATGACAGTTGTTTAGGATATGGACGTCATTATTATGCCACAAGTCTACCTACCCATTGACTCCTAATCCCACCATGCCGAAACAGGCACGCAGATGAACGAACCCGAAGACACCTCGACCAGTTAACCCAGACGACCGGTCTTATGACTATACAAGACACACCAACACGGATCTTTCCCGCCGACATCTTCAAGCAACCATAAAGCCCAACTTAGTAAACAACGTATCCATCGCGACCCACTGCCGTCCGCACTTGTCCAGATACCGGTCAACCACACCCTTCACCGTCCCGAACCTCGTACGGTTATGCTCCGCCAGCGCGAGGACCTTGTCCTTAGTATCCCGGTCCAGAGCATTAGCACCTTCGCTCACGCCAGCAGCAGCCTTCGCCTTCGCCTTGTCGACATCCCAGAGGCTAGCAAAGTACACCAGCTGGTTATAGATGTCCTTCTCGGAGACCTCGTAGCGCATGCGGCCGAGGCAGTCACGCGCAAGGCCCTTGGGGCCCAGGCACCGGCTGCCGTACACGCTCATCTGCCGCGTGCGGTTGCCGCAGCTGCTGTCGTCGCACACCAGCCAGCCCTCGTAGTACTTTGCCGTCGCCGTGCGGATCGCGCGCTCCACCTGCGCCACCACGGATAGCGTCGAGATGGTCGCGCCGCAGGAGCCACAGGCCACGCCGGCGGGGGTGACGCGGTCCGGGCTGGCAAGGAGCCCCTCGAACGTGGAGGTGGTCTTGCAGGAGCGGCAGCGCAGCTGCAGGCGCGTGCAGTCGCAGAAGCGCACCTCATCGGGGATCTGCGACTCGAGGGGGTGGATCTCCAGATCGTTGCTGTTCCCGTTGGCCGAGTTGTTGGCATTGTTGGCGTAGCGGCGAATGTCGAGGCCTAAGCACTCGGCCAGCTGCGAGCTAGATGTGCCAACGATGTTCGCGCAGAGACGCTCGACGGGTGGGAAGATCTGCTTGCCAATGTACCACTCGACATCTGGGGTCAGGCCCGAGTCTCCCTTGAGGACGTCTTGTGGAGTGTATGCGCGTTTAGCAACCGGGTCGGAGCTCTGGCTGTCGCCGGTGATGACATATGAGATGACATCGCCCTTCCTCACTGTCTTGCCCCGAGCGAGCTCTCGCAGCGCAACCTGCACTTGAGGCATGGAGTCTGCGTTGGGGTACTCCTTGGGTGCCTTACCAAGCTGCGTGAAGATGATGTACTTATTGACAGGTATGGCTTGCTCGCGCATCTTACCCGCAGTCTCTCGCAGGTACTCATGGATGCGTTGGAGAGCTACTTCAGTGTCGTCCCCAGAGAGGATTTCGTTCAGCAGACGGCTAGAAATCTCCTTGGACAGGGAGCAGTACTCTCGACGCTTCATGTCCAAGCCCTTGACTTCCATCTTCTCAATCCACTTGTCACCCTGCTCAATCAGGTTGATGGCAGCATACTTCTTCTTAGCTTGAAGAAGGATTCGTCGGAACACATTGTCGATATCAATCTCCAGCAGCCGGTAACGTTCATTGACCGCCTTCTTGAACTCGTTTCCGACCTTGAAGGCATCGGCAACATTGTCCACGTTGGCGTTGATCATGACGGAGTCGGTGTCACCGTAAATGACCTGGAGCGAGTTGCTTTCTGCGAGCTCCTTGGTGCTGCGTAGAATTTCACGGCCTTTGTACGTTGTCAAGACAGCCAAGGGACGCGCGTAGAATCGTGACTTGGTGTAACCCAAGCATCCGTACATGGAGTTCGCAGTCAATTTCAAGGCAAGTTGCTTGATGTCCCAGGTGTTGATCTGTTCAGCAGTCGCGGTCTTGTCTTTCATCAACTTCTTGACCTCCCGTCTGCGGCTGACGAGCGTGGCAATCAACTTGGGTAGAATTCCTTGCTCTTGATCGGTCGGTACCTCAGGGACTGCGTCCTCGTCCTCTGACTACATGGTTGTTAGTAACTATTTGACCATCGGTATCGAGGCACATACCGTTGAGAATCGATCAACCGTTGTGAAGCAGATGTTGAACTCCTGTATGATGGAAGGATACAATGAGTTGAAGTCCATGACCAAAACAAACTTGTCGTAAAGACCCTTTTCGGGTTCAAAAACAAGACCACCCTTGTACTTGTCCTTCTTCTTGCTGTCGCCATTTTCCTCGTCGGCGTTCTCTTGTTCCATACGCTGCCGACCCTTGAACGTTTGCTTGTCCGGACATATATACTTGTTGCGATGGAACTCATGTAACAGAATGTATTCGTTTCGCTCGGCACGTGTACCAGTGAGGGTCCTCGCCCATGAATTGCCGGCCAAATTTGTCAGAATCTTGGTCAGAGGCAAAATCTGCACGCTGAGCGCCAATGCTGTGATGAAGTACGTATCAGTCTCTACGTGTGAGACGTAGTCCATGAGGCCGTTCTTGGTTGTCGCCCATGTTTTGAGAGCCGCTTCGTTGTCGAAATCTCTCCGTTTGTTGTCACCGGAAAGATAGAGGCTGCACATTTCTGTTAACCCCCAAGTTGAACACTTGTACATGGTAGACTTTCCCATATCATTGGCGAGGTCGCAGAGTAGGCGACCAGCCATGATTTGGCGTTCAGCAAAGACGTTGCCACCCATCTTTCCTATCGATGATGGCCACTGAGACCGCCTGAGCCTTCCGAGTCGAGACCATTGGTGGGTCTTCTTTTCGTGCAGACGGTTCAGCAGAACTGAGTAGTCAACTCCTTCCAATTGGTGGCCAAGAATCACATCGGGGTCGACGACATCTACCTGCGCTAGGAAAAATGCCAGCATCTCGGACTCTTGCTTCATTGTCTTGATGAGACCCTTCTTGCGATTTCTGGCCTCTTGCTCGAATCCCATAGGGAAGATAGCACCGACAGGCCGTATCAGTGTGAATGTCCGACACGGAAGTTTGTCTGCTGTCGTCTTGTCGCTGAGAGAAACATTCTCGTAGATCCTTGCGCTCATTGCAAGAATCTCTTGCTTGTTCTCCTTCACGTTGAACGTTGTTCGCATGGCGAAGCTCATGAGAGTCAATGGAGGGGCGTCAAGGTTGTCCGAATCGCTCAGGGGCGAAATCATGTTGGGATGTTCAACAAGCACCTCCAGCTTGCAGTGTGAGGCGTTTTTCAAAGCACCAAAATCGGCATCCTGTATCTTCAGCCAGCAAGGTCCCATGATATTTTTCCACATGACGAATTGTTCGAACAGCGCAGTGCTGGTACCGAACACGCGCGAATACGTTTCCCCGGTTGCTTCCGCATCGATTTGGGGTTCTACTGTGTGTCAGTATAGGCCATGCAAACATTGGCATTAAGACGACTTACTTGTGTAGGGGTAGAGAAGCTTCATGTACTGCGCCTCCTTCGGTACATCAGGCAGCTCGAAAGCGTATTTTCTTGTACACCCCTTGATCTTGAACATGCCAACGTTCATCTTTGTCATGAGGGAATCGATCTCCTGGTAGACATCCATCATTCCCACTTCCTCAGCGGTTTCTTCACCACCAACCACGCGTGTCTGACGGGGCAAGAAGTACAGCTTGCGTAGTACGTTGTCTACCTTTACGAAGCAACTAACATAGGAACGCGTCTTCTTGTTCAGAACTTTTCCAAACAAGCATAGACTGCCGTTGACCTCTGTGTAATCGGTCCAGAACATGTTGAGACTGCCATCCTCTTCAATCGCGTCATTATAGTCTATCTTGTTGATGCCCCTCGAATCAGCGGCAGGGCTGCTGACGACATTGAGGCGCTGATTGATCGAGGTCCAGGCTGAGGAGTCCACCGCGGGCTCGACCTGCCCTTTTGGCGGAGACGAATTCACGGGTGTCAGGTACGGATCAGCCTTAAGTATCCTCTTAGGTAGCCTGGATGCAGTGAGGTTGACACTCTCCGCATTGACAGTACCGGCATGGGCAACCTCCAGCATATCTTCGTCCTCATCGTCCTCAGCTTCGGCCTTCGGTTTTATTCTGCGTTCAACCGCTTTGACTGTGGGAGAGGAGGGAGCTGGATCACTGGTTGGCACGTCGTTGGCAGGGAGTTGTGCGGGCAGAGCGTCGTCGTCGTCGTCGCCCATAGGGAGGAATGCGTCGTCATCATCCATAAGGGTATCATCATCTTGTGGTGGTAGGGTAGGTTCAGGACTCAGCCTGACCCGTTTGGGTGCCCGCCGCCTGAGTTCCGGAGCTGGCGAGGGTACACGGGCAGGACGTTTCTCAGGGGACCTGTCTCTCTTCTTGGCCTGGCGAGGAGTAGGTGCTGATATGTTTGCGTCGATCCCTCCGAGTAGACCGGCGAGGAATTCGTCATCCTCCTCGGTCTTTACTACCTTGGCCTTTGGTTGAGCCGTATTGCCACCTTTTGTAAAGAATTGACTGATATCTCGATCCGTAGCGTCTCGCTTGGCCTGTTCTTCGTCGCGTTGCTTCTTGGCTGTAGGACTTGATGTAAGACGAATGTCTTGCAAAGGTCAACATTAAACTCCTAGCACTCACATTTCTTGCCCTCCTTCCCTCGGACAGGCAGGTCATCTTCACTGTCTGACTGGTACACATGGACGCGGTCCCATTCCTCGCGGCCATCGTCGGCATAGCCCTCCCCATTGTCGTCGACAACGAAGTCGTCCTGGTTCAGACGGTCTCGTACAATCGTCTTGTAGCGGTCCTCGTCGACCTCCTCGTAAAGATCTTCAACCTCGTCGACCTTGTAGTTGTCAAATGTCTTTTTGCCGGCCTTCCGCAGGGCCTTTAGCTGCTCCAACTTCGCCCGTTTGTCGAGTTTCGGCATGACGGGCTGGTAGTTCTTGTAAGTCAGTCCTAGGAGGTTCGATTGACCCAGAGGGCAAACATGAACAAGGCTATTGGAAATCCGGGGACATATTCTGGTATGTGGAGACTATGGGAAGTGGAAGCAAGAAGTGCATTGGAGCAGTGACCGATTTAAAGTGGCAGGGGTATCGAGACGCGACTCTGCTGTTGCGGACGCGTCAAGCTTAAGCGCCATGTAAATTCTACGCGAACCCCTGTTCCTCAGTGGTTCTTCAGTGGGGACGGGCACCTGGGTGGACTACCTAGGTAACCGGTAGCTGGACCCACACCTGGGAAACGGTACCACACCGCCTACCCTTCTCAGAATACGGAGTCGGCGTTGAACAGTTTATGCCTGCCGTCATCAAGCAGGGGTCCAAGGCAAATCGAACTTTTTCCCCAGACGAGTGCCACTGGCAACGACAGCTTCACACCCGCAACATGTGCCGAAGTCATTGATATACTTTAGCCATGTATGTCTGCAGAGCATGCCTAAGAAAGGCTTCCACCAGCCTACCACGGCAGATACCTGCCGCGCAAGGTGCAGCGCCCTGGAGATCCTTTGCGACGACCTCGCTTCTGCGAGAGGATCAAAATGATGAATGGCAGCAGTTCCAAGCAGAAGTCAAGAGGCAGGAGAAGCAGATGCCGGCGGCTGACAGGGAGGCCGAGAAAAAGAAGCAACAGGAGAAGATGAGGCGGGCGACAAAGATAGAGCTTTCATATGCCAAGGACCCCTACCACATCGCCGACAACGTCCAGACGAAGCTGAAGGGGGGCGAGTTCGAGAAGGCGCTGCTGTTGACCCGGGAGGCCAGCAGGGACAAGCAATGCGTCGTCAGCTGGAACCACTTGATAGAGCACGAGTTTAAGAAGAACAAGTTCCATTCTGCTATAAAGCTGTTCAACGAGGTCAGTGACCTCCAACCCTCTCAAGTTGCCCAAGCCGCTCAGGCTGACATGACATGATGCAACCACCAGATGAAAAAGCGAGCCCAACTCCCCAACGCCCAGACATACACGATCATCTTCAATGGATGTGCCGAGTCACAACATCCGACACTTGCCGTCGGTGAGGCCATCAAGATCTACAACACCATGCTGTCCAGCAATCGTCTCAAGCCCAACGTCATCCATCTCAACGCCGTCCTCGACGTGTGCTCCCGCGCCCAGGACATCGAGTCCATATTCGTGCTCCTGCGATCGGCAGACAAGTTGCGCGCCCCCAACAACCTGACGTATACCATCATACTGAACGCCCTACGGCACCAGAGGTCCAACCAGAGGGACTTCGACGGGACAGCCGAGCAGCAGGAAGAAGCCATAAGGAAGAGCATAGAGACGACGATCCAGCGCGCCAGACTCGTGTGGGACGAGGTCATGAGCCGGTGGAAGAAGGGCGAGATCATCATGGACGAGGAGCTGATGTGCGCCATGGGTCGCATCCTGCTCCTCGGCGGCCCGAAGCAGACCGACGCTGTGATCTCTCTGGTGTCGGATGTTCTGGACGTGCCCAATCTCGAGGGAGATATCCCCGCTATCCCCAAGGCCGACAGCGAGGCTACAGGGGTAGAAGCCAAAGCAATGTCACGGCCGTCACACAGGAGGCGGCCGGAGCAGCAACCGGGCCCTTCTAAGCCTATAGCGGGAAACAACACGCTCTCTATCGTAATGCGCGCTCTCGGGCAAGGCAGGCTGACGAAGCTGGCAGCGAAGTACTGGGACTACTTGACACAGAGGTTTGGCATCGTTGCGGACAGGAGGAACTACATTGACTACCTCGAGACCCTCTCGACCGGTAACGCCAGTGGGAAGGCAGCGCGGATGATCCAGGGTATGCCAGCCAAGATCGTTGATGCGTCTATCATCAGGCGTGGCATCCTGCTCTGCCACTTCGACACGTACAACAAGAACGCGTTCGAAAATGCGACCATCATCTTCGACGCCATGCTGCAGAAGATGCGAGCCCCGGATGCGAAGAGCTTGAAGCTTTATCTGCAGGTCGCGACGAGCAACAATCGTAAATTCGAGCACAAGGCGGACTTCCCCACCCAGGGGGCGGCCAAAGCGGCCTATGGCCGCCAGATGGCAGACGCCCTCGATAGGGTGTGGGAGCCGTTGCGGCTGGTCACAAACAACCTCAGCTTCTCCGAGGCTGCGACATCCTCGACGTCGCCCAAGGAAAGTTGGAAGCGCACCTACGGCGACCGCCAAGAACTTCTGGAGGTGGCACGGAGATTTGTTGCGGTGAGCGACAAGATATTGTCTCAAAGCCTCATCCCTAGTACCTCCGAGGAGGCCAGGGTTATCATTATCCGGCGAAAAATTATCAACGAATACGTCTTCCGGGTCTATAGCAAGCAGTCGGAACTCAACAGGAGTCAGGTAGAGAGCAGCGATGATGGCAGTTTTGCGGCTGCAGCATGATTACGAACGACTGCACATAAAGATTTCAAAGCGAACCAATGACAGTATACAAACAATGCGATGTCCTATCCCTCTTGTGCCGTCTCTCTCATCATCTCGGCACCCTTTCGAAGGTCGCGTCAATCAATCTGGGTGAATGTGGGTATAATGCTATATGTAACACCAAGGTGGCCTTCTTCAAGGTGTACGCCTCTGGACACGTCCCTGTGTCTCGATGATCGAGCTATGTTCTGTGTGCTCTCACTGAAGTGTTTCTCCTCCCAACCTGGACGCCATATCCAGATCCTCGGAGTCGCCGCTGAAATCGAAGCCGTCATCAGAAGCAGCCGGCGCAATGCTCTCTTCCTGGTGCTCAAGAAACCCGTTGAACTCAGACTCGGCATCAGACCCGGGACCGTCATTGCTATGATTCTTGGACTCGGTTCGGTCGTCTTGCTCAGTATAAGTAGATTCTGAGTCCCCCGACCTCGATTGCTTGACTCGCAGCCTCTGCAACGCCTCACCCAAGATCTCAATCTCGTCGGCGGAGAACCCGGCAATACCATGTCGAAGCATGGCATCATATTTCTCGCGAAACGGCTGGTCAGCGCACAGCCACTCATGTCCCCCTTTTTGGGCGTCTTCTATAGTCATATGCCATCGCATGTTGTCGAATCTGTCCTACACGTCGACGTGGTAGCCCATTGCCGTGACTCGGGCCAAGGAGTTTTGCAAACTACCGTGTTGTCCACTATAGATCTCGGGAAGCCTGCTCCGCACAGCCTCATCTCTGAAAACGATGATGGCCCAGTCGTACTTGTCGTCCCTGCACAAAGAGTTGCGATCAGGCTTCAGGTAGGGGGGCAAGACGGTGAAGCGCTGTTGCCTCTTGGAGGGTTCACCTCGGGGAGTGTAGCTAGTCCAGAGGATTATGTTGCTGTACGTACGGTCTTCGTTGAGTAGGGTGTTGAGGCAAAAGCTGGAAAGGGCTGCGGTGGAATCATCGAATTGTTCGGTCCGGGAAGGCTCCCATGGAATTGATGGATAGTACACATCGCATTTCATATTGTAATTGGCAACCTTGAGTCCCGGAAAGCGGGTCTGGCCTGCCTCGGGGGCCTGGGCGTCTTTCCCGGGGACCTCAATATCGTATTTCATCCCCACGTCTGACAGAGGGTCAAAGGATGGGAGGACCAATCTTGGAAGAGGGTCCGGCGAAGTTCCTTGATCCGGGTGGAACAAGCTTGGCACGTCCGGCGGCGATATATCGCCTGCGAGATCAGGAGTGGGACTCTCTTTCTTCCCATGGGGAGGTGTCTTGAACAGACGTGAGATCGTGCTAGTCGGCATCGTACTGCTGGACATAACACTGGTATGAATCGTCGATGGGCTGGTAGGCATCGGGATCTGTGAAGCTCGCGAGCGAAGGGAAGCAAACCACTTCTGTTTAGTTGCAGAACCGGGGCTCGAGGCAGCACTAGTCACCACGGTGGGAGTGTTTGTGGTCGTACCCAGATCACACCTATACTTTGAAGCGTCTCTGACCGAGCGGGATGCACCTGCAGATCGGCTGCCCGGAGAATTACTGATCAAGCTGTGCGATGGTGACTTGTTCCTGTGCGATCCGGGCGATACATTCTCACCTCTGGGACAGGCAGAACAGCTGGCCCTCACCACAGGGGAGGTTTGCGTCGAGCACATCATAGCCGTGGACCCGAGGTTTGGACGAAGTCTAAAGGTTGGGGTATAATAAGTAACTAGTATACAACCAAACAGACTGTTGATGGGAGTTCCGATGGATGAACGATACTGAAGCAAGACGGACAGTGAGAAGATAGAAACCAGATAATCGCACAAACGTTTTCGAGGGAGGACAGAAAGAAAACAAAAGCATTTCCAACAGATGAGGTGAGGCGTGTGCACCAATCGTAATACAAGACCGCTCCTTCCATGCGACGAGCAGTTACGCTGGAGCGAAATCGCCAATTGCTCTTCTTCGTAACGAAGAAGTAGCAAGCAAGAGTGACCTGGGGTGTCACAGATACCTAGGTAAGACTTGGCACAACATGTTCCCGACCCGACCTCCTCAGTAGGAATTGGGCGAACACGCCGGTTATCTCTTCTTGGGCTGAGTGTGCCAAATGGTCCAGATATCTTGACCTATATCCAAGGGGCCAGGGCGTGACACATCGTCGTGAACTTCAACCACATACGAATAACCCAGGAATTTACATAAGACTCTCGTAAGGCTCCCATATGTATCTATGTGCCTGCCCAGGTAGGTACACAATGCCGACCTCTTGTATAGAGCCTGCTCGCTAAACAAGAATGCCCTGCATATTCACGTAGCTACCAGACCCAACCTCTATCACACCTTCCAAGGTTCCCAGGGCGGCGAATATATCACCAGCAATGCGGTAGAAGGCGACTTCCCACTAACTAACATGCGCAGGAATTCAGCCCATACACAGGTAGCCTTTCTCGCAAGGAAGTAAGAGGAATGTGCAAGAAACGCCCGCAGGATGCCATCTGCCCCAGGGTGGGCAGATGGACCTCAAGAGGGGCACGGCTTGAGCGGCTTCTTCCTTGATACAGAGACTATGGACATAATACATGAAAACCTTGGAAGCCTTGTATCTACCTAGGTACATGTAGTGTCAGAGGATATGGACTGTTACAACGCACTGCTAGATCATGCGGGCTTATACATAGTCAACGCCTGGGCGACGGCTATCTCAGGAGTTTTCCGACCGAGATGATGACAATGCGGACGAAATGGGACTTGTCCTTCGACATGAGGCCAAAGTCACTGTGATCTTGTACTTATGCCTGGACTGCAAAGTCCTTCGACTCTCAAGTAGTTGGTTGGAAGCCGTCAAAGTCGGTCTTGAGGAACGGGTCGTCAATAGCTCTGGTTTGGAGACAGATCCAGGCTTTCCAAGTAGGTACGCGTTTCAAGCTCCCGGTGCCTCAATGCTCAGGGTACAAGAGATTTCTCTATCTTAGGCATTTACTATCTAGGTAGATTCAGCGTGGTCGAGTTTACCGGGTTGGCCACGCTGAAGACATCCTTGGACACCTATTTGGTAAGTATATGGAAGATCCGGTACACACATAAGGAACCCAGAGCCACAATATAACAGCCTTATCCAGTCTCTAGCAGGTTTCCTCAATGCGATCCTACCTTCAACATTGAAGACCCTAAGTGGACGAGGAAACAACTGTTGAACATTTTTGATCTATGTTTTCCATTCTCGTCCTCCTGTCCCTTCTCGCTCCAACTTCCTTGACTCGATCAGAATGAGCTCCGTCTAGTCCCAAACATGTTGTCGAGGCGCCAATGGGAGGGATTTCTCATAGTGATCATCATCACGACAGATACTCTTCGGTGTGCTAGGCAAGGCGGACCTGATGTCGACAGCTCACAACCGGGTCCATACAATGCCAGCATGCGCAGCATACTATAGAGGTACACACCTCTAGAACAGAGGTATGTCACGCATGTACATCACTGTAGAGACGTAGAATAACTGGTAAGTAGAGCTATTTGGGAGAGGACCCCTTTTTGCTGGTTACCAGCAAACGCAATTTGTTCATGTTTGCTGTCCCCCTACTGTGACAAAAGTCGCCCAAGCACACCAAATCTTGGTGGAAACCTATGGTTGCTACCATGCCGTGCTCTTGTGGTTTGTCGAACAAGCCACCCAAACCATGGCCGCAAATACTATCAGTTTAGACATAGGGAAGCGTGATGTGACTCAACGCCTTAGAGGCCCTTCTTTCCAATATAAAATTGCAGTCCTTCCATCTTGTGTCCTTGGTTCAATCTTCTCCATCATCCAAGATATCAACTTCAGCAATATCGGGAAGATACACCGGCAAAAATTCCATACAAACAACTTCAGTCAAACAGCCCTCTTACGATTTCCACTGAACGGCCATTCAAGATGCCTGACCAGAACTACATGAGCAAGGAGGACGCTTCGCGCATCCAGAGCGCAGAGGTTAGTACACACACGGCAACCTTCACCCCCGAAACAGCCCCAAAATTGTCAGAAGCTGATTGAGTTGACCACTATGTAGGCGAAGACTGGTGGCGATATGGGCTTCGCAATTAGGGCCCAGAGCGCGGGTGACAGAAATGCCAACTCGGGCGTTGTCCAGCCGGGCTCGGGAGGTCCTCAGGAAAATACAGGAGGCGGCAACGGGGCGGCGGAGAAGAAGTAGACAGGATGACGGCCTATTGCCATCCTCTCGATTGCGAAAGTGCCCACTCAAGTTACCTTGGTGGCCGTTGAGATTGATGGGTGGAGGTGGGCGAGGATGATGCAGAACGTAGTCTCGAGCGTTTGCTGGATTGGATGTGGTTTAGGTTGACGCTTTGAGTAATGAGATTCAACATCTCAGTCTTCGACGTCAACGTCCAGAGGACGATTGTCGCAGACATTCAGTAGAGACCGAGAACAATCGAGAGACCCTCGTATGCCGAGTGAAGGTGTGATCACACAGGTGGCCAACAGTCGCCAACATAGCACAAGCTAGCCTTTCTTTTAAATGTCGCTTCCAAACCAAGAACTGATCCGCCTTTGAAAACAGCAGTAAGTCGAAAAATAAAACTACAGCTTACTGTATTGGGCAGTTGAACGGTTGACCTCCGTAGAAACCCCGGCCAGAAGTATCACCATCCTCAACGCCGCCATACAGTATGTATTAGCGAAACAAAAGAAAACGGGCGGAGCAAAAGGAAAGGGCCAGCGACCACTCTCCTCACGCCCTGCCACTTTTATTGTGCTACAGCGCGCCCTCCTTTCGGATATAGGTATTTATTTGCAGTGTTTCTTATTATCCGACCTAGGGCTTAGTTACGGTCGACACTGTGTCTGAGGTTCAAGCGGATCTTGGTACAGCTGTTTTTTTTTCTTGTTAGGTTTGTTTGTTTGTGTTTGTGTTTGTGCTTGTGTGTTTTGTTTTTTCTGGTTGCAGCCTCGCAGCTTATGCCACTCGACTAATAGCCCCAGCTGTACTACCTCACCTGGTATGTAATGGCGAACGAGGGGGGTATAAGTTGAGATGGAGTCAAAGGTCACCCTGCTCGAACCCTGCCATATCAGCTGCTCTTCGTTGTTTTGCCTCAGGTATAGCTGATGTGTCGCCAAGGCCGAGTGACCATCAATAAGCTGAAGCCACAGCACCCTGTAGGCGTTCGAGAATCATTCTCGACCTGGACACAAACGAGGTATAACATCGACAGGCTGTAAACCAGTTGCTCAAAGGGGTATCATTGTCGAAACGAGGTCTAATCCGAACGGAGTGCCAGTAGCCCAGCCTCACTACTCATCCTTCTCGAAGGCATCATTGAGGTAGCCAACGAAGCTCTCCCTCATCCTCGTTATAGCCATGTTCCCAACAGCCTCCAGCCCAATGCCGCCCCTATTCATATTCACATAAGCCCGTCGGTACCTCTGCAGTTGAGGCAGCCCGACCTTCCTGCCCGGCAGCTCCACCGTCAACGTGTCCCCACCCGGGTCGCCGTTCCTCGATATCCTAACCTCACCACCACCCTCCTCAGACTGCTGCTCCAGGATCTTCTTGACGATATCCTGCGTCTCCCTGTCAAGCACGTACAGGTAATCACCACCCGCGTCCCTGCTCCTCTGCACCGTCGCCTGGTTAGGCCTGATCAGCTTCCTCCCCTCGCCGGCGATAGTCTCCCACATCTCATCGAACACCTTCCTCGTCTGCGCCTCGTCGTCATCCCATATCAGCGCATACAGCGGGCTGTCCCACCTACTCATCGGGTTCGGCTCCTCATACCGAAACACAAGATTCTCCCAGTTGGCCGGCTCGTACGCGCCCTCGGGCGCCTCGTCGTCGCCCGACATGTCCTCGCCGGCCCGGAGCCTCTCCTCCCTCCGCCGCAGCCGCTCCTCGTTCACGGCGCGGGCCTTGTCCGGCGCGCATCCGATCTGGAGCAGCACGTTCGGAGTGGTGAGGTTCTTCGCCTCGCAGTAGAGCTGGTACCGCCACCCTTTTATGTAGTTCAGGCCGTCGAGGACGACGATGTCGCGGGCGGACAGGACGCGCTTGACGGCGCTGGACAGCGAGGCGCGGGCGTCCTTCTCCGAGGCGTTGGCGGAGCGGGTGTGGGCGGGGAGCTTCTCGGGCGAGAGGTCGTAGACCGTGCGGCTTATGGACTGTGTCTGGTCCGAGACGAGGTGTAGTCGGTACTTGGAGGCTTGTGGCTCTGTCCGTATCTTCTCGGCGATGTAGTCGTGGAGCTGCTTCGCGCGGGTGGACTTGCCTGATGTGGGCAGGCCGGTGACTATTATAAGCTGTGTGGAGAGCTTGTCTCAGCCTACTGGATCACTTCCTCTTTGGGAGATGTTGAACTTACTGGCATTCTGAGGGCTTGAGTTTTCGAATTTCCTGAGGAGTTGGCATGGACAGGAGGTTGTTTAATGTGTACAAAGTTGTCGGATCCTACAGCACATGCAGTCCTGGAGTCAAAAATTAGGTGGGGTTTCGATGGAGGGGTTACATACAATATTACAGTGGACATGCTGTACCACACAGTGGACTGTAGTATGTAAGGCTCCTGGGATCCTCCTGCACTGGGGCGGCCACATGTGAAATCTGGGGTGTGGGGTGCTGCTGTGTGACCCCCACGCCAACTTGAACCGACTGCTTCTCCAGGGCTTCCATCCGGACTCTCTTCCATACTCTTCTACGACTCCGTCATTCCCTCCAAGGTGCTCATGCTGTCATGGTACGATGGACCCGCATTTCAGTCTGTCGAGCGGGCCAGGCGGACAGAATTGAAGATTCTAGACGCCGTTGAGCCTTCAGCTCGGCCGTTGCAACGCGATTCATCGGACTGGGCTGCGTGTATGGGAACTTCATACATCCTACCTAGGTTAATGAAGCCACCATTCCGTGCGATGCCGCTGTAATAACTGAGTCTATCATAACATAACATGACTGTTTTGGCTGCGCAGTATGCCACACTTCGCAGCTCCTTGACGCTACCTCTATCGGGCCACCTCGAATTGATCATTATCGTACACTATCTAGGTAGGCTTGGTCAGAAGCGGTTGTATGTGCATATACTTGACCAACTTAGGTACGCGAAACCCAGCCCTCCAAGCTCGCGAATCTGCTCGTGCTCGTGCATCACCCGCCAATACATCGTGCATTACAGATTGCATTATGCCCGGTATCAAGATCCCCCCGGTGCCGAGATCTCGCCACCGGGTCCGCAAGTCCATCGGTAAAGGGCCTGGTGGGTGAGTGGGTGGGGAGGGGGGGTTAGCTAACGCCCGGCGGGCATCTTTAGCACTTAGCACTACCTATTAAAACCTTGAAAGTGCGTATCCGCTATATATCCCTGTCCCGGATCGAGAAAGTTGAAGTTAGCCGGACGATGATGCTCCCTTGGGCTCCCTCCCGATCTTGAAAGTGGTGGAGGTGCCAACTGGCGGAGCATTCTTTTTTAGAGTCAGATAGATATTCCCGCGGTTCTTGGCGACAACTACAAGGCGCCGTGACTTTCGCTTCGAGATGGTATACTGCGGTAAGCCCTCCAAAGGATGTTCAAACTGTCGTGAGCGCAAAATCCGTGTAGGTCCTTGAGTCCACTTCTTTTTGCTTTTAGGGGATAGGTTGAGAAATCCAGGGGGGCTCGACGTCGACTACAATCGTGAACGCCGCCTTATACCTTGGCTTCTGTCGGATGCATATTCCGGCCCTGAACGTTCAAATTGGACTGACACTGTCGCAGTGCGATCAGCGCCAGCCCGGCTGTGCCCAGTGTGAGAAACGACAGAAACAATGTCCAGGTTACAGGAACCTGGTGGATCTCATGTTTCGGGATGAGAGTTCTCGGGTCATCAAGAAAGCCAATGCGAGAGCCAGGAAGGGCACTTCTCCACCAGACAATACAGCAATTCCCCTAGATAATGTCGTTTTCACCCCCACGACATCACAACGATCGCCGACCGGGTCTGATCAAAGTACTAGCCCCGAGCGACTTCCCAGGTCTTCAACGGGTTCCTCCGCTTCGACGGCAGAGCCACGGGAACAGCAAGATGCCGTGAATCCACGGTGTCAGTGGTCTCATCCTTCCTCAAGTCCCAAGCTTGACAACGAAGGTAGCGAAGGTAGCGAAGGCAGCGAAGACAGAGTGGGCAGGGAGGTGTTGGAAAAGGGACGCGGGAGGTCGCCGTCGCTCAATGTCCTAGGCTCCTTATCTTACAGCCTCTCTCCTAGCTTTCAGGAGAGGGGATTGAACCTTTTTGTCGGTCGTTACATAACTGTGGTACGTAATCCCCCGAAGAGCAGGACGCCGCCACCTCAGGCTTACCCTGGTCTCTGACAACGGCGGTCCGCAGAGCGAAAACCTATCCCACCACAGATATGACTTCATCCTCGACCTTTGGCAGCCCAGCACCTCAGATCCGGAGCGAGACCCGGTGCTGGCTGGCGTCACAGCCGTAGGCCTCGTGGGCGTCGCGGAGATGAACCGGTCCAACCAGGTCCTCGATGCCGCACGGAGGAGCTACGGCAAAGCCCTCCACCTCACGAATGCCGCACTCCGCAACCCCGACGAGGCAGTCAAGGACACGACCATGCTCTCGGTGCTGATCCTGGGCCTCTTCGAGCTGGTCGGCGGGTCACGCGCGCGAGGCATCGAGTCGTGGCAGAAGCACCTCAACGGCGCCGCGGCGCTGGCGCGCATGCGGGGCATGAGCCAGTTCCGGAGGCCCGCCGGGATCAGGCTGTTTTTTATGCTCACGCAGAACACGATGATTTCCTGCATCCAGAACGAGCTGCCGATGCCGAGGGACCTGCTCGAGATGCGCGGGCAGCTGGGTGCGATGCTCGGGAGCAGGGAGCAGCCCGGTTTCGAGGTCTGCACCGCCATGTACAAGATCCTCCAGCTGAGGTACGACATCAAGCAGGGCAGCGTTCCCGACCTGGAGGTGATGCTTGATAGGTTCACAGACGCCGAGGATCACTTCGAGAGGGTCATATCACACTTCCCCGAGGCGTGGCAGTATCGCAAGTATCGCCTGGCGCAGCGACCCCGGCCCGGCTTCTTCAACAATATATATCATGTATACCCTAGCCTGCAGGTTGCGAGGTTATGGAATGGCCTCCGGACCTGTCGTCTGCTCATCTTGGAGACGATGGCCGAGGAGCTTCGCGAGCGTTTTCTGCGTGTCCCAGTTGGGCTGGTCCCAAAGCGGCACCAATATGAGTACCAGAAAGCGAAGTTCAAGATGGAAATGATAGCACTTGCAATCCTCGCCAGTGTCCCGCAACACTTCGGACTGGCCGACACCGTGGATGACAATCAGGACACGCTGACCCCGATGACAAGCGCGGATGACCTCTGGTCACAAATACCCGAGAGCAACTGGGGGGCAGAATTAGGGTCTGAAAGTGAAACTTCTGACTCGGGGGGCACAGATGACGAAGATAATTACTGTCGGAGCCCTTCGCTCAATAATCCCATGCAGGCCAAGGACGCTGAAGCGCGGGCAGAGCGGTTCATGCTGCTCTCCTCTGTGACGAATAATATCGTCTGGCCGCTGTACCTCGTGGGCATGTCTTCCGCATCTTCAACCTCGATGAGAGCCTTCGCGGTTGAGAGACTGCAAGCCATCCATGCGGAGACAGGGGTGGTCCAAGCAAGGGAACTCGCAGGTATTGTCGCGACGCATGGACGGTCTACGGAGATGCAGGGGCAGAGCCGGAAGGCTTGCAAAGCGACAAATACCAGTGGCTGGAAGAGTCAGTATGCCGAGGACAGCCAACGGATCACGATGCTGCCGGTTTGAGCCCGTTGGAAAGAGAGAAAATAACAGCTGCCTGCAAACTAGGTCAGGTGGTCATAATGCCGAAAGGGAGGTTGCCCACAGACATCAAACCTGCAGACTGCCGCCGGAGATGCTACCCAAACACATAATACCCGGAGAAGCAGCTCACCAAGGTCTCGGCCAGGATCAAGGGATCAGATCATGCTTGGAGGCTGCCATGGGATAGGCTGGCCGCATAGAGAGCGCTCAAGGTTAACACACCCTGAAAGCTGGATGGTTGTCCGTACCTCGGGCTTCAGCGCCCATGGTTGATTATGCTCGTAGAAACAAGGAACGAAGAGGGATCTGAGATGATGTGTCAACACACCGAGCCCTGCCAATTGGCCTCCATTGTGTATATACCTTACAAGTATTACCAAGAATCAAAGTTTCCAAAGCCGCCCGTCTTCGCCTTTTTACGTGAAGGCTCCCAATCCTCGATAACTGGCTCCTCGCCGACTTCGGTATGAGTTGCCAGGGCGGACTTTAGGTATTTCCCGACGCCGCTGCTTGTCTGTTCGAGTGAGCCGTCTCCCCGAATTCGCTTGCCGGTCCATGTGGTCTTGTCGTCCTCAGTACCACCTTGCCGTTGTATCTCAGCCTTTTGGGCTTCTTTCCTTTCCTGCAGGTCTTTCTCCTTTAGGAACTCTTCAAAGGGGTCGAGAAACACGACAACGTTCTTCATGACTACTTCCTCCAGCGGCCTGCTGCCTTCGTCAACCGGCACCCTCTCCAGCTTGTCAAGAGTGTCTAGCCCGTCCACTACCTTTCCGAAGATAGTGTGCTTGCGGTCGAGATGATTTGCTGGCTTATACGTGATGAAGAATTGTGAGGAGTTTGTGTTCTTCCCTTTATTGGCCATGCTTACGACACCACGTGCATCGTGGGTCAAAGGGCCGTCAAACTCATCCTGGAAGTTCTTTCCCCAGATACTCTGTCCACCTTTACCCGTGCCTGTCGGATCACCGCCCTGGATCATGAAGTTTTTGATATTCCGGTGGAAGACGACATTCCTGTAGTATCCCTTCTGCGCCAGTTTGACGAAGTTCCACACGGCCTTCGGTGCGGTTTCGGTCTGTAATTCGATGACGACGTCTCCCAGATTGGTCTCAATCCGGGCATATCCCTTGTTCTTGATCCGCTTCGGCTTGAGCATCCATTCTTCGTCGGTCAATATGGCTCTCTCACCGCTTGTCTCTGGTGTGAGCCCGGTGCTAGTGAAACTCGCCGCTGCCCTGCCGTTTGTATACGTTGCAGCATTGTGGGCAAGCTTCTTCTCCTGTATCGCTGGCTTCCTCGGCGCATTCGTCGCAGACGACCTTTGCAACGCCTTCGCAGATCTGTTGACATCACCGCCGGATTCTCGTTCCCGTCTCGCCTTCTCGACCGCCTCCTTGGCCCGTAACACCTTCTCTCCTATTCTCCCCAAGGCGTCAACGTTCACGGTACCCTGCTTCCTTTCTTCTATTTGTTGGGGCGTCAAGAGGGCGTCGCCGCCATCTTTGAGGTATTGGAACTCGCTCAGGTTTCTGGACTCGGCGTTCTGAGGATCCTGTAGCGTGATGATATCTTTCCGGCCAAACTCCTTGTCGTCGACCAGATCATGCCAGTTCTTCTGCTTGATGTTCATCTGCTCGATGGTCTCCCAGGCGAAGACGTTCGCGTATGTTCCGTGCCGTACCGCCACAATATGTGTGTTATCCGTGAAGACTTTGAATGTGACCGGGTCAATCATGTCACCCTTGCCGTCCGAGGGCCCGGCGTTGGGATCGGTCTCGGTATCAGCGTTGCGCGCAAAGTTGAGCTTGATCAGGTCCTTCGCAGAGAGAGGCTGTCCGTTGACCGGATTGGTGTCGTGCTTCTCGAGCCATGTGCCGATCACCTCCACATCGAAAATGGTGCCTTCTGGCGTGCAGACGGGATTTTTGAATGGCTGGAGGCTCGCGGCGCAAAAGTTGAAGGGCAGCCGCCTGAAGTTTGCGCCAGCTCGCTGGGCACGAGACCCGGCTCCGGCACCAACGCTTGCTGAGAAGGCATCGGACGAGGCCCATTCAGAGTGCGTAATGTAGAGCTTGTCCGTGCCTTTTCCCATCTTCGCTGCTGCAGTGGTGTTGGACGGCGTTGGACGGTAATGGAGGGTAAAAGGACGTAGGGTGGTAGGTTCTTTCTCTATCAGGAATGCTGACGACTACAACGCAACAATTCGCGGGAAGCACGTTCGAACCGAAGACGAGAGACAGTGAAGTAGTCGATTGACAGTAATGGTACACATGTAGGGTAGAACAAGATCGATCTTGGGTTTAAAGGTCGTCCCTGACGAAATAGTTGCCGGCCAGAAACACCTTATAGCGCGGCAGTATGGATGCCGTAAAGTACCACCCTAATTAGTGGGTTGCAGCTGTAGAGATCCTTGCAGAACCCCACAAGACCACCGCGCGGTCCCTGTCGCGGCCAAGCTGCGCAATGTTAGTAGACTGCCTGACTGCCTACTTGTAGAGGCTCAGCTTGTGCCGAGCCAAGTGCTGCAACTTGTCCGAAGACAGGGAACCTTGGAAGACGCCGGTCTCGTTTCTAACTATAGTGTCCGCATCTTCAGTCCAAACCACACCCATCAACTTTCTGCGTCCTTTCTTTTAACATGGTCGCCGACGCAACTGCTTCCCTAGAAACCTAATTTGCAGAAATCTGAAGGGAGCTACAGAACCGAACCTACTCAGCCGGTACGATACTACTTTGCTCGGTCGCTGTACACGAACAGCCGACACTTCCACTTGTTCCGGGAACTGCCACACCTTCGACACACAGATTCGCGATCCAGGCACACAGCGACACAATGAGGTGGTCTTCGACATTAGCGTCCCTGGCGCTGTCAGTCTGGACGGTACAGGGCCTAGAGGTCAAGATGGTCGGTTTGCCCCAACTCAAAGAGCAAGATTGGCGAGGCTTGCTGTTCAGCTGATGCTGACATGTGTTTCCCTCTGCGCTTCTAGGACCAGACCGAGGAGAACCAACAACGATGTGCCGGAATGTATAGCAAGTCAGCATGGGGAGGTCCAGTCGATCCCTTCATCTTGTTGAAGTTCCTACCCTACACGGGCGATGACGATCCCGTTGTCAGCCTTGTCGTTTTCGAATGGAAGGACGAGGACCTGATCGGGGTCTACCCCAGCGCGGATGCCACACAAAAGATCGGTATCTGCGAGCCCGAGTTCGTCGAAGCTGGGTTTTGCGAGGAACAGAACATTGGGGAGTTCATCCTAGCGGACAATGCAACCGCGAGTTCCAAGAACCTCATCCTCACCGACGCGATACACCTGAAGGACACCCAGCCGATCAAATACGATATAAACAAGACCGGCTACTACTGCGTGCTTACGGAACCGTACACCGCCGGCGAGTATACGGCTGTCGTCGAGTTCCGCAATGCTTATGGAGAGCTTCCCGCTACCCAGATACCTAAGCTGCCGTTTTATGGAGGGATATCGATCCTATATGCTCTGGTGGCCGTCTTATGGGGTTTCCTCTACTACAGGCACCACGCGGATATTTGTATGTTGCCCGCCTATCACGGCCCCGCGCAACCATATGCTGATTCTATATTTTCCAGTGGCTGTGCAAAACTACATAACGGCAATCCTGATTTTCCTGGTCGTCGAGATGCTGATGACTTGGGGCTTCTACGGTCAGTATACCTTCCATGGCGGCATTGATATATGACTAACCTGAAGCTCAGAGAACCTGAATCGACACGGTTCCAACGTTGGTTCCAAGGTCTTCCTGGTCGTGGTTGGCGTTTTGAACGCGGCCAGAAACTCATTCTCATTCTTTTTGCTGCTTATCGTGTGCATGGGTTATGGGGTCGTAAAGCCCACCCTCGGCCGCACCATGATCTACGTGCGGTGGCTCGCCATAGCGCACTTCGTCTTCGGTCTGGTTTATGCTATCACAAGTCTGCTGGTAACTCCAGATGCTGCAGGTAAGGATCGTCTCCACGAGTTCTAAAGCACCGGCATAGCTAACACATTCCAGGTCCCCTCGTGCTCCTCATAGTCCTGCCCCTGGCAGCAACTCTGACAGCATTCTACGTCTGGACGCTCAACTCCCTAAACTTCACCCTCAAGGACCTCCGTGAGCGCAAACAGCACGCAAAGGAGTCCATGTACAAGAAGCTGTGGTGGTGCATCCTCCTCAGCATCCTGGTCATCTTTGGCTTCTTCTTCTTCAACAGCTTCTCCTTCGCCTCGGCAAGCGACCCAGACTTCGTGCCATTCCACTGGAAGTCAAGGTGGTTTATCCTGGACGGGTGGCTAAACCTGGTCTACTTCGCCGACGTGGCCTGGATCGCATACGTCTGGCGCCCCACAGCTAACAACCGCCGATTTGCGATGAGCGACGAGCTTGCCCAAGATGATGACGGTACCTTCGAGATCAACAATATGGACATCGGCGCGCCGGACGACCTTTCTGACGATGAGGAGGCGAACGTGGGCGGTAAGCCGTCCGCCTTCAACGCCACGCGAGGAGGCCAAACGAGTGGTGTAGAAGGCTACCGAGCGCCATCCGGATCACAGCCGGGTGCCAACGGCAGTAGCCAACGGAGTAGGACCTCATTGGACGGGGAGACAATATTCGCCATTGGAGATGATGACAAACTCTCGGACGATGACGATGACGAGGAGGGTGGATACGGCGGGTTCGGTGAGGAGCTAGGGCTGGTGAAGACCAAGGCCAAGTGAACCCAAATTTGATCACAGCGACCATTTGACCAATCGTTTGATGCATTATGGCTGTCTTCAGAGCTGAAACGAAAGACAGGATCTGCGGGTAGAAGTATATCTGTATTGTACAATAGAAGCAGTGGCGTTGCATGCGAGTGCTCATGTGTCGCTTGACACTGGACATGGGATGTTTGGGTCCCTCTTTTGCTTTCACAATCTAAAAACAAAACAAAATCGGTTCACCCACGCGATGATGTCCGCGAGCCGTTTGAGGGGAAAGCACTCGGCTTTCTGGAGGAGAGAATAAGATGGAGTAAGGGCTGCGACTGGTTTTACTGGACCGTAGGAAGACTACTTAGGCACTCAAATTTTAAGTGCTGTAACAACCCATCATTTGACGACTCTCGGCTTTGTCCCTCCCACCACCACGGTCACAGGAAACCTCGTATGCTACCCGGGGAACCTCAAGCCGCAACGTCACCGCCAAACCCAACAGGCCGCCTCTTGCCATCATTCTCCGGCAATATCGCCAGCGCCTTGTACAACCTCCCCATACCCTCAGGGCCCCGGTCCACAAGCCTCTTCGCAGCCCGTTCGACACCTTTAGCCTTCTCATCACCCGCGCCCCTCAGCTTCAGGCCCCTGCCCAGCACCTCAGCCCTCTCCCTGATACCCATGCTCTCCAGGAAGACACCCTGCTCCACGGGACCATGGACCTCAACGCCCTCGCTAGCCCGCAGCGCAGCCTCAGCGATAGCAGCAAAGTCCACATCGGCGCTGAGGTCCGTCAGGCCCGGCTCTGCGAACGGGCTCACCATCCTATGCCTGCTGATACCCCTCAGGCTGTTGATAGGCACTGTCCCGTCGCCCGGGCCGTAATCCAGGATCAGGGCGGCGCCCGAGGGTTTGGCCTTGGGGTGCTGGGCGGAGCCGCCGATGCGCGTGGCGAAGTCGGTGGCGTAGAGGCTCGCATCGGGGCATATCTCGATCAGGGCGTCGGGGATGGTCTTGAGGGCGCGGTAGCGCGGTGAGGACTCGGGAAGGTAGACGGAGTGGCGGGTAGAGGAGGGGGAGAGGGTTAGTTGGAAGTCTGGCACGGGCGTGTCGTGGGATAGGGAGGTTGGTGTCCCCAGGCTCTGGTGTGTTGAGCCTGGGGGTGTTGGCGAGACGACCATCTCGCGCCACTGGAGGCCTGTCTTGGAGGAGTCGGAGGACGGTGGCTTTGTGGGCGAGGGGGATGGCGGGGTGGGAGCTGGTGCTGGAGGGACATTGACAATCTGGAAGGCGTGGATTGGGAGCGCGTCGAAGAACTCGTGCGCTATGATGAATGGCATCTTTTCAGAGTCTGGGCGCTGTGTCAGTGACATGAAACTCTAACAGAGGCTCCGGGATCGAATTGCATACTCTGGGGGATAGACCTGACCGTCTCGGTCCAGACCACTGGCAGGTCGTTGTATTTGCATGTGCTATGGTAGCCGCTTTGTGACTCGGCCATCTGGCGGTCCTCTCCACAGAGGAGCTTCTTCTGAGTCTTCCTAAGCTCAGGGCTGGCTTCAACCATGTAGATGGCATCGATGGCGTTGGCCAGGTCTTTGAAGTTTGATATGGTCTACACTTGGCTCAGCGGAGAGTCTCATGTGCTCCCTCGAGCGAGAATGATAGGGAACAATCATACCCGTAGTATATCGTCCATGAGTGTTCCTCTTCCGGGACCAACTTCGATGAGCTCGACCCCTGACTTTGGCCGTCCCTGGGACATCCACTCTGCTACGAACCAGATACCAATAAGCTCTCCAAAGACCTGTGAAATCTCAGGCGAGGTGACAAAGTCTCCCTTCTGGCCGAACTGGTCTCTACCCTGCTCGATGGCTCCGGTGTAGTAACCTCCTACATCGCCGGTAAGGCACATACGCATGAAACTTGCCAATGGTATGGGTCCGGTCATCTATATTTCTATTTAGTGTGTTGCTCTGAACCGACTTGAGTCTTCATATGCGTACATACCTCTATGGCCTGAGCGAGTTGTTTTGCAAGAGGCGTCGACCACTGCCTCTCCTCATCGCGCCTTGACGCCGTCAGCGAGAAGCCCCTGAATCTCTGCGAGGCTGTGAAACTTGGACGAGGTAGACATCTTGAGGAAGATGCTGTGAGCCCGCGAAGGGCCAGTCCTCTTGAGAACGACCTCATACTGGTAGAATGGCTCATATGTAAATCAAGAACTGGCAGCAATTTTCAACAGTCTTTAGCAGTCTTCATCATAGACTCGACATTGTTATCTATATCTCGGTTATGAAGAGCTCCGGGGCTCTTGTGGTGTGCACAGTACAGTGATACTTGTGTAAGTAAGTACATGTGCAAGCCAATCCGGAGCTCTTCAAAGCTCTCCAGGTTTAGAAGCCGAGGCTTCTGAGCGAGAGGCCCAGAAGTCAAGTCTGCCCCTGCTGTGGCCAACCGGCTGCGATGCGGCAGAGGGCTGCGCCGGCAGGCATCTTCACCCGCGACGACATCGTCTTGGTCTTCGATCCCTTTTCTTTCTCTACTCTGTACGCCAATCAACTTGTCAATTCCACCCTGCACTTCCGACTACCCGTGGTACACGACCGACATACTTGGGGCCACGCCTATTCGTCCCCTCACACGCGCCTAGCCCTCGTGACAGTCAGGGACAGCTCGACCCCTGCCCCCAAGACTTGAACCCACCTCGTCACTGGCTTCGAGGTTACCGCCATGTCCAGCAAGGGCAAGTCGCGCTGGGCCGACAGCGAAGAGGACGCCGCGCGGGAGGCTCAAGTGAGGAAAGAAAAGGAAGAAAAGAAACGGGCAAAACTACAACGCAAAGCCCAGCAGGAGAACCAGAGACTACGTGAGGCCCGGCCGCGCAGGCAGAAGAGGAGGGCGCAGATAAACAACAACAACAACAACACCAAGAGGATGCAGATGGACGACCAGCTAAGCGACGGAAACTCACGCCAGAACCCCAAGGCGGCAGGAAGGACGATGGATCCGGTGCAGGTCCGAAGCTCCTACGGCTCCAAGGGGGCGGCTTCGGCAAAGCAAGGAGCGTGGAGAACTACGACAAACTGAACGACATAGAGGAGGGCGCATACGGCTGGGTGACGCGGGCGAAGGAGATCAAAACAGGCAAGGTGGTTGCGCTGAAGCGTCTCAAGATGGAGCCCAACGACCGCAACGGGCTGCCTGTCACGGGGCTGAGGGAGATGCAGATCCTCAAGGACTGCGACCACAAGAACATCGTCCGGATGCAGGAGGTGGTAGTCGGCGACGACACGACGCGGATAGAGAACATCTTCCTCGTCCTCGACTTCATAGAGCACGACCTCAAGTCCATCCTCGAGGACATGCCCCAGCCCTTCCTGGCCAGCGAGGTCAAGACGCTCCTCCTACAGCTCGCCGGCGGCGTGGCCTACATGCACGACCACCACATCCTCCACCGCGACCTCAAGACCTCCAACCTCCTCCTCAACAACCGCGGGCAGCTCAAGATCGCCGACTTCGGCATGGCGCGCTACGTGGGCGACCCGCCCCCCAAGCTGACCCAGCTGGTCGTCACGCTGTGGTACCGCGCGCCGGAGCTCCTCCTCGGCGCGTCCAGCTACGGCGCCGCCGTCGACATGTGGAGCGTGGGCTGCATCTTCGGCGAGCTCCTGACGAGGGAGCCTCTCCTGCAGGGCAAGAACGAGGTCGACGAGCTGACGCGCATCTTCGAGCTGTGCGGCGTGCCCACCGAGGACACCTGGCCGGGGTTCAGGCGGCTCCCCAACGCCAAATCGCTGCGGCTCCCCGCGGGAAACAGGGCCGGCGCGGCAGGGGGCTCTGTCGTCCGGGCCAGGTTCCCGCTGCTCACGGCGGCGGGCGCGTCGTTGCTCAACGCGCTGTTGAGCCTCAACCCGGCGGGGAGGCCGACGGCGAGGGAGATGATGGACCATGAGTACTTCCGGCAGGACCCGAGGCCCAAGTCCGAGGCCATGTTCCCTACGTTCCCTAGCAAGGCGGGCCAGGAGCGGCGCAGGAGGCGGGACACGCCCAACGCGCCCGGGAGGGGCCAGGCGGCGGAGCTCGGGGCGGTGGACTTTAGTGGTATCTTCAATGGAAGGGAGAAGGAGGAAAGGGGAGGTGGTTTCTCCCTGCGGATGGTCTAAATCATATATAACCTCTGGCATATATATGCCCGCCTCTCTGCCGTAGTGCAGCAGAAGTGTCGCCACAGACACATGCATATCAGAGTTGGGATGTTTCTCACACAACAAGCATCGGCGAAGGGGTGACGCCCACCTGGGAAATGGGAAAGGCCATGCCAGTATCTCATAATTACGTAGTCAGTCTTAATACCCTTGATTCCATCCCAACCCCTTACCTTCTATCCTCGCGCAAGATGGGTACATCATTATCGTACTGTACTTGTACGTCCTGAGTTCCGTACCTGAACATGCCGACCAGAACAGAACCTCCATGGATACATACAGACAAATCTAGGTATTTCGCCAGATTTTGGTTTCCATAAATTCCCTGATATGTTATGAGAAAACCTGAGAACAAGAAAAAGTATGCCAACGCCGATATGGAAATGGTCTGCTACCGGTTGAGAAGATGCCCGGTCCCAAACGATTCGAATCAAATGCCCAAGTTAAAATGACACCAGAATGCACGCCCCAGATAATGCTCCAAACATATATCCACACGCCATGACCGCTCGACAATTTACATCACGCGCGACGGACATCTCGTCCTCCTTTCACGTCAACGTTCTCCGCTTCGCTATGTATGCTTCTCGTTCTCCTCGCTGAACAAAAGCGCGTTTTGACTAGATGCCAGTCACGAACCAGGTGAAACTAGCCACCGTGATAGCCACCACGGTGAACAAGAACCCGAGTGCCTGCCTCTCACTGTTGGACAGGGCGCCGCTGCAAGTCGCGCAGACCCAACTCTCCAGAGGCGTGTAGGGCTGGCCGGTATACAAGCCAAAGGTGACGGCGGGGTTGGCGGTCAGGGATCCCGCGCCGGCCGTCGCGCTGATGCTCGAGTCTGCATCGTAGATGTACAGGACATACTCCTCGACCAGCAAAGGCTGTGCGACGTTGCTGCTCTGGTAGGCGCCCGAGTCCCAGGTGAAGGAGCCCTTGGTGTGGAAGGTCATGTTGGAGGTGAGGGTCCAGGTCTCGGTGGCGGTGGTGCACGAGATGGCCACGTCGACGGCCGTGGGTGTCACCTCCAGGTTGGTGTAGTTCCACCCGAAGGTGACGTACTCGCCGATCCGGTAGTAGGCGCTCGTCAGGGTCGTGAGCGGGGTCAGCATGACGACGCTGGCGACCTCTGCGCCTGAGCTCACGCTCACGGTCGATGTGTTGTGGGAGCTTGTGCTGCTCGAGTCGCTGTCCTTGCCGGTTCCAGTTGCGGTGCCGGTCCCGGTTACGGTGCCGCTTGCATCCCCGGTCGCGGTTCCGGAGGCGGTACCTGAATCGCTCGTCGCGGTGACGCCGGCCGTGTTGAGGTTCGTGGCACTTGCTGCGTCGGCGGTCGCGGTCGCTTTCGCTTTTGCCGAGGCTGCTGGGTGTCAGTGTCATGGTCTTGGGTCAGCACTCGAGTCGTACCCGAGACTTTGTGTGTCAATGATTCGATCTGTGGAACATACAGCTGGATGACGACGAGGCATCAGCCCTCCTCACGACCAGGGTGTCGAGATCTGGCAGCCATTGTGGCCACGCAATTGCCGAGGCGACGGGTGTCAGGGACAGGAGGGCGGTGGTGAAGTGTGCGGCCTTCATGCTTGCGTGGTGGTTCGACCACGTAATGGCCTAGATGGAGTCTCTCTCTCTCGGGTCGGCACAGGGATCAGGGTGTTCGGTTCTGCTCCCAAACAATGCAATTCCCAGTCCTTCGAGTTTCCCAGAACAAGTTCCTCACGGCTGATAGAGCCCGGTATGCTTCTGTGTAGTCGTCGTGGATCTCGCAGCGGGAACAAAAAACAGGTTGTTGATGCTCTCGCAGATCTATCGAGAATCAGGGGGCAGCGAGTGATCTGCCGTAGCCCAAGCTTCTCTTCTTTCGTCCTCAATTAAGCGAATGTTCCGGACGATGCAAGCGAATGCTAATGCTGATGCCTTGAATGAAGTAACCACACAGAAATAAGATACAACAAGAACAGAAAGCGAAGGTGTAAATGCGGAGAGCAAGACGGGGGGGAGGGGGGCTGGGCAGGGCTGGAGTTTTGCGGATGCACAGCGAGAGGTGCAGGGCAGAGGGTGTTCTACTGATGGTGCAGTGGTGGTACGAGGGAAGAGAAGCTTTGGGATCGGTTGCAAGGATGGTAAAAGGAAAACATCGGATACAATGGCACATCGGTCAAATCACGAGCATGCCCCCCAGCCCATCGTACCCATTCGGCGTCGGCAGGGTCCCCTAGGGAGACCGGGCAGACTGGGAAGACTGGAGAGACCCGCAACTCTTATCCGGAGAAACAGACTTGCATGGTGGTGTTTGTTGCTGTGGCAGTGTTCGCGTCTGGTGGCGGCTTTCTGGGGGGATACCGGGGGTCCACAGGGGACCTTTGGACGCTGAAGGGCCAGTAATAATCCCTGTATGGCTCCCAGACACCCGGAATCCCATTCGTATTGTCCACTGCAGAGAAGCGGGCCGGCTAGACTAGCACCAACTGGGCTTGTCTCAATTTCTCGTGTTGAAGGTTAGAAACCAGGGAGCCGGGCAGCTAAAAATAATTCTTCCCATTCTGTCGGCATAGGCATACCTAGGTACGCGTTGTCCATCATCTGTGGGCATATAACTAAAGGGAGCTTCCATGGCCTTCATTTTCAACCTGGACTTGTTGGGCTTGCCACCCGCTTGCACGAATCCACAGACTTCGACAGGCCTGCGAGTCTCGCAAGAACTCGACTGCTCATTCTCCTTCGAACATGTGAATCGGGAACATGCATCACAGGGATATTCGCTGCGTCGTCAGCGCCGACTTACACAACACGAGGCCTTTCCTTCCTAAGTGATGATCAGGACAGCCCGCATCGTCAACGACGTCAATCAATTGTCCGGTAACACATTGCACTCTTCAAGGCCGGTCCCCATCATCAGCATATATATTCAGGCCACTGCTCCAATCACAACCAGACACCTGAAGCCTTGGATATGCATACGCACCTGATCGCTGTTACATCCTCACGTGGGGGTCTGCCACACCTCCGCAACCGTACCTAGATCATCGACGAAGAAGCTTACCTCTAGCTCCCGACCTGCCGCTTGTTATTGTATAACTAAGACTGCTAAGGACTGCTAAGGTAACCCCAACGCAACTAAATGCTTACTCCAGAATGAGGTAGTGTAGGGCAAGGAGCGTGTACCCGTGTCCCGGATTCAAGCCTTATAGGTCCCGGTTTCGCATTCTGGAGTGCAGTCGCAGTCGTTCTCTCGACTTCAACGCCTTCTGTAGCAGGGGCATCATTTGCATCCAAGCCTACAAGATATGCCTTTGTCCCACATGCCACGAGGGATCATTCTGTGGACAGACGTACGTACCGTTGCTAAAAAATGACCGTTCACGAGGTCAGTATTCTTATGCATTGCCTCCATGAGGATACCAAAATGGATAATGAGAAAGTAAGCTAGCTATAGGGTATCCTTAACTCCGCACGCCTTCCATGAACCTTCCATGAACCTTTTGGGGTACTTCGTGACTAAACGACCAGACCACGTCATAAGATCATGCCGTCCAAAATTCCTCGAAACCATTGTCGAACCAGTTGATCCGATCTTCTCAAATCGGCTTTGATTCCCTCGCTATGATGTGTACTCCCTCGCGAACTGTACAGTAATCAAGTCAAATCGTTGCAAACCGGAGCATCACGTCCAAGGGTGCGAAGGTCCAGACCTCGCCACGTGTCCGTGGCAGGTAATGCTCAACAGATCGCAGCCCTCTAGGCGGCAATGCCCACCGTCTTCTTGGCCTTGAAGTCAGGGGACATCTCGTCCTCGTCTCCGTCATCCTCGAGGTTTAGGAGGTGGAAACGGTTGGCCATGGTCATCGCGTCGGCCTTCTTCGCGGCAAGGTTGTCCTTGCGGGGTCTCGCCTGGGCCGGCTGCTCATATGGCTGAGCGCACTCATCCACGTCCCAGTCTATCCTAGAACCCTTGTACTTACTGCCATCAACAGTCAGTATAGTTCCCAATAGTTTGTCAAAATCCATATACTTACGCGCGACTCATCATGCAGGTTCGGGCATACATGGCATTGTGGACAGAATTTGTCTTGATGTAGCAGCTGCCGCCCATGAAGTCGACCTTGATCACAACAAGCTTGTCGATGTGGTCAAGATCCTCACGAATGCTTTCTTCCGTAAATCGAGGATCACAACGGCGGATGACGAGGTTCCGCGTGGCGCCACTGCTGATCTGTCTGGCTACATGGCCGGACAGAGTCAAGTGGCGATCATGCCAACGTATGTAGACCTGATTGCCATCAGTGTCACATCTCACGGGTGTCAAGCCCGGTGGACACTAATGAAGGGTACCGATGGCAGCTCACTCACCCGCTTGTTCTTGATGTACAGGTCACGGCGCCGGACGTGCTCGAAGAAAGCTTGAGCATCACTGGCCAGAAGGAATGACACACCCGCTGAGCGATCAGCCCGGATATGGATGTCCAACAGCTGGCCACCACGAATAGCCTCAGTGATATCGCTGTGGGCGATGCCCTCGGGCAGGTTGGTAAGGATGACCGATCGGAAACATTGACGCTCGTAGGAAGGTCGCATAGCGGCTGGCCGAGTGTAAACCGGGTCAGGGACATCGACCACAGGGCCACCTCCAGAATCGTCCTCCTCATCCTCCGCGGCATCAGCATCCAAGTCTGCCCAGTCGGACACCTCACGGGTGTGCACATGGCCGTAAGGCATGGGATCCGCCTCGTAGTTGCCATAGCCATAGCCATTACCGTTTCCATTACCATTACCATGACCATGCCTAATACGAGCGTCATGACCGTCTGGACGCGGGCCCTGGGGAAGTACGGGGGTGTGAAACCCGCCGTGAGTTTTGGTCATAGCTGCAGGGCCTGGAGCTGTATTCGCTTTTTGGTCCTCAATGGTGGTGTCATCTTGGCTGAGGAGCTGCCTGGAAATCAGTATGCGTCATCATATCATGTCCCAACCTTTGCCATTGTTGATATGGCGGGATGATTGCAGATCCCTGTCCTACATACATCGATGGTCTCTTCACCAACTCCGCCTCTCAGGAGGTTCTGTCGCAAGTTGGCTGCAGGGGTATTGTGTCAGAAGGCTATCGGGAACCTAATGGGTATATCTCATGAGGAACTCGTACCATACTTGGCAGCAATCTGCTTCATGCCATCGTACTCGGCTTTGGGGATGGAAAGAAGCGGGTTCAAAAGAGCATCTTCGGTATTCTTGAGGAGAGATCAGATCAAATTCATAAATGTAGTTCTCGCGGAGCTTAAGCGCTGTGAACTCACGAAATTGGCCCTGGATCAGATGGATCGTCAGCTTTGAGAACGAAATTTAGGACGGAAGGATCAACATAGGCGAGTGACGATAGTAGGTGGTAGTTATCAAGTTAGGCTTGTAACGCAGCAGAAGCCATCATCCTTGACAGATAGGCTTGGTGTTTCAACTTGACTCGGCCAGGCGCGACTCGCGGCAACTAAATAGGAACCCTGGACTCTGGAGCGTCGACTGACCTTCTCACAAGAGTATCAAAGTAATTTCGATCAAGGGTGACCGTCTGGCCGCCGATTGAACTTGACATGGCTGCCTAAGAGGAGGTTCTTAGGAATAGGCCGAAAAAGAGCAAACAAGAGAGGAGATGTAGGGTGATTGTCGTCAAATTTGAACACCACAGGTGTTGATATCGATGGCGCGTTAGTCGGTGGTCGCAGCTTACCTAGATCAAGACCAATCAGTGACACCGGGCACTGAGCGGATAGTTGTGGGCCACTGGCGGCAGGCGCAAGCGATTTACCACCGTGACCACCCGCCACTTGCATTTTAGCGCCGGGATACTTTGCAGGGATGACCCACAAGAATACGGAATCCTCCTGGGCCCTCTTCCCTGCTGCAGATCAACCATGGATTTCATCCATCAATCAATCAACCACATGTGCATCCAAGGTAGCACAATGGCAATGGGGCACAGGAAGGGGTTGGGTCGAACAGCATCTCACATACCAGCTTACGAACAAGAATATAAGCACGACACCGCTCTTGATGATCCATTATGCCACCAATGCGTAAATGAAAAAGCCATGGGTCAACATGAGCCAAAGCATCATGCTCAAAAAGTGAAACGCTCCGACGCTATAAAACGCTCCCAATCCCGATGCCCCATATCCGTCCGTCACCCTTGCCCCATGATGCCCCAATATGTTGTCTCCTAAAACCGCCGAAGGAAATATGACAGAGCTCGGACAATGCCATGAATCTGTTCGAATGTGCCCTTACAAACTCAATAATACTGCCAAGACTGAGATCCTGATAGCTGGTGCTAAATTTCTCCATCAACATGTCCAGGTATCCTGCTTACTTAGCAGAGCTGCTAACTGTCTGGTTCAGATAGTTGAGCAGGAATCTCTCGTTCTCGGGCGAGATGGGAGTTGCGTGTTGACTACCCCCACGAGACATCGATGCGGCGCTGCCAGCCCCATCCACGCTGGGCGACGCTCCGATCGAGGGGACGTGTGGGCCCGGAGCCGGGAGTTGGCTCGCAAGCTGTCCCATATTGAAGGTAGCGGGCTCCTTACCATTCGCAGGAGCCGATGGGTTGCTGAAGAGAGACATGAGCTTCTGTAACTGCTGCGGATCAGCGTCCTGACGACGTGGACCTAGGGTCTCGTTGGGGCCCACGGGTGGACCAGGCACTCTGCTCTGAAAGGTATGATTGTAAGGCGGCCCGTTGATGAGACTGTGCTGTGGAACACGGTTGGGATTTTGCATGATCTGAATTCTGTCTTCAGCACCAACGCTATTAACTGCAGGCGAACCCGCCAGTTGCTGTGCAAGGCCTTGCTCGTCACCACTCTGGTGGCGGGCCGCGATGGACTGAGCACTGTACGGAAAGTTCAAGCTTCTGTTCGCCTGGTTTGAGGCATTGTTCATCTGTGTGGATGATAGGGTTGTACCAGGACCAAGGTTGAAGCTCGATGGCTGTTGTCGCAAGGTGGCCTGATTGTCAAGACCCGGTGACCTATTCTCTTTGAGATTCAGCTCAAACTTCTGTTGCCGTGGAGACGAAGCTGACGGCTGCTTGAGAATGTCCAAGAGAGCTGTTCGCTGGGTATTTGAAACATTTGACGCCCTGAAGGCTGATTGGGCGCCAGAATTTGGAGGATTTCCGCCTGCTGGTATCGACCCGCCTGTTCGGTCGTCCTGTGGGGCGGACTTGACCGGGGTCTGGGGACCATATGTCGAGGCCAGTGCTGCCAGGTGTTGAGACAATTGCTGATTGGGCCTGCTAGTCTCTGCCACTCGCTGTTGGGGAGATGATTCATGCAATGCCTCCTTTGCCGTGCCACTTTCCTCCCTCAGGGCCTTGAGTAAGCCTAACTGAGTGCTGTTCAAACCCTGCTGTTGCCGCGCATTGGGCGTTATATGCTGCGGCAAGTTCGTCTTTGCGGCACCTGCACTGCCAGTGTTGGCCTGTTGAGGGCCATGCCCTGTTGTTCTGTTGTCAGGGCCTGGAGTCGGTACCATAGTACTGGTCAGAATATGGTTGGCTTGACGAGGCAGTGGCTGCGGATGGACCAGAACTGGCCGGTTGACGTAGTTCGGAGCTGTTGTCATTGACGGCCGTTGGTTTGCAGCTTGTGTGTACTGATAACCTGGACCCCGAGGATTGCCTGCGACGCCCAGGATAGAGCGAAGCTGGTTGCTCATATCTGGCTGGACTGGAAAGTGCAGAGGGGCCTGTTGGCCGCCAAAAGAAAATTGCTGTGTTGGATGGTGATAGTAAGGAGTACGAGGCTCTGGTACCACGTTGTATACATGATCCAAGGGCGTGTGGGGCATATGAGCGCCCGGTTGAGTAGTTGCCGACGAGCCTTCCCTAGATATCTCGTTCTTCTGCTGTAACATTGCTAGTAAGGTATTGCCCCTCTCCTGGGCTTGGTCAAAAACTCCAGCCTGCGATCTCTGGGCGAGCGGCTGGATCTTCAAGAGCCTCTGGATTTCTCGAGTGGCAGCCTCACGGGATTCAACTGTAGCATAGAGAGATGGGAAAGTTTCGTGGCCCGTCTCTGTTGCCGTACCCTCCTCTTCGGTCATGGGCTCATCGGTTTCTGCTTGCAATATTGCCCCAGGCTTGTGGCTGTTGCGAAGTCGGTCTTTCCTCTTGAGCTGCTGTTTTACCCATCGGTTCAATGGTTCGATAAAGGGGGCTACCATGTAGAATCTGGAAGCATTCGACGCTGCCGCGTTGACGTCTGGCCCTAGCTTTTTCTTAGGTCTCCCTGGTAAGTCGGCCAGCTTGTACCACCGAATATCAGAGATCTCCTTTCTTGTCCTTGGCGCAAATTTGTAATCCATGGGAACATTGGGGATAACGTAGTACCGAAGGTGTTGCTCCCTGATAATGTGTTCGAAGTACTTGACCGACCGGTCTTCTGGCACGAGCCCTGCTTTCTCGACGTCAAAACCTGTCTCCTCGTAGACCTCTCGTATTGCACATTTCAGGTCATCCTCCTCTTGGTTGATCTTGCCCCTGGGAAAACTCCAGCTGGCGCCCTTATTCCAGCCTTTGACAAGTACAGCTTGGTCCATGGCCTCGTTCAGCATAATCAGGCCTCTGACGGGAATCCGCTTCTTATAAGCAAGAAAATTGTCAAATGCTGCGGAAAGGCTCTGGGAGGGTAGTTCATTGGTAAGAGGGCTGTGTTGGAAGATGCGGAGACTGAAGGCCTTGAGGTTCAACTTGGGTAAAGCTGTAGGATTCTGCGGGTAGATGAAATCTTCGTAGAACCAATGCGCTTCTTCGACATGTAGACCTATTCTGGCGAAGTCTGAAAGTTCTGATCTAGGCAAGCAATTGATGAAACGCGCACACAGGTCGTCCAGCCCTGGTAATGCCCAACATCAGTAAACCGTACCCCTCCGAATCAACGCAACTTGGGACCAGCCCGGGGGTCTCACAATCGTCTAATGTCATCTGTAAGGGATCCATGGTGACGTTTTGGCTGCGTGGTCATATCTACCAGCACAGGGAATCAGGACAAGGTGATGTCAAAGGTCGACCAGGTTGTCACAGAGGACGGAGTCGCAATGTGACGGCTTTGTTGACGGCGGCAGTGGGTCGCTGCTCGGGCTGAATGGACGGAAGGGTCGCAGTTGGGTTGCAATCGCCCGCTGAGAGATATCAGGACTGCTGGTCAAGCGCTAGTCCGATTATAAGACGATAACTGGATACTGTTGATGGGAAGTCGAGGAGTTGTTAGGTGGCATGGATTGATTCGCTCTGGTCGGTGGGAGATATGTAAGTATGAGGTGCCAGATCATCGACTGACGACCGGTGTTGATTCGCGCGACGTCGTGACTACCTAGGTACTAAGTACTAAGTACACAGGGCCCGAGTTGCCTGCCCAACAGCCCAGGTGCCTCTGGCAACCCACTAGTGCCGTGTGGCTGGAGAATGGACGAACGGCTCGCTGCCGCCCGCTTTCCGACGCAGTGTGGATGAGAAATGTGTGGCTGTGCTATAGCAGGCTCCTGAAACCAAGAGGACAATGCAAAGTCAGGAGTGGCCCTTGCAAGGGCAATACCGGTAGTGTATGTACCTAAGTATAGTAGATGCATGACAGGGATCGACTTGGTCTAGATTTTTGACGTAATTGCCAATTGCCGGCTGGGTCGTATTGCTAGTTTTCGAAATCCGGATTGCTGCGGCATGATCGGTCGATAAAACAGTTGCCAATTCGACTTTGGTTCAAACGATGGGAGCCCTCTTCTAACATCCCGCGCATTATAAGAAATAGACCATACTCACCAGGCCAACATACCCCGTGAACGATTCACTCATTCTCCGGCCCAGCGTTTTCTGTCTTTGTGTTAAAGGTCTTTACCCTGACCTCTCATCGCCCTCTGACCGCCTTACTTTACGGTGACGAGTACGCTTCTAATACTAGACGGCCAACTTGCCGACTATTGGGCCTATCTCCTTTGTTCGCATCAGTAGGCGTCTCAGATAACTCTGAAAGCCGAGCGTCTCCAAACCAAACAAGCTGTCAAACTCTCCAGATCTTATTTCCTACGGTCATCCGCTTGCTCAGGGACGAACAACGCAGTGCTTGATCTAGTAATTCGACACGCCACTTACAATGACATCGAAGCTTGGGGCCTATGTGACCAGGAAGCTCGGAGAACAGGTCCTGGGAGATTTTTCGAAGAAGTTCGAAGCGGAGGTATGTCCCACGACCCGTCCACTCTTATCGATGAGGGTACTGACGAGGATCCAGTCGCCCTTTTACTACCATGACGCCAAGGGCAAGAAGAAGAGAAAGAAGTCCAAGTATCGGGTACCAGGAGTG
Organism: Cytospora paraplurivora; assembly: GCA_021272945.2. NCBI lineage: Eukaryota > Fungi > Ascomycota > Sordariomycetes > Diaporthales > Cytosporaceae > Cytospora > Cytospora paraplurivora. Next base: position 293,541 of record JAJSPL020000031.1, read on the forward strand.
TCCGAGCATGACAACAAAGTCTTAGCCACGGTACGAAATCGTGCCTGGGCTCTCGACATGTGCCTGATGCATTGCGGCGGCTTTAGAGTCGGTTGGTCTGCTCTAATCGGTTTGTTTCCTGTGTAAGTGACGCCACCCCGGGTTTCCAAGATGAGCCAGCAAATCGTACGAGTGCAAGATAGGCCGACACAGACTAACCAGCATGACTGCAGGGTCGGCGATGTGATCGATTTCATGTTAGCTCTATGGGTAATTCGCAAGGCGGACGAGATCGAAGGGGGACTGCCACCGGTGCTTAGAGCGAAGATGTATGCCTTCATTGTGGTCGACTTGGCAGGCGGATTCGTTCCGTTCTTTGGAGACATCTTCGACGCCATATACAAGGCCAACAGTCGAAATGCGTGGCTTCTAGAGGACTACCTGGCCAAGAAAGCGGTCGCTGAGCACGAGGGTCCGGCGCACGTGATAGACGACATAGAATTGGGGATAACAGGGCCTCCGCATGAAGCACAGCAAGTGCATAATCCACAAAAAGCGCAAAAGCATGGGAAATAATAATAAGGTATGCGAAGATACAAGTTGGAGGAGTCGAGGCTTAAAACAGGTTGATGGTCCGAGAATTGATGTTGGGGCGACATCGCAGCGACAGGGATTAATATGTGGAAACGTGGGGGCAGGTGAGACGCGTTCTTGAGACGCGTTCCTTAGACAATCGTTTGATAATCTTCGGCCCCGGGACCGGACGAGGACGAGGACGAGGACGGACGATGAGCAAACTGTGCGGATATACGGACTACAGGCCATATTGCTTACTTCCACACCTACATAGTCTCTATACACGGTCTAATTCGTCTTGATCTAATATCTGCGCAACAGAGAAAGTAAAAGACATAAGGAATGGAAAACAGAAAGCTAGGAGAAAGCTTGTATGAATTGGCTGTGCTCAGATGTGTGTCTGGTGATATCTGTTCCTCTAGCATGATGAATCATCTCTTTCTGATGTGTAGATGGTGTGGTGCTTGCTAGGCAACTCAGGCAGACAGACCATCAGCAGGATTGACAGGTCAGGCCTTGAAGACAGTGGTGATCCATGATCCCGAAAAGGTGATGTCAGCTAGGAAACAGGTGTGGCATGATGAGAATCTGATAAGGACTGGTCCTATTTCGCTCGCAAAACATCAATGGATGGTAACAATGATCTACAGACAGAAGCAACTATTGCAGCCAAGCCCAGTCCAGTCCAGGAACATGCATGCATGCATATGTAGAATATGGAGAATTGAGCCATCTGATTGTTCACAACACAAGCCTAAGTGGGTTAGATGGGAACCGCGACGGTGGGTTGGCAGATCAATTTACGGACAGGGATCCCAGCAGCTCGACGCGCTTCAGCCCGCCCGACCGGGAAAAACGCGTCTTAGTCGGAGGTCCACAGTCCTAGTGTTGCCCTTCCACCACTTTAAAGAGCCTTCGACTCCCGAGCAACATCTTCCCTTCTCCCATAACATCTCTCCGCATCCAAAGGTCACAGCGATACACATACGCATATACACATAGCCTGTTTCTTGTCCAGATCACTACCATTCCTTGTGGCCTTTTACTGCATTGCACCTCACATCTCCTTCCCTTCCCACACTACAGTCAACCATGTCTGTCGAGTTCACTCCCTCTAAGCAGGTATGTGTGCCTCTTCTCTGCTCCTCCTCAGAGTGCTACACCAATAGATAGGCTAACAAAGAGTCTCCAGGCTGCATCTGGCATCGAGTCCTTGAAGATGGACTCCCCAGTGAAGAAGCTCGACCTCGGCGTCGCAAACAAGGAGAACGACTTCCAAGACCCCACAATCGCCACCCTGGCCCAAGACCTCGACACGAAGCATGCTGCGACCAAGGAGGTTGGCAAGCCACAGGAGCCAGAGAAGACCTCTGCCCTGAAGCCAGAGGAGCTCGACGAGCCAATCCTCCGGGAGAACCCCCATCGATTCGTGATGTTCCCCATCCAATACCACGAGGTATGCGACGCGTCCCCCCCCCCCCTTGCCTCACGCGTTGAGTGACCCCACACTAACCCACAACCTCAACACAACAGATCTGGGCGATGTACAAGAAGCACGAGGCTTCCTTCTGGACCGCCGAGGAGATTGATCTCTCCAAGGACCTGCACGACTGGGCCAACCGCCTGAACGACGATGAGAAGTACTTCATCTCCCATATCCTTGCCTTCTTCGCCGCTTCAGATGGCATCGTCAACGAGAACCTGGTCGAACGATTCAGCGCCGAGGTTCAGATCCCAGAGGCCCGTTGCTTCTACGGTTTCCAGATCATGATGGAGAACATCCACTCCGAGACATACTCCCTGCTCATCGACACGTATATCAAGGAGCCTGCCCAGCGCACATACCTCTTCAACGCCATTGACACCAGTAAGTCCATTGCCGCAAGTGACATCATGAATCCGATCGCGTCTGACAACCTCTATAGTCCCCTGCATCCGCAAAAAGGCCGACTGGGCCCTGAAGTGGATCTCGGACCACGACTCTACCTACGCTCAGCGATTGGTCGCCTTTGCCGCTGTTGAGGGCATCTTCTTCAGCGGTGCCTTTGCCTCCATCTTCTGGCTGAAGAAGCGCGGTCTGATGCCTGGCTTGACCTTCTCCAACGAGCTGATCTCCCGTGACGAGGGTCTGCACACCGACTTCGCCTGCCTGCTGTTCTCTCACCTGAGGAACCGCCCCAGCAAGCAGCGCGTCGAGCAGATCATCACCGATGCCGTCAAGATCGAGAAGGAGTTCCTGACTGAGGCTCTGCCCTGCGGTCTCCTCGGCATGAACGCCACCTTGATGCAGCAGTACATCGAGTTCGTGGCCGACCGTCTCCTCAACGCCCTGGGCAATGACAAGGTCTACAAGTCCACCAACCCCTTCGACTTCATGGAGAACATCTCCCTTGGCGGCAAGACCAACTTCTTCGAGAAGCGTGTCGGTGACTACCAGAAGGCGGGCGTCATGGCAAACATTAAGAAGGTCACAACCCCTGCTGAGGACTCTGCCGCCGAGGAGAAGCTTGAGAACGGTGGAGACTTCAGCTTCGATGATGACTTCTAAGTGCATCACCGTCTCTTGCTATCTTCCCCGTTCTTACAAGAATCATCCTGTATGTGACGACATACCGCAGCACATGCATATTTGCTTATAGACGACGGATGGCGAGCATTGGGTAGTCTTCGGTGGCTCTTGCCACACCTTCTGATTTACAAGCTGCAGGATACGGTCCTCTCAGCTTCGGGCGGTCTTTGTCCTTGTCATTTGCTGGCGTTGGGGAGTTGGGACCTCGGTAGTACCCTTTACTTTGTTTGATGGAATAATGAGATGACGCGCACGCTAAGGGAGCCGACGGGAAAATATGGTCTCGGGGTCTTCGATATGTAACACTAGATACCTATAAACAGACATCAATGTCCGTCTAAACATGATTGCTCGTTCCTCATTGACGTGACGTGTGACTTCGCCCGGTGCTTTTGTATCATCCCTGAAACAGTGGAGGCTGCTGTACACCTACCTAAGTAGCCATGCATCCTCCACTCGTCGCCACAGCCGTGTATGCCCTAAGACTGGATTCCCAAGATCTCACTGATGCACCATCTATTCTCGCTGGACCTATCCTCACGAGCAGGCTTCACGGCATATCATCATTTCCCATGAAGCAATAAAGCCTGGCCACGAGCCGCATAGTCCCATCGACCTCAGAACTTCATGATCTCCAAGACTGCCATCCATCCATTCATCCATCCATCCATCCCTCACCGCTTCCCCTTCTTCTTCTTCCCCTTCCAACCACCACCGGCAGCTCCCTGCCCCGTCTGCCCAGGTGCACCACCAGCAGCAGCCGCCGGCGGCGTGGCGACCTCCGCTGCCTCGTCCTCCACTGCGACCGCGGGCGCGGGCGCGTCCGGCAGCGCCGCCATCTTCCTGCCCAGCGAGCCCAGTAGCTGCACCAGGCGTCCCACCTCGGCGGCCTTGGTCGTCTTGTACTTGAGGCAGACGCCCGAGTGGGGGTCGAAGGTCTTGAGGATCAGGGTTGCGCGTGGTGGTTTCGCGGCGGCGGGGTCTGTCGTCTCGGTGGGCTCGCCGCCGGCGGCAGCGGCATCTCTTTTCGCCTTGCGTATCTTGGCGGGTTTTATGTTGTATTTTGTGGTTACGCGTGCCTGGAAATGGGTTTTTTTGTCAGTTTATTGTGGGGTTTATCTTGTTGGGAAGGGGAGGAGGGAGGCGGAGAGGTCGAGAGAGGGATGGAGTGGTGGTTACCGTCGTGGGGCGGGCGTCGAGGAGGAGCGCGGATTGAGTTAGCCACTCCTGGCTCGTGGGTATGAACGGCATCGTTTCTGCGTGTCTTATTTTATTGGGGCCTTTGTGCGAACGGACTATGCGATCAATTGGCCTTTAGTTCGAAGTGTAGTGTTCCATAGGTTGAGTAGATGAACTGTGGTAGCTGTAGCTATTGCGTGGTGTGGATATTGGGGTTGAAGGTTAGGTAGTGTAGTTTGATATTAGTTGACTGAACAGCTTCCCATAAATGGGTGGGGCCGTTGAGGCTTATGGCAGGCAGCGCAATTGTTCGAACAAGGGTCCCAGGCCTGTTTCTATCCGCACCCCTCCCCCTCCTTACTCGACTCCTTGCTTCATATCTCGCTTCTCTACTTACCTTACCTTCCTCCCATTCATCAGACTGCGTCCTCATTAGCCCGAAACGTTAATCAATTAGTCAACCTCAAACTTCAAAGATCTATTGTAGGCCTTATCAATCTATCAAAGCCAGCCTGCCGGCGCTCCATATACGCAAGACAATCGGAGGCAATAATGGCATCCTCTCGGACGGCAGGCCTGCTTTGACAATTCCATCGTAGTGGCACCTGCACGGAACTACACGATTTCGAACCTCACTTATAAAAAGCTACCTGGGCAAAGCTATATTGAGAGCTCTTGTATTGTCCAGCCAGGCTTATCACGCTTCGGCAATTATAACCGCCATGCCTTGGATTTGTCTGGCCTTTTGAGTCTTGAGGTCCAATTTATGTATTCCATATTTCCTGACATACTCGACCGGTCTGGCGTACTCATGCTTGTCCAAGGATAATAGCTAAGGCAGAACACCACCACTACCCCGTAAATCAAAACCGTCCAGTTCATTCTCGTGGCGTCTGGGTTGGAAACAGTGGCAAAGAAGCAAAACACGAATACGACAAGGAGAAATGCAAGAGACGACAGGTTGACCGCCAGCCCATATAAGGGTAGCCTGTGGCGAGGCGAGGACGTCGTCAATATTCCCGAGAGAAGCTGAATGTGATGATGATGATCCATCCTATAAGACCGCTGATAAGTGTTGACCGTATCACCAATCGCGGGAGGGTGCTACTAGCATCATTGAACTCCTCGGACACTACAGCATGCCAAATCAGTATTCGCGATCGAGAGGCATGCCAGACGGAGATTATCTCTTTAAACCATAGTACAGAACCGGAGACGCATCTACTGCAACAAAGAAGTAGTCGCCTCTAGAAAAAGCCACTGTGAGCAGCAGTGTCCGCACCGATCAAGGGAAGAGTACTGCCGGTGATTCCAACGAGTGTGTTGACACCGAGGTTGCCCCAGCCGCCACCGTCGTGGAACTGCGTAAAGGCAGCCTCGGCGTCGGAAACGGGGGCTGAAGCCCATAACGTGACGAAGAAGGCCACAGAGGCGCAGATGTGTATAGTGAGGACGATGCCCTCGAGGAGGTGCAACTTCCTGGCGAAGAATGTATTGAAGACAACCCAGAAGGCGGCGCATGCTATTGTTATGAGCGTGCCGTGCCAATACCGGTACGTGTACGCTTCAGGACAGTTCAGAACTATCAGGCCTTGGAGCTGTGTGGCTGTGGTACAGTGCAGCCGAGGCACAGAAGACCTGCCAGTCCAGAACGCATGACCACCCCATGAGGTAGCTGAGGACCATCTGGTGTTTTCGCGGCGCGAACTCAGATACCCAGTAGTGTTGTCCCCTAACAGTCGGGGTCTTGGAAACGACAGCATAAGCGACGATCTGTGAAAGTGGTTCGTTGGAGATGTGGACAGGACTGGCTTACATGGAGCCCATCTCGGCCATGTATGTGTTCGTCAGGAGAATTCTTATCCAGCAGATCGGGAACATCCAAAATCACACAAGCAGTTCCGTCGTTCAGGAGGCCAATGGCGGCCAGGCTGCTCGATACCTCCCATGAATGCATGAGTATCATGGAAAAGCAAATAGTCACAAACCGGAGAACAATCTCTCATATGTCAACAGATGGGAACCCGCCATCCTCAGTATAATTGCCTGGTTGGCAGTACTAGCTCCGAATCGGTCAACCCCATCGTCGATGAGAATACCATCGACGTGCACCTCTTTCTTGGTATCTCTGGAAGCCATCACAATTGTTGAAGTTCGACGGATAGCAGGATCTTGGAATGGAATGTCCTGAGACGTGCGTACTAGATATATACAAGCAACCTCGGACCCTACTTTGCTTTCGACGTCACCAGCGCAATCATGTCAGGGTGAGCGATCCCACAACTGACCGCACAGTCTTATATGCAACAATTCGTTTGTTGACGCAGAAGAGACCTCCGTGAGAAGGGCCGGCGACGTACCACAGAATCTATCTATACAGGTAGGTATGCTCATCATCCGTTGATCTACATGGTGGACCAGCGTCAAGCACCCTCCGGAGCAGTGCCGGCTGTCAGCATACTAACCCATTTTACAGTGAGGCATGTAGACCACACTGACTCTATAAGCCAGACCGCGGGAATAGCCTTTAACAAGTATGCTCGAAATATTTTCCAGGTAACGGCTCGAACTTGATGGATCATGGGCAATGCGCCCATACGATCGTCCAAGGTTGGCCTTTGGCCGCCGCCCTCAAAAGAGATATCGCTATACATAGGCCCTTACAGATCGTTGGTTTATGGATTTCTCATAGTCCTTGGAAGACTGTAACCCATAAAATTTCATATCGTTCTAGATTGTGGGACAATGTTGCAGTAGGGGGTTCGCATGAGTCGGATTTGCAGGATACTACCATTACTCCTACGTTCTCGCATGCATTTAACATGGGGGGATATCTGATAGATGACAGCTTCGATATGAAGGGCGAATTACGGTCCAGGATTATGAACTCCTCTCATGCCTACAGGAATAGTGAATTGTGTTGGAGTCCTTGAGTGATGCAACTGGGTTCTGACGTGTTGCTATAAGACCAAAGTGTCTGGCGGTGTTCCCATGGTGATGCCCTAGGATTGTCACGCATGTAAACTTCTGATCACTTTTCACATTCTAAACTCCTAGAGGTCATCCGTACACAGCATCTCAGGGCTCTCTAAAGCAGACGAAACTTGCGGCATAATGGCAAATTTTGATGAGATGGAGCATGCGAACATGACGTTTTCCCCCGCCCCTGCGGCGCCAGGTTGGTACCGTAACGTGACTAGGACTCGCTGGAGTTTGTAATCTATTTAGAAATGACTTGACCCAAAAAACCCAGAGAACCGATCCTTGTTATTCGAGTATGACTTGTTAGGGTCGGTGGCTTCCTCAGCGCGCAGTGTCTAAAGCTGGGATTCTGTAAGAGCAGAACTTACCAGTGTCTGATTATGATTCGAAAAGGCACAGAAGCAACACATCCAAAGACGAGATGTTGGTAGCCGTTGATGCGAAATGACTCCACCAGACGGAACTAGCTCTTCGCCTTCTGGCGTACAGAAAGCAGGCGTGGCCCTTTGGAATGGATGTATATATTCCATACTCCGAGTCTTTCGACGTACCATAGACATCCCATCCATGTCCGCATCTGGGAATACCTTCCCGGTTGTTCCGGCAGTCGGTACGCACCTGCGCCGGTTCTTCTCCTCTGCTCAGAGGGGTTCTTGATTGCCCGAAGCGAGAGCCGTAAGCGCTACCGTCGAAACTACCTAGGTAGTTGAGATGGCGCGGGGCAGCCTTCGCGAGCCGGGCCGTGTGAGACATGCCGCCGACTGGGGGGCACCCTGAGCCTCAATTGCGGGCAGTCCCGTCCATAACCACGACATGGCAACGGACAGTCAGTTATCTGGGAAGTCTCCACAGGAGACATACTTAACTCACTGGAGTGGATGTTGGGGATGTATGGACTATTGTAATTTCCAGCATGTGATGATGCATATGGGAGACACATGTGTTTTGCATTGGGTATGAATATGTGTGAAGATGATCACGCCAAAGGGTTTTTTTTTTTGGTTGTGAAACCCGTATATTACCAAGTACCTCCATCCCTAGATCGGACCACCCTCTTGTCTTGGTAGTCTTCTGATCTCGCCATCCATTCGGGGAATATTAACAGTATATATACAAATTTCCTGCTTTCCCTGACAAGATGAACCATGATGTACCCCCCTCCCGGTAGAACAGAACAGCACACTTGTAGTCTGATGAGTGATGCTCTGGACATGCTCTCAAACGCCTCTCCCACAAAGGGTCAATCAACCCAATGTCTCGTTGGGTAACCGAATAAGTCCGCAGAAAAGAATATGCCTTGCAAGGCGGTATGGTATCATCCCGCGAAAATGAGCTCAGCCGTGGGGGAAACGATCTACGCGCTTCTTTTGTCTTTCCAGTTGACGACGATACATGGAATCGAGCAAAGAAAAGGACAGGTAAACGGGGTATGGGTTAAGATGTCAATCCTCAAACAAATTCTCAGTAAAACAACCACAGCACCTCCGCCGTAACGACGATCTCTGACAACTTGCTTGAAAAGGCTGGCTTTGCTGACTAGGCTGGCGCGCGATGGGGCCGGTCTTGATGAAGCAGATTAAAATGTGATATGGGTTCGTCAAGTTTTGTCAGGGTCGTTTGATTTGCAATGACATAGGGAAATCCTCAGCTGAGGCGATGTGAGCCGACCACCACAAATAGGTGAGCCGGCCTTATAAAGGGTCGAAGATCACTCGTCCATGGCTGCTGATATTACTCAAGCACCGACGGATGCGTGCTTCTGATGCGCATCTAGGAGAGCTATGGTATTTCTGGTTAGCATATTGTTTCCTCGTATTCAGATTCTGTTGAACTCACTTTGCAGCCCATCAAGCTGACCGGCACGGTCCTGGAAGGCAATTTGCAGACCAGAACCGCTCACAAAATCCAGGCAGACGCTGTTGGGGAGCTCCTGAACCTCGATCTCAGGTGCATAGGGCGGTTTGAAGTCGCTCAGGTGATACCGCTTGAGTTGCTTCTCCCGGAAAGACGTGACGCCCGTCAGGACATTGAGGAGCAGGAAGCCGTTGGAATCCAGAGTCACCCCGCGTCGTTTCCACAATAAGGTATCGGGGAACTGTACGTTGACATCGCCCATGTCCTTGATAGTCGCAGAAGCAGCGGGAGTAGCGTGGACTGCAGGAGATGCAGGGGTTGCGGGAGCTGCGGGGGTCACTGGGGCTGCCGGGGTTGCCGGTGCTGCTGGTGTTGCAGGGTTTGCAGAATGGGCAAAGGCAGGAGTCGTAGGACCAGCAGGTGTTGCCACGGCGCGGGAAGGCGAGACATTGTCGGCACCGACGACTTTCTCCTCGCTGCGAGTCGGCGAGATTGTTGGCGGTCCCTGTTTGCTCCCGGGTCTCAGTATGGATATACGACGTAGCAATCGGCTGGCTCGGTTGCCCTCTTTTGATTTCTTGTCATCACCGTAATCGCTCAAGTCACTAGTGGAAGCTGGTGACTGCAATTTCTCTGGTGACGATGGGCTGCTAGGTGTGCGCTTTGAGTTCATGTTTAGACGACCCATCAAGGAAGTGTTCTGGTGCATAGATTGGGGTCGAGCGGTGTTTGAAGTGTCCTTTCCAACCACAGAGTCTCGAATAAAATCTCTGGCCATGGATAAGGATGTCCGTTGTCCCGGCCTTTGGCCGTCGCGACCTTCCTCACTAGTGATCTGCGCAAGCGCCTTTAAGTCTCTGGAAAGCCGCCGCTCATGCAGCGACTTCCGCAGTTGTGGCTCTCCAGTGTGGACCAGAGGTGTTGGCACAGGTGGGGCATCTGACGCGGGCCCCGCATCTGCAGTGTCGGTGACCTTGCGATGGTCTATGATCAGCGGCGACTGCTTCAGCTCCAGAGGGCTGTGTAGCGCGGGCTCGTCTTGGGTGTCGCCAGGCTCACGGATGATCCGAGCCGTCACTTGGATAGACTCGGGCCTTCCCCGCGATGCGCTACCGCTCTCGAATGCAGACAATCGGCTAACCACAGATCCAGACCGTTCTCTCGATGGCTTGATGACATCTTCAGGAGAGGTCTCGAGCGAGTCAGCTGGAGACCTTCCCCGGATGGACTTGGTCCTTTCAAAAACCGAAGGAGACCGTGCCCCATCCCTGACGCTATTGTTCCGAACTGAGATGAATGCAGACGAAGGCCGCTCTTTCCCTGCCGCCGCCGGGGGCCCACCTGGCTTGCCCGCCATCTGCTCGAAAGCCTTGATACGCGATGATATACCAGTCGCAAGTTTCCCAGGCTGTTTAGGAGCTAGATGTTCTTGCTGGCCTATTTGTTGGTTCAAAGCTGCACTGGTAGAGACTGAGCGCGTAGCGGAGGGTGGTGCTTCTCCAGGGGTGGTCTTATGTGGGCTCCGAACCGGAGTCGATACGGTCCGTACAACGCGGGGCGTTGGTGGTTCGCTGGGCTGAGCGGATGGCTCGTCGGGCTGAGTGGGTGGCTCGTTGGGCTGAGAAGGTGGAGCTTCGGCGGCCGGAGACGTGAGGTCTACCGACTTTGCATCCTGCAGTGTGGCGGGTTGCGGCTCATCATCCGTGAGCGTCTCTACTTGCTTCACATCCTGCTCCCCATCTTGCTCTCCATCTTGCTGCTCCTCTGGATTTTGGTCTGGCTTCTCATTGTTCTCCTCGTCTGGCTTCGCGTCTGGCTTGTTGCCTGGCTTGTCGTCTTGCTTCTCAACTTGCTCCTCAGGTTGATTTTCATCTGCCTTGTCGTCTTGGTCTTCAAGTTGCTCCTCAACTTGCGTCTCAACCTGCGTCTCAACTTGCTGCGGTGGTTGCTCCTCAGGAAGATCTAGAGCCGTGATGATAGGCGTGGGCTGCTTAAGCCGCCCCTCGTCGCTAGTCGCGCTCTCGGCGTCCATGGTGTCTGCTGCATTGGCTAGGTCGTCTCCTCCGTCAAGAACATCGGTTGAAGTAGTTACAATGGCTGGAATAAGTGAGGGAACGGGAGACTGGCTGGAATCATGTGCAGAGTACTTTGAAATGGGAAGGTTCCATTTTGGGGGTGATGCGGCTGATCCGTCTTGTGTCCTCTCGGCAATCTCCACAAGGGGAGGGTCCACCTCATCAATCCTTCCAGGAACAGATGTAACATCGTGTGGGTCCGGCTCCATTCCCATGCCGGCCTGGCCGTTCTGGGGTTCCGCGGCGAATTTCGAAGTTGAAATAAAACTACGTCCAGCGTGCAAATTTCCCTTAGCAGGTCCAAATTCCTGCCCCTGGTCTCCTTGAGCTCGAGCACCTGACTGCTCGGCCTGAGTCGCGCCTTGTCCCCCAGTTGCCCGAATTTCCTTGCTCACAGCATTGTGTGTGCCAACAGCGGATACGTCGTCAGTTGATGCCTCATCATGTTGCCGGGTACCGGCAGTTCCAGCTTTTTCTTCACGTTGCTCTTTCTCGCCATGAGCATGAACTGTCTCTTCTGTAGACTCGGAAAGAGAAGATGCTTTGGTCGAGTCCCCAACCTCGGACGAAGCACAGGTAGGTGACGGGGGACGTGAGTCGGTTTGTGTATGTACAGAGCCATGATCGGTTGGAAGAGTGGAGACGACAGCGACTCCAGGACCGGGCTGGTTCGCGGATAACTGATCGGCAAGTTTCTCAATCCCATTGCCCGTCAGAGGCGGCATGGCATCCTCGGCATCCTCAGATGCTGTTCTTGGCTCCTTTCCAGCTGTGATCTCGACCGAAGGCAGTGGAGGAAGTTGCGCGCTTGCCGCCCTCCTCTTCTCTCTTAGTTGCATGGCTTTCATCAGACGGATTTTCTCAGGGGTCATCGTATTTTGTTTCTTGGAGGCTGATGTGGTCGGCAGTGACTTCACCGACAGCTCCGAGCTGGTTGAAGGTCTTCTACCACCAGTGTGCGGCTCCAAGGGTTGGAGAAGTACAGAATCCTCAGGAATGGGTGGTGAAGCCGCAAGGAATGTGAAATCGGAGGTGTCCACACTAGCTATCGACGAGGAGTCGTCCGTTGTCTTAGCCTGGCCCTTCTTCCCTCCCTTGAAAGACAATTTGAGACTTGAAGGCATTGATGCGACAGGGCGCACGGAACTGCCTTGTCTACCCGCCATATCTGTGGAGGGTCGTGGGCCAAGCTTCACTCGTGGTTTCCCGTGGGAATAAGGGGAATTGCTATAATAGTCTTGGCGTGCGGACTGGGACGACAGGCGCCGCCCGGTCTCCGTATCAAAGGATGTGGCAGGAGATGCCGGCCTCGGTATGCCGGCAAACGAAGGTGTCTCTGCGGTGCCTGCGAACTGAGATGCTTCAGGCGAGATGGCAACATTCGAATCGAGAGTGACAGGTGGGCCTGTGATCGGCGATTGCGGCCGAGATTGTGTAGTGGTAATCTCAGCTTGCTGATCTTCCTCTTCGACAATTGACTGGCGCTTGGATTCCCTTTCTTCCTCATCCTCCTCTGTTATCTCCTTCAATATTTTTCGGCGCGATGAGCTTGAGGAGGACGCGATGGATTCCGTTGCAGTGTGCAAGGAACAGGCCGCCGATAACTTGTTATCATTGAGCTCTTTAGCCTCGGTGATCTCGAAAATAGTGTCGTAAGGAGCAAACCGATCGCAGACTGCGTTGAAATGGACGGCGACTCGAACTACAGAGAGTTAGCCAGGCCTTCTTGCCCAAAATATGCAAGCAAGAGATCCGATGGTTGCGAAATAGATTGGTCACGGCAGATATGTACAATAGGGATGAGACAAACCTTGAATCAATCGGGAGCAGCCCTCGGGCATGTATTTGACGACCACATTCCTACGCCTGTAAGTCAGGAACCCGTAGAGCGGAGATTTCTCTTCATAGTCGGCGATGGCATGGCGTATTTGGAGAATGCCACCATTTCCTTGGGCCAGGACATGAACCTCATCGCGACTGGCGTAGTTGAGTAGAAGCCTGTGAAGGTGCGATACTGCCAGTTAGTGATTGACTTGCAGGGCCGTGCACGCATGCGACAGGACGTGACGCGGAGATGGGAATGAGAGTTGTGGTGCGCCTTTCGTCTGCAAGGCAAGAGCAACAATAGCACGTACCATCCTCCAGGCTCGGCGACGGCGGCGTCATAGGCTTCCTTGACCTTGGCATCGTCCAAACCGTTCAGCGACATTTCCGCCTGCCGACGTAATGCTCAATGTCGATGGCGCGTAGAACTCGAGGGCGGAAGTGCGTAGCGGCAGCAGCGAATTATTATGGTCGGCGTTAGTGGGCTAGAGGCTGTCGTCCGCGTGGCCGAGGCGGCGAGGCGGCGATGCGGGTGTGTATGATCTTCAGGGGCAAAGCCGATAAGATATTGTTATCGAGCCGGGCCGTTGGCGGATGCGGGTGATGGGAGGAGCGCAACCATGTGGGATTTGCCTTGTACTTTCCAACCCAAACGAAGGTGAGAAGACTCAATTCTCCGGAACGCGTGAGGCCGCGGGGGCGTGAGGGCGCGTATAGAGGTGAGATGGACACACGGCAGTCGTCGTCTTAGTAGTAAAGGAAAGGCGCGCGGGACGTAGAAAGATCAAGGCCAAAAGAAGGAAGGTAGGAAAAACAAGTGGAAGTGGATAGATAGTCTGATAATCGGAAGGAATGGATCGAATATGCAGGTATTGCAGGGTTCGGTAGGCAAGGTGCGACACGCAGAGAAGATCCCACACTCTCAAGGTAACAAGGGTTGCCAATGATCTTGAAAGCCGTATGGAGTGCCAAAGAAAGCACGTAGGTACCCATGTTGGGCAGAAGAATCCTAGGTTACGGTTACCTTGGCAGGTTACAATAGTGTACCTAAGTACCTACCTAGGTAGGTAGGTATATCACTGGGCATGAGGAATTCAAAGAGTGATGGCGAGCTCGACCTGCAGCAGATCAGGTACGAATTACTGGGACGGGATGCCAATCGCAGAACGAGCAGTGTATCTAATCCTTGGAATATCAACTTGGTGCCTAGGTAGATAATTAGAGCTCGGGAAAGAACACCTGGATGTATCATAAACATGCAGCGCTCAGGGGGAAGACTGATGAATACAACATTCATGGTCCAAAACTCGATACGATGCTTTTGCTTGATGCGAAACAAGTGGTAGGACTTGAAAGCCGGACAGAAACCCGCTGCCCAGGCGGATAGGAAAGCTTCTAACAGGCCCTACCTAGGTACCTAGGCAGGCTGGCTAGGTAGTCCCAATGCCTTTGATCTCCTGCTGCAGCAACCGTTTGGACTTTTGACAGGGTCTGCCTTGAAGGGGACAGGGGAACAGCGGGACAGGGACAAGGGGATAGTAGGACTGACTGACTGCCTCGCCCCTGTCCGTCCTGTTCCTATCCGTCCATGAGTCCTTTCTTCACCAGAGAACCTCCACCTGGGCAGGGGGTCGGCTCTTCTTCATTGATGTTCCCATCGTCCATCGTCCATCTCCCACAAAAAACCAAACGACAAGCAATCGCGTATTTTAGTCGTTCATTGCTTCATGCGTCCCGAGGCTCTCGTTTCATTTCCTTAGCGCCCTGCCGTTACATCTACCTGGGTACCTAGGTACCCATAGGTGTATGTCAGTGGCTATTTGTCGACTTTACAAGATTCCAGGATATCGACTGGACTGGACAAAGCCCAATGAGGCACCGATCTTGCCGTTGCAATCTCAGCGTTGCACTCCGTCCGTCCCATCATTAACTTTCCAACGAACATTTGCCCAAGCAGCCAACCTACCTGCCTACCTTTACCCTTCCCAACCGAGGAAGTGCTGGCATGGGTCGTCTCAATGAGGTTAAGTTTATGCTATAGTACACGGAGGAACCCGTAACCGTGAGGCATCCAAAGAGTCGCCCATCCCGATCCTGACTGATCTGATGCCTTGATGCCCCGAGCCCTACGAGCATACCACACAGTACGTACATACAAAGCAGAAAGCTCCCAGTGGTACGTACCCACTCACCACTATCAGTCCAGGTCTGGGATCCCGGGTGTTTGTAATACTCAAGCCACCTAGAGCCGCGTCGGTATCCGTATATCCTCCTCCTTTCCCGTTTATGGATCTTTCTAGATGCCAAGCCGTGTTACCAGTGGGCTCCTCGAATTTCAGGCGCATGAGGCACGGGTGCCAAAATAGAAGTGATGCTCCGTCCACTTGCTCCATATCAAACAATCCCTCACTCCCCTCCCCCCATCCCTCTCCCAATCCGGCTCGTCGCGCTGGATAGCCTTTCCGCCTTGGGCCCCTTTCCCCCGCCTCATCAATCAGCTTCCCACAGATCGGGCATGGCCAAATGTCGTCACAAAATCCCTCGGGGAGTGCGACCCGACGACGACAGGGGTTGGGAGGAAGAGCACGAGCAGAAAAATGAACCAACGCAGGAACAATGGTCTCCATCCGCCGTGTCCCCCTCCCCCCCTTCAGGGCTCCTCTTTGTATGGACACACACCGGTCCTGATTCCTGGGTATGCCCGAACGATGGGGTTCAGGCCCACCATACCGCATATTGATGATTCGGATTTTCGTGCGAGAAACACTCGCACTAGTGTACTGTAGAAGGGTTGCCAAGCAGGTACATACAACTTAAACCCCTCGGCCCCACAACCCAGGAGCCTTTGCCGGATGTGTGCTTCTCTTATATGATGAAAGCTGCTCCCCGAAATTGCCCACCCGCGCCCAATCGAAGGGCAGAGTGGCTTGCCTTTTCATCACGTCGAAAGAGATAGCGTTAGGCGTCGGAAAGGGGGGCCAAAGCGTTCTCTGGCAGTGGTGTCAAGATACATTTCGACAGGGCTCGCCGTCGCGAGGTGGTTTCTGGTACCTAAGAATATCAACGCCGTCGTCGCGGACTGTTCCCGCGAGAATAGTCATCTCGGTACCACGCGCCCGCGAATGATAAGCTGATGATCCGTGCGAGTTATCCCTGAGCCCATGAGGCTTCCCAGATCCTTGGGAATGGCGGACTTCAGGGAATTGCTGGTGGCGCTGGTGGTAACAATGCTGATCAGCCTAGGGGGGTTTTTCTCCATAGTTAATATGGAGTGTTATGATCACCTGTTGTAAGTGATCGCGATGAGAGGCTTGTTCTTTCAAGGTAAGTATGATGTGTGTATCTAGAGGCATGGAACCGTATCTGTGGCTGCATTCACCCCACGATGCTCATAGTCGAAGTATACGATTTTTATGAATCGAGAAATTTGGCAACTACGCGCGAAACCAAACCCTCACACTGGAGGGGGTGTGGACTGAAGTGGTTTAACGGAGAGGTCTTAAAATACTAGGCGATGGTGACGTTACCGCATCAATTCGTTTCCATTGCTGGGCTGAAATAAAAAGGCATAACGGGCATACTTAGGGGTGCTAAGCTACAAATACAGTAGACGATTCCATCTATCCGTCCCTCGCGTGAAAGCACTATGGCAATTAACCACTCGCGTCTTACTTGCTCGTGTCTCCTCTCCTCGCCCATACTCATCATCATATTCTGGCGAGTGACGGCCGGTGAGCGGCCCGATATACGAGAACACTCGGACTCTGGCCCCCCTTCACCTGGACAGCCCTCATTGTGCTTTCCATCCGCACCAGGTCCCTATCAATACTCCTCAAGCTAGATGGTGCGCATAATATGTTTTCAGAGCGGTAATGATGCAAAAGCCCGGAAGAAAATGGGAGGCGAGGCACTCTAATGTCAAGTCTTCTTGGGCGATTTCGGAGACGACCTCCGTCGATTCGAGAGGCCTAGGTCGGCAACCTTCTCCGTATGAATGGGCGTGTCCGGGGTAGGTCCGGTGGCGCCACCATCCAATTGAGCGGGCGAATCTTGGAGGGAGCCCTTGCGGGAAGTCGGCGTGAACGGCGCATTATTGTCGTCGTCGAGAGGTATAGGGTCATGGCCTTTGCCACTGTTGCTTGCTGAAATTCCAATTGTAGATCCACCATCCGCGATCTGCTTCTTGGTGGCGCCAATGATTCGATCCACCTCGCCGATTTTGCCAGGAGCTGCGGCCTGATCTCCCTCCACGCCGACACGGTAGTCCTTGTTATTCTGGCTCTCAAGCAATGCGTCCTTGTTGAGCCGAACAACCATACAAGACAGATTATCAGTACTAAATCGGGCCAATGCGTGGTCCACAAGCTGCTTGGCAGCGGAGGCTGGCTCATGGACGTTGCGGACAAGATCGCACGCTTCCTGATCGGAGCAAACATCCCAGAGCTAAGAATACCGTCAGTAACTTATCAAGTGCAGGGGCTGGAGGAAATTTACTTACGCCATCGCACGCGATGATGATGAACTCATCGATATCTGGCTGTATAACGGTTTCCGTGGTGTACGGGTGTCCAGTAACGAGGTCCTTCATGTAGGTGTCGCCAAGCGCCCGCGTGACTGCCAGTACACCGTTGACTCGGTTGTTAAGAATCAATCCACCGGAGTTGGTGATGCGCTTTCCCTCGTTCTCATCACTGCCCTTGTGGTCGTACGACAGACGAAGGGCCTTGCCACCGCGACATAGAATGATGCGAGCATCTCCGACATTTGCTGTGTACAGAACGCGTTGTCTTGATGCGGCGCCCTTCAGTCTGGCATGCTCAAATTCTTGGTTCTGCTTGTTTTCTGCTTCGGACGGCTTCTCAACGGCCCTGGCCAGCGCAGGTCCGATAGATTGTGATCCCGTCTGCGAGGCGTTACTGGGCACACGGTCCTCCCAACGCAGTACCGCGACAGCAGCTGTGCAGCCGCTGTTCTTGAGCGGTAGCTTCTCGAGCTGGGCGTCGACAGTGGTGAAGGTCTGGTCTAGCAATTCGGGTATGGGGGCGTTCGGGTTCTTTCTGATGATGTCTTCCAGCATGATGTGGAGCTTCTTTCCGCACCAATCCGCAGAGAAAGTACCAGCATGGCCATCGAATATAGCGAAGTAACCATTGTCCGTCTCCAATAAGTCATGGCCGGGGTGCTTAGCACGTTCCTCTTCGGCGGCATCCTTCTCTAACTTGAGGTAGTTAGGGGTCTCGACGGCAGGCGCAGGAGTATGAAGGAAGTTGTACAGAAACGCATGGGTGTCTTCCATGGTCCGGCGACATTTCTTATTCCTGTCTTCCCAGACACCGACGCGGAACGTAGACCTTGGGCCCGGGAGGGATTCGCCGGCGGCATTGTTGTGCTGGCCCTGGGGAACGACGAGGGATGGATCTTGCTTGCCCAGTTTCTGGAGTGGCGTCTGCTGCACAGCAGCGCCAATGTCGTTGCTCATCCTGTTACCGGCCTGAGAGAAGTTGAGGCTGTTCTTAGCACTCGCAATGAGACTGCTGGCCTTCCCGCCTACACCACTGCTCCTCCTCTTAGTCGCAGCGCCTGTGCTTGGAGGGCTTCCGTTACCGCTACGTTTGTCGCCAACGGCGGGCTGATCTAAAGCCTTGGTCTGAATCGGCGAGGAGCGGCTTCTAGTGTTGGCAGAGGCCTCCTCGGACGAAGGGGACGTGCCTGTCTTGGAGTCGGCGGAGGCGGAATAGGTCGGCGAATCGCTCTCTACTTTTGGATCGGAGCTGGAAGAGCTGCCGAACATCTTACTGATAAGCAGACCTCCTTGAGCGGAGAGACTGCGGCGCTTGGATCCTGCCAGGTTGCCTAAGGTTGGAGGAACGCCGGGAGGGGTAGTTTCGTTGGTGGCTAGATGACGTTGTGTGTGGTGCACGTACGACGGAGGTGCCCAGGTGGTTGCGCGCGCGCGTGCGTAGGATCAGGGATAGGGATAGGGAGTCGCGTGTAGATGTAAATGGTAACCAAGAAGGTGTCTGTATGTTGGGCATCAACCAGCTTGTCGAAAGGGGAAAATTTGATTTATCATCAATAATTGGCTTGAGTATGTCGCCAACAACGTTGTCAGTACCTTGTCTAGGTAATGATTAAAGGTCTAGGTATGTGTGCAGGTTGGTCGAGCAGTGAAGGGTCCCCGCGGTTACAACAGAGCGGAGCTTCCCCTGTAGATAGATCGGATACAACGGGTCGACTGAGAGGTCCAGGTGCCCCAGGTGCCAGGTGCTTGCGTTGACCGACCTCGGGACCTACCTCACAGGGCGTTTTCGAGGCACTGTAGTGATTTGTATGTACCGGTAGACTACCAAGGTACACCAAGCCAGGCGTGACAGGTCAACTGATCCAGGCACGACGTGGGGCGCTATGAGAGGCTGGACAAATGATGTAATGCAGGAAAGACTAGGGGATCCTGGTGCAGAAGGGCTTTGGAACCAGATGACCTGGATGACATGCTCGTTTGCAGGTGGGTTTGATCTTCAAACAAGCAAAACAATAGCAATTGTAGGACAAGGGCTTCTGCTGCCTTGTATGAATACATAGGTGGGCTGTATGATTTAGAATGTTAGGAAAAGCTGAGAAGCACTATAGTGGACTGAATCAGTCCCTTATCTAAACTTCTGGACTCGGGCATATCTACCGATTGTAATCTACACATGCAGACGATGATGAATGCTGGTAGGAGCTGCAGCTGAACAGTGCACCTGTCAATTCCAAAGTTGGCAGTGACAGTGTGGGGACTTTCACACAGCCTACAAAGGTGGAAGTGTAAGCTACCATACCTAACCTTAGAAGGTAGTTGTCACCGGTTAGAGAAAGCTTAAAGGCTAGAGCCACCTAGCTGGGTACCTAGGTAGATACTTACCTGCATGTGTTGCGAGGGAGGTAAGCCCAGTATAAAGGCACCTGGGCAGTTTCTCATTGTTTCCAAACCCCTTTACTTACCTAGGTACCTAGGTAGTCATGAACGTCATGTGGCAGCAAGATACGTACAAACTGATATCTAGTTCCATCAAGAGCTTCCACGTACATCTGGTCAGGTACTCAAGTACCTACCTAAGTACCTACCAACCTACCTAGGTAGGGAAATCACACGGCGAATTGACGATCAAGCCCCGTCACCGTCCTTAGGACCACCTACCGGTCTCAGAAATCGCTCACGGACCGCATCGTCGCAACGAAATCGGTCTGGTCAACTCGTGGGGTCTGGAGCCTCTCGAGCCCGCCGATTCTGGATGACATCGATAGCTCGAGTCATGAAGGTCTAGGGGACCAGATGCGTGTGCTGTTGGACTTCCGAAATAGCAATGAATGATACCTGCTCCCAATGACGCAACCCCTCTAACTCCGTAACACGAGAACAAACTTGTCTTCGGTGCTTCGTTGAATTCCCTGCAACTCAGACACTTGGACCAGCCTATTCTGGACGCATCATTTCCTCAAGCTGTCCAAGCGAGCCTGGAGATCATCATCGCCAGGGTCTGCTCCACCACCCCCGATGGCTTGGGCAACCCTACCTTCAGCCACAGCCGATGTCTGTAGACCTGCGGGTGCCTCGCCGAACTGATACCCCATTGTATTTAGTTAGAGAGAACATGAGTGGCGGCAGAAGGTATGTGGAAGGCAGGACTCACCGATTGACTCAGGTCCACACCGATCTCCTCCAGAACCTGTTCGACGACCTCGTCACCTTCTTCTTCCACGCCGACATCCATAGCATCGTCGATGGCGTCGTCCATCATCTCCTGACGTTGGTCCATGACATCGTTCTCCCGCTCGAACTCCATGGCTATTCGTTGTAGTTGTGGAAGGTTCATGCTTCGGTTCATGCTGCCCAGAGCCACCGTGGCCCCTTTCATCGCCTGCATCATCTGTTCGTTCGTCCGGTGGGTCTGGGTGCCGGCGGTCAGTCATGTCGTATTCGCTGGAGAGGTCCATAAGGAGAACGTACCTGTAACCGTAGAGATATTTTCTGCAACTGGCTTCGCATACCGTAGAACTTCTCAACGTATCTATTGACAGTGAGCCAACCTACCCAATATCGCCCATTATCCGCCAGAATTCGCACCTTCTCGTCCGCACGAGATCCTTTGCCTGGATCTTGGCTGCGCCCATCTGGCCTTTCTGTGCGCTCTGCCTAATCTGCGTGACCAATGTTTTCTCTTGCTTCTCCAACTTTACTCGCACCTGGTCCAGCTCGCGGATCGCCTTGTCGAGAAGTCGCTGGTTCTTGCGCAGACGCTCGGCAGGCGTCATGCGCTTTCCAAAGGCCCATTCTAGGATCTGACAGCCAGAGCTGATGATTAGCGTGCGTGATTCTTCGTCGTTCTATGAATTGGTGGTTGCCCACATTCATGGCTCTGCTGAGTGGGGATCCGTTTGGTTGAGTCGATATCGCAGTCGTCGAAGTCCAAATCGCTAAGATACTCGTTCAAGATATGGTCAAAGTAGACCGGTTTTCGTCGAGTCGAAGCGAGTTCGAGAGTGCCTGTTCAGAGCGTGTTGTGAGGTGGCTGGATGGCTTTTGTATCTATATGGTAAATTGGCTTGGCAACAGAGCAGGCAGGCTGTCGTCGTCCCAGCTTCCAACTGTAAGTGCCTACACCTACAGAAGGTCGGTCGACCGTTCCACTTGGCACACTTGGCGCCCGCTTCGGATAGGCTCGCTGCACGCCTGCATGCCTGGACTCTACGGTAGCTTACATAAGCGCTATCCGCGCCGAAAAGCCGGGAGGGCCGTTTCGCCTCTTGCATGAAACACGGAATCGAGTAGATCATCGCCGCCCTGTTGCCATCAAAAAAAAAAGAGTCAACCTTGACCCTCTTTCCCTATCACCACCAACAATTCTCTTCTATCCGCCGATGGACACATACCACCGAACATGAGTCAAGATTATTTCGCCGGCAAGGGCAAGTCCCCATCAGGACGACCCGACGATGAGTCTTCTTCGACAAAGCCCGATGACGTCGCGAACAATTCGAATGGGTTCGCGAGACCGGGCTACATGACCGTTGGTTCCGGCTCGACCTCCAAACATGCTGCGCATCTCCAGGAACTCCTCGAGAGGGACTCTGGATACGGCGGTTCTGTGGCAAGCGGCTCGGTGGGCAACGCGCTGGTGCCGGGCTCGCCAGCTTGGGATTCCGCGACACACCCGGACACACCCACCGCAAACGGGCCCCATCGTCGAACGCAACCGAGCGCCGTACACCAGCTCTGGTACAACCAGCACCGCGGAACACTAAATCGCGCGATAAACAAGGTTATAGATCTTCTCAAGGAGCTCCAACAGGAGAACGTGAAATGGCCCGCCCATTATCCCTCCGTCCAGCGAGCCGAAACCGAAACCGCCCTATCCTCGCCCTCTAGACCCAAATTCACTAATACATTCTCCCATCTCGATGACTTCACCGGTGCCTCGCCGTCGTCTCCACCGCCGCCGGCCGTGAGGCGCGCTATGACCTGGGGCGAGGACCAGGCTGGCGCTGAGTCGAGTAGGTCGGCAGAGAGGAGGACGCCAGCAGAGCCCCGGCTCGTCACCCCTCAAATTGCCCAGGAGTTTTCTGTCCTGAAATTAGACCTGAAACTAGGTTCTTTACACCAGACGCAGCTTGTCCATTCTCTGGAGAAGGGTTCAATCGCTGCGCTACTCGACGGCAAGATCAGCACCAGCATCAAGCATCTACTGAATCTGCGGGAGCGCATCGAAGATACATCCAGCAAAGTGCTGGTGACGGGTGACCTGAATGCCGGCAAGTCGACATTTTGCAACGCCTTGCTTAGGAAGAAGGTTCTTCCCGAGGATCAACAACCATGCACGAGCATCTTTTGCGAAGTTTTGGACGCCAGAGAGAACGCCAATATCGAGGAAGTCCACGCAGTACACAAAGATGCCGTTTACGATCGGAACGATGAGACAACGTACGATGTTTATACCCTATACGAGCTGGAGAAAATTGTTATTGATGACTCCCAATATACGATCTGCAAGGTCTACGTCAAGGACGTTCGTACTATTGACGAGTCACTGCTCAACAACGGCGTTGTGGACATTGCTCTCATTGATGCGCCTGGCCTCAACTCAGACACGACCAAGACCACTGCTGTGTTTGCACGGCAAGAGGAGATTGATGTCGTGGTATTCGTGGTATCGGCAGCCAATCACTTCACTCAGTCAGCAAAAGAGTTCTTGTGGGCAGCCGCAGCGGAGAAGGCCTACCTTTTCATAGTTGTCAACGGATTCGATATGATCAGGGACCAGCAGAGATGCCAGAAGATGATCCTCGATCAAGTTGCAGGTATCAGCCCGAGGACGTCCAAAGAGGCTGAGGAATTGGTGCATTTCGTTTCAAGTAACGCTATTCCAATGGCACCCTCGCCACCCGGTGGTCCTGATGGCAGTGGAAATGGCAGCGCAAGCGGAGGTGGCGGGGGCGACTACGACCCAGGTGACGATTCCAAGGGCAAGGGCAAGGACAAAGAGAAGGTGCAGAACTTCCAAAATCTCGAGCAGTCTTTGAGGAGGTTCGTGCTGGAGAAGCGAGCACGTTCGAAGCTCGCGCCCGCCAAGCACTACCTGCTCAACATCTTGACCGACGTCAACACCTTGGCCACCGTAAACGCAGATGTTGCTCAGTCAGAAGTCGAGCGTGTAGGCAAGGAGCTACGAGAACTTGAGCCTCAGCTGGAAGCGAGCAAGAAAGCCCAGAACAAGATCACCGAGGATGTTAACCTGACTATAGACGAGACGTGTGATGAAGTCTACCAGCACACGCGCAGTAGTCTCAATGAGGCCATTTTACACGCCGACGAGGACCTCGACGTCCCCTATCCTGGCCTGTTCCAAGCCTTCGATTATGCCGAACAACTAAAGGAGGCCATGCTGCAAGGAATCCAGTCATGCGTCAACGACTGTGAGGAATTCGCTCGTGGAAAAGCTGTTGGTGGCGTCAACGCCATTAGGCAGCTTGGTATTCTACACCTGGGCAATGAGTACACCGGACTCAACTTCCACCCAGACGTCATGTTCCGCCGTAGGCGGGATGTTTTGGCCAAACAGATAGACATCCCGACAGAGTTTTCCGACTTTGTCGACTGGTCGACTCTGATGCAGCGTCAGGAGAAGGTGGCTGGTACCGGCATGGCTTTGACTGTGGCCACTGCCGTCGGAACTCAGATGATCAGCGGGTACAGCTGGGTGAACCATGCGCTGAGCGCCGCCCGGATTATGGGTAGTGACAACCTCCGCCGGTTGATCATCCCTGGCATCTTCCTTGTTGGTACGTATATCCGATTTCTTATGAAACCCAGGACTTCTTGTTAACCCTTTTCCAGCCATCGCAGCCGGTGCCTATGTTGTCAACCAGATCCCACATTCTCTCCCGCATCGCCTGTCCAACAAGATCTCGACCCAGCTCGCCTCGATGGAGTACGTGCACCACAATGCGCACCGCATCGCCGGCTCGGTCCGCAAGGTCCTTCACACGCCCAAGGACCACGTCGTCTTCAACCTCCAGCGGTCTGTGGAGCAGCTCGGCCAGAAGCGCGAGGAGACTCTCAAGGTCAAGAAGGAGAGCCACGAGGCGCTCAAGTACTTCACCAACCTCGTCCGGGAGAGCGGCCAGCAGCGCTCCATCGTCCAGGGCGTCGACCTGGAGAACCACCCAGTCGGTGCCACGCACTAAGCAGCCCTGCCGGGTCCGCACCAAATTGTTTTGTGTTTGCAAGGAGAGAGAAAAGAATACCCACCATCACCACCCTACTCATTCTCACGGGCTCGGTTGTCATTCTCGTAAAATGTTTGTTGAGAAGGCGTTTCGGGACCAAACTACTTTGCCCTGTACCAAACCCTCGTTCGGACCTTTGTATGGGTTGGAAGGACCTGCACACAGTGGGGCCCACGCGAGGGGATGAGTTCAGTATTATGATATGAGGAAGGAACGAGGAAAAGTTTGACGGAAGCCACAGTTAGGCACACGAGATTAAGAGAGCGAGCCCTTTGCTATCACCTGCAAGACCATAGATCCATCGTGAATCACGTAACAGGCGCTGAAAAGGGGAGGGCGAATAGACACGTCTCGTAGGCAACGCGTACCTGCAAGAGCCTGAGTAGTTCCAATGAGCCGAGGTCTTGAGCTATAGACCCAGACTGGTGGGCTCAAGTGGTATGCGGGCTGGGGACGTTTAGAGGCAAATTGCACAACTCCATTTCCCTATCATGCCTGCCAGCCGGTTGTCCCTAGCTGAGGCCTCATGATGCAAAGCTATGTGACACGTGAACCTCCCCACGGTTCCTGGAGAGATGAGAGTAAAGTCCCTCGGTACCTAGCCTGCTATCCCAAGCAGTGCGTACTATTGTACAGTTGCAAAGAAGAAAAAAGAAGCATCTTGGCATCTCGCGTCATCATTCCCGGCCATACCACGTGTCAAAAACACCGCCGCCGTCCATATTCCGCCCTCTCATAAAGTGCGATGATGCCGGTTTGTGCCCAGTGAGGGCACGATTTTGTCGTGATGGCGAAGGGCCAAACCAAATGCTCCATTCCTGAAGCCGAATTCAAGACCTTGTCTGTACAGTGAATGCCGTCGAGTCTCTTCGGAGGCCCTCGCCGAGAGCGGGTTGGTCCCTGTTTTTTTTCTCTTGCTTTTCTTTTCTTTTCTTCTGCCTAGTGATCTCGTCGCCAGATCGCTCACAAACCAGCGGCCTTGGTCTCAACACCACCCTCCTTGCCGAGGTGCTGGTTGAGAATGTCGGCGGTGTTGCCCTCGGGCCCACCAGCGGTGAGCACGTCGGCGCCCATCTCCCTCATCCGTACCTCCTGCTCCATGGCGATGACCTGCTGCTCCTCCGCCCAGCACAGGGCAAAGGGCACACCGATCAGGAGCGCCGAGACGGAGATGGACCACACGGAGCGGCCGGCGAAGAAGACGACGCCCTTTACGACGCGCGTCGTGGTGAGCCACTTGTTCCAGAACCAGGAGCGGGTGGTTGGCGGGACGATGTCGCGGAGTGCGGAGATGCGCTCGGCGAAGCTCTCTTGGGTGGGGTCGTAGTCGGAGTCGTTGGAGATTTCGGAGTCTTTTTGGTTGGAAATGTTAGCTTGCCTCAGGGAAGGACGAGAGTGACTTTGAGAAGAGCTTGACTGCTAGAGGAGCTGCTGAATGCTGGGTGTTGCAGGCGGGGCTGCGAATGCCACCGTCAGGGTGGTTGTTTGCGCCGCCGTCAACTTTTTTTTCTGGGTGGATTGCGTCACAGCGCAAACCGAGCTCGAGGTGCGAATTGGAAAATGATTGCTTACCAGTGTCGGTGAAGTCACCGTCCTCTTCGACGGGTCCAGGCTGGGGCTGCTGGAAGGCCTCGTCTTCGACTTCGACAAGTTGGACCATTTTGGCTCGATTGCGTCGCGTGCAAAGTCGTCGACCTTGTCCCAATCGTCGTCGGTATCGCTCTCGCTCTTGGCGTCGACGAAGCTGCTTGCCTCGCTCGGGGATTCGGATCGCTCAGTGGGAGGCGTAAGCTGTCCCTCAGATGAATCCGGTGTAAGTGAAAAAAGGCTGGGCGCGAAGTTGAGATTGAACGGAATGGTAGAAATGAGACGTTCTGCAACTTGGGGTAGCTCGGGAGGCGTAGAGGGAGGCAGGTCGATGTTCTCACCACGGAGGTACCTCTTCAGCAGGATGGGCTTCAGCAGTAGATTCTGCTGGGCCTTGGTCAGGTAGGGCAGGTACTCCATGGTGACACGTGCGTCACTAGCGTCGAAGTTGGCGTGGTTTATTGCCGGCCGGCAAAAGCGGGTTTGACGTTGTTGCAGCTCCGAACTTTGATTAACGAGGTGGTGAAGTTGAGGGGTGTCACGTGAAAAGGAAATGCAGGAAGAAATCGGTTCACCTGCCTGGAGCTTTGACAGCTAGAGACCTTTGAAACAGCCCTCGAGAAATTACCTCGACTCTGTGACTCACCCACACATGCCAGGCTCACTGCAAAGAGGACAACCAATATCATGATACAGATGCCTGAAGAGGGATATCATTTAATCATTTTGGCGATTTTGTCAAGGATACATCACATCAATGGTTACCTGGGTACTAATAGGGTATTTCCTTAGCAGTATGATACTTATAGTCTATATGACAATGATGAGGATCATCGGAAGGGGATCTTATATGAGGAAACTGTAAGGAGGCGCAGACCAGAAGGGCACCGACCAGCAGGGCGCTGACTGTAGGACCCCTAGTAGAACGGCATCAACTAGAACAGTACCCACTAGAAGGACACCTGGTAGAATAGCACCGACTAGCAGGACGCCGACTAGGAAGACACACACCAGAAGGGCACCCGGTAGAAGGACATCGGTAGAAGGATAGTTAGTACAAATCTGAAGATCTCCTGATGGACGACACCGTATGGCTATTCACTAAGGGATTTATCATCCACTATACCCATTATGCAAAGCGACATGAAGTCAAGTAAGTTGTCAGCAGTTCAGGTGGGTTTTCATCCGCTGACTGACTATATTAACCACATCTAAGCTGTTCAGACCATTCCTCCGTATGGCCTACTATGAATACAATTCTCTACCGCTCGGAATATCAAGTGTTGACTGGAAATCACCCATGGTCCCGATCGCTATGCAAAGTATAGCCAGTACGGCTTGGCCTGATCACTGCAGGCACCCGAGAGCTCATTACACGTAATGAAAGAAGGAAAAAAAAAACCCCCCAAACCCCCTCCCCCCGATCAAAGGCCTTACAGGTTTCTCCCCTTTACTTCCGTCCTCGCTCCGGCACATCGGCAAACCTGATGCCTCGCCGCGCAGGAGGCACTCTCGGGGTATCATCGTCGTCACTGTCCTCGCTCCTGTAACCGCCTGTCACGCCCAGGGCGGCCTCTCTACGTCGTCTCTCCGCCGCTGTCTCCCCAGCCCCTTCACTATCCTCTTCATCAGCACCTTCCAGGCCCTTCAATACTGCAAGCCTTCGGCGCTTCTCCACAGCTGTCTCGGGGACGTCGTGGCTTGGTGCATCACTGCTGTAACGGGGTTCGTCAGAGACGTCCCCCGAGCTTGACGGTGATTGACGGCGGGCTGGCGGTGGCGTACGGCCTCTTGGCGGTGACGGACGGCGGGTAGCCGCCTTGGATGAGCTCTCGCGTGAGGTATCGGCAGAATCGGATGGCTCGCCGGCCTTGATTGGCTGGGGTGGACTGATGACCTTGCCCTTGGCAGACTGCTGTGCTTTGCCACTCGTGGGTGGATCTTCCTTGGCCAGCGTCTTGACTCTTTGGGAGGCACTGGATTGTTCGACCACTTTTTGCCGAGTGCTCCTGTCTAGCTTCTTCATCTCGCTGATGAAGTCATCCTTGGTCATCCGTTGGCCCACACCACCAATTGTGAATCGAATGTGGCGGTCGTCCTCCTTTTCTGCCTCCTGAGCCTCGATCCTCTTCGTCTCCCTCCTCTGGACACCTTGTCGCGCTTCACCAGTAGATTTGCTAGACTCGCCGGCGTTCTCAGGCTTCTGGGCAGCCTTGCCCCTGCCTGCCATGCCGCCTGCCATGCCAATGACCTTGAGTCCTTGGCTCTTGAGGATGCCGCCAGCAGCTTCGGCCTTCTGAGGAGGTAGCTCATATTTCTTGACGACCTCGCCATCTTCATCCTCGACGATGATGGTGTTGCCGAACTGGTATGCTCGAGCTGGCTCATGCTTTCTCGCATGCTTCTGCTTGTCCTTCCGCTTTTGCACCTCCTCCTCACGCCAGTTGCCGATCCTCTTCTTCAGTGCGTCGTAGCTCCACTGGGACTGGCCAGCCTCCTTTTGGAGGGTTTCCTTCAGGTCTTGCATGTGGTGCTCCTTATGTTTGTTACCAGGGGCCTCGACAGCAACAACGTCACCTTGGTCATTCTCAACGATGATGTGATTGCCTTCGTCGTAGACCTCTACGTGCGGGGTAGGCCGATTCCTTGAGGTCGGAGACTCCCCAGACGCCTCTTTTTCGGCTCCGTGCTCTGCGTCGTCCCTCTCCATCTCCTGCTCTTCCTTCTCCAATTCGTCCTGTGCGTCGTCCTTGGCTCTCTGCATCGCATCTTGTTTGTCATCGTCCTCCGTTACTGAGGCCCTGCGAGACGCAGAGGATGTTTCCTTCTCTGGGTCAGGCGGTGAATGACTGTCGCGCAAAGTGCCAGAGGTCTGTTCGCTCTGGCTTCGCCTTTGTGGGAAGATCGCCGACTGGCTGACAGGACCGCCAGGGCCAATCCCATCGTCCCACTTCTTCCTGCTACGTCTGCGACTTACAATTGAGGAAGCCCGGCTGCCCTGTCGATTTGGCTGATCCTCCTCCTTGACGCGCCTCAGGAACTGGCCTGGATACCCAATGGGAGGCAGAGTTCCAGGAGGATAGTCGGGCATTTTCAGTTCCTCACCATCAGTATCAGACATCGTTCTGGCCTGGGACTTGGACTGCGACGATATCCTAGGCAGTCGGTTCATCCATGAGGGACCATCTTCTGGAGCCGTTGTGTAGGACATGGTGATTGTCAAGGTGTTGATACGCTTGCCCAGGGTGAAGACGGCAACAGACGAGCCATGAACAATGATGGAGGAGATGACCAAGAAAGTGACTATTGGCCACACTAAGGTGATTAGTTGGTAATGAGGTGTGTTGGGGTCCGTCGGGACTTCGGAGAGCGGGATAGGATTATCGTGTTCTAGCTCTCCACGAGCGAGTATCGCAACGAAGATAGCCCCCACTCCGATGGGACCGAAGTGACCAGCGAATAATGCCTCGCGCCAGGTTTTGATGTCTCCTATCAACGGTTTCAGGGCCATCATGATGGGGATACGGCGGAAGAAGATGACAAATATGGCGATGACCACCAGCCTCCAGGCATGGAGCCCCAGTGCCGCATTGTTGTACTCCTGCCAAGGGATAATTGTGCCAAAGTAAACGAAATATGCCAGGTTGAGCAACAGGTCGATGACGTTCGAGACGTGAGATTCCTCGGTCTTTTGCGTGAACCAACCGTCATTGCTGAAACCCACACCGCAAGAAAACCCGACCAGGAGATCATCGACACCAAGGATACTCCCCGATCCGGCGCACCACAGGGCCAGCACGAAGTAGA
Organism: Cytospora paraplurivora; assembly: GCA_021272945.2. Taxonomy (NCBI): domain Eukaryota; kingdom Fungi; phylum Ascomycota; class Sordariomycetes; order Diaporthales; family Cytosporaceae; genus Cytospora; species Cytospora paraplurivora. The sequence goes on from JAJSPL020000031.1 coordinate 323,739, forward strand.
AGACGAGGAAACTCTCTCTGTCGATCAGGTCCCGCTTCTCGGCGAATTTGATGCCATGTCGGGCAACATAGCCGATGAGAAAGCCATATATTGCGCCAAATATACATTCGTATAGGATAGTGTACACGATCCAGTGATAGGTGACCTCTCTTGCTGACAGCTTGTCCTGGATCAAGTAGATTGAGAGGTAGACGAACGGGAAGGCCATGCCGTCGTTGCAGCCAGACTCAGCAGAGAGTAGATCTCTCAAGTGCTTCGGTACGCGCTTAGCGAATTTGCCCTTACCAACAACCGAGGAAGCTAAGACGGGGTCGGTAGCGGTCACGCAGGCGGCAACAACCAGACTTTCCAGCCAGCTCAGGGCAGGGACCATCCACCAAACGAACAGGCTCGTGAGGAGCCATCCGTAGGTCATGACGGGAAGGAGTAGGAAGACAACGGATTTCCAGTGCTTCTCCATGTAAAATTTCGGCAACTCGACGCCGACGGCAAAACACTGCACAACCAGGACAAGTCGGGAGAACTCAATGGTTATGGTGTCAGTATCTCCCCATGAAAGGGGATTGATGAGATTTGCAGCATGAGGCCCAAATATCACGCCGCAGAGGGTAGCCACGGTTGCTTCACCTATGTACATGCGTTCCTTGATGACGGTGGAGCAGAGCATGAAAAGGGAGGTGAAGCCGCCAAGGATGATGTAAACCAAGTGCGGCTTGGTGATGGAAAGATGATCCCAGGCCATCTTGTCGGCTTGAAGACAGGACCTGCTGAAGGGGAGGCTGAAGTGCAGGTCACAGTTTGGGTGAGCGAAGGGCTCTCAACCAGGAACACTCGGCGATAGCTGTGAGAGTTGGAGGTTATCGTGGGGTTGACTCTCCTCGAGGAGGCCTGGTGATAGGCTTGATACGCCCCAGTCGATCGATCGTCGCCTAAAGTCTGAAGTCTGCCGATACATTAAAGGTGCAAAATGGCTGATGCAGTAGACGAGTGTGGTCTTGTACGGAAAGCTGAACTGCGCAAGCCAAATTCCCTAAATAAGTATTGTTGTTGTCGCTGTGGTGCTGGTAAACGTTGTTCCAAGGTGGCCGTCGTTATTATCCAGGAGGTGGGGTGGCTGGGGTATATCCTCCAGGCACTGCAAAGAGAAGGACTGATAGCAGTACAGCGTCATGTAAGAATTTCAGGATCGTGTCCTGACCGGAAGTGAACCGAAGCCAAACAGCTGCAATATTAACAACCTGGTTTAGACCAGAGATTTCTTAGTCGTGTATATATTATGAAAGGCAGGCGGCCTAGGAGCTGCAAAAGTAAAAAGGATTCTTCCCTCAACTATTTAAAGTGACGGGTCAGCGGCGTAGATCATAGAAAAAAGAAGAAGAAAAGTTCAGACTCTTGGCTAGGCGTTTAGTATTCCAAGGTCGGGGCTCAGTACATGCTATTTACACTAGTGCAAGGATGGGGCGTTCCGTGAGGTGGGGTCGTATGGGGGGCACCTTGGACCCCCGGAGCCGCCCCAACTGAACAACCGGAGCCATCGTTCATAGCTGCATGGTCTGCCCCTGAGAAATATCCACCTACCTAGTTACCCAAGACCACCCACACAAACTCTCGCCGACTGCCCTTCTTTTCTGCTCCGTACTCCGTACTATATAGTATTGCAAATGCAACCACCATAAGCGTCATGACTGACATAGCGTCAACATCTTGCCTGACTCCCTACATATCTACAATGAAGTGGCGGTCACGAGGATGTTTAGTGTTTAGCCATAGCCCAGCAGAAGATGAGAGAACCAGATGAACAGCAACTTCAGTACATCGCAGATGGTTGACTCGTATCGTATTTACGGACTGAGTCCGGGCGAATATGAAATCTAGGTAAAGGCGGTGGAGCAGTATGTACTGCGGTATGTGTTACTATGGTATCGGCGAGAAGATCCATCACGCGGGATTCAAGTCTATGGAGTATCCGGTGAAGCTACATGGTATGTCAGGAGGCCGGAAGTTCTCTCCTTTCCATCCCTATGTTGCCTAGGTATTTCATTCACATCCCAAGGACTTATCACGACAACTACTACCTAGGTATAACCCTCCAGTTGTACACGTACGAGTATAGCATGACAGACGTAACTATTGCGGCTCCGTAGTCAACCTGAAGACAGCCGCGGCGCTAGCCGCGTGTTCCGGTAGCCACCCACACCAGGCATGCTAGCCAACCTACCAACTAGGTGTCACAGCGGTGTGCAGTAGTGCTTGTGTCCGGGCCCTTCTGTACGGAATGCGGACCACAGGTTCGGTTCCCGGTACGGATTGTGTAGATCAATCGGCCGGATGAAGTCCTTCAACCTTTCGCATGGTCCGCATCATCAGTGTCAATCGGCCGGTACAACGAACCTAGAGCGGCCAGTCCAACAACAATAAGGAACCAGGGTGCGTCAATCTTTTAATCTTCGTATCCCCCGCGCCCCGCTATGTCGGCACGAGCGATCGTCGTCACAACGTCACCTCGACCACGAGAGGCCGTAATTTCCCGTTTTCTGGGGAGCAACGGTCCACATGCAACCGGGTGCACCGCTTCTGTTGCCTATGGTGAAACGACAGCACGTTGATGGTGCGCGACTGGTGCTGTCCAACAGAGGCCGGTGGGTGAGGGCAACCGTCCAAGAATCTCGGCGCAGCTTGGCAGACGTCCTTGGCTGTGCTGCCATCCCAGCGCACGGTCAGCTGTTTCAACAAATTTGTAATCGGGTCCTCGCCAAGCGCCAGGCGAGCAATGTTAAGCTGCTCGGCTTGGGGCTGCGGATCCAGATACTCAAAAATTGAGTCCGTGAGCCGAACGGCTGGAGACATGGACGTCTCGAAGCATCACGTATATAATCTCGACCGAGAATTCGGGTCCGGGGATGGTTGCGTACGCTATATTGAGGTCTCGATGATTGGCCGGCCTCATTTTTTTCCGGAGGTTCGGGAACGCGGATTGATGCACGGCACGTGGGGGTTATGCCAAAGGCACGCCATACTGAAAGGCTGTACCACGCACGGTGACTTGTGATTGCTTGTGATAATAACGTATCCCACCCACCTCTAGAACACATGCATTACCGCATACGGACGTGTGCAGCCTGAGCGTGCCTTCCAGTTGGCTGGCTTGTGACCTCCACTTCGACTGGCAATACATTTGGAGCGACAGCCTCTCCCTGTCGCCCGTCAAACCCGTTAAGGCGGGCTGGCGGGGTAATAACAGAACTGGAACTGACTTGACGACATTAGAAGGCGCGGGAGGCGGTACCTACCACGAAATTCTTTCTTTCACATGCCAAATCCAAACGGTCTGGTCATACGCTGATATGTATCGATGTAATTCGGACAGGATGGTGCTGCCTCATAAGTCTGCAGTTCTTGGAACCTTGGAAGTCGTGGATGAGCGCTTGGTGTCCCTATGTAGGACCTCGGGAGTGCACCATACCTTAAATCTAGGATGATACCTACTGAAGCTTGAGAGACCACGGTCTGTAAATAGTAGTAGTCTATCTGTAGTCGCCCAGTTTTCCCGTCCTATCCCTTACAAGCCAGCAAGGCCTAGTGTAGGTGGGGACCGCCATACGGTTCGCACAGACTCCCCTGGGCCCTGTTAGCCTGTGTACATCCTTCCTTATCTAATCGGAAAAGTCGCGTCGGGCGTGACGCGCTTTCATAGATACGCACCTCCCGATTGATACCAAGCGACTCAATCGGCTGGAACGATCAACTTGTAAGCCAAGAGAGAACCTTGGTCCGCAGCACAACTTCCCCAACCCAGATAACACGCCAACTGTTCTGCATCGCCACTGTATGACTGCTGCTGGTATTCCTGGCCTCTCTGCCTTTCGATCCTGGAGTCGGCCGAGGACTACCAACGGCAAATGTTTGCTGGCACATGTCACCGTTGGGTTGCGTCAACCATCGCCCGCCATGAGCATGAGCATGTTCAAGCGTGCAAACGCCACGTACGAGGCTAAGACTAAAGCTCAGCAGCCCCAGGGCAATCTGGCAAAACAGCCATATCCACACAGCAGCCAGGGTCCCAGGCACGATGCCAACATCAAGGAGCAATTCCAAAAGCATGTCGGCTCTTCCAGCCCATCCAACTCCAGCCAACCCTCGAAGCCCGCCGGATTCTTCCTAAATCGATCCTCTTCCCGGCCGACGGACCATACCCAGCCAGTAATTCGTACTGTCAACGGCAATTCATTGGCCTCGCTATACAACAAGCAAGACTCCTTCAAGGAGGACTCGAACTTGATAGATCTGACGGCTGAGGATCATCAAGTTGCAAACCGTCCTACTTCGAACGTCGATATATTCGAGGGCGACTTCAGCGATGATGAGAATTTGGATCTGGACTATGTGTGCCCTTCCGCCCTCCCTCCGCCAAGAGTGGAGGCCACACCCGCGAAGCAAGGTGCTGATGCGCCTCCTGTGGACATCTCCAGCACAATGTCCTGGTCGCAATCATCGCCTTCGCACTTTCTAGCTGCTTCTACCGCCAGGCATTTGCCGATCGTCAGACAATCCTCAACCATCACACAATCGACAGATTCAAGCCGATCTACGAAGCGAGTAACTCCGGATGATGACACGCAGACGGTTCAGCGCGCGGCTAAGAAGCGTGTTTTGCCCTCGACTTACTTGACTTCCAAGAAAGGCGCAGATCCTTTGGGCTCAACTTCCTTACACAACGTTGCAACCCCTGCGGCAAAATCACAGCCAGAAATGAAACAGTCGCGGCCGTGGGATCTCACACATGATACCATCAAGAACCAACAGAAGAATTTCAAGGTCAAGTCCAAGAAGCCTGCTACCTCTGGTGCCGAGGCATCCTTGGAGGAGGTGCAGCAGGCTGTAAAGTCTTACACGGTAAAGCAATCGGCCATATCTTTGAGCAATGAACAGGAACATGTGAAGGAACTCGTGTGCCAGAGGGGGAAGAGTGTATTCTTCACTGGTCCTGCAGGAACAGGAAAGTCTGTCTTGATGCGAGCTATTGTCCAGGAGCTTAAGAAGAAGCACGCCAAGGACCCAGAGCGCCTTGCCGTCACTGCCTCCACAGGTTTGGCAGCTTGCAACATCGGTGGTATGACTCTTCACAGCTTTGCAGGTATTGGTCTTGGTAAGGATGACGCGCAAACGCTCGTCAAGAAGATCAGGCGCAACCCGAAAGCCAAGAATCGATGGATGAGAACTAAGGTGTTGATCATTGATGAAATCTCGATGGTTGACGGCGACCTATTTGACAAATTGTCGCAGATAGGGCGCATCATCCGCAACAACGGCCGCCCTTGGGGTGGCATTCAGCTCGTCATTACGGGCGATTTCTTCCAGCTGCCTCCGGTGCCAGACAGGGATAGCAGAGAGACCAAATTCGCCTTTGAGGCTGCAACCTGGAACACTGCTATTGATCACACGATCGGGCTGACAGAAGTCTTCCGTCAGAAAGATCCAGGTACGCTCCAACTTGGATCACAATTGAAGATGCTTGCTAACGTTCGCGCAGTCTTTGCTTCGATGCTGAATGAGATGCGGCTCGGTCGCATCAGTGAACAGACCGTAACGGCGTTCAAAAAACTGTCTCGACCGCTGCACTTTGGGGATGGTCTGGAGGTCACAGAGCTGTGAGTACCACCTTGTGGTCTACTGTGGTCACTGCTAATAGCATCCAAGCTTTCCCACCCGAGTCGAGGTTGAGAATTCCAACCAAAGGAGACTCAGTGAACTCCCTGGTGAGGTTCACAGGTATGAAGCCTTGGATTCGGGAGATATAAATATTCGAGAGAAATTGTTGGGCAATATGATGGCTCCGAAGGTGTTGGAGCTCAAGAAGGGAGCACAAGTCATGCTCATCAAGAACCTTGATGAAACACTTGTCAACGGCTCCTTGGGCACTGTCATCGGCTTCTCAACGGAGAGCGCCTTCGAAATATCTGGCGGCGCCTTCGACGATGCACACGATAACGGCGACGACATCGACCCCAAGGTAAAAAAGAGGCTGGCTGCATTTAGCCGACAGCTGAGCGAGAACGCAAGCTCTGACAAGAAGAAATATCCACTTGTGCAGTTCCATGCGGTCGATGGTACGGCAAGAATCATGCTGTGTTGCTCGGAACCGTGGAAGGTGGAGACACCGACCGGCGAAGTACAAGCATCCAGAGAACAACTGCCGCTTATCTTGGCCTGGGCTCTGTCCATTCACAAGGCTCAAGGCCAGACGCTTGCACGAGTAAAGGTTGACTTGGGCAAGGTCTTTGAGAAGGGTCAAGCTTATGTTGCCCTAAGTCGAGCGACAACACAGGAAGGACTACAAGTCTTGCGCTTCGACAAGCAGAAAGTCATGGCGCATCCACGCGTCATTACATTCTATCAAAAGCTCTACAGCGCCGAGACCGCTTTCAAGAAGAAGCCCGAATCGTCCATAACAAGTTTCGCGTACAAGGCAGCTCCAAGGCAGGCTGTAAGGAAGATCAAGGTTGATGATGACCTGGACGACGAGGAAGAAGCAATGGCATCTTATGCATGAAAGACCTAGCGGGTTCTTACAGGATTCTTAGGCGTGGGGAAGACCATAATGACTTGGGCGTTCAACGCATGAGCCATGGGGATGCCATTGTGAGGCACTTGTTGGGGCGGTCGAGGTGTCTGCCTGTATGTACATCAAGCATTACTGAGGAGAGGTGATGTTTGTACAGTTGAAGCCATACTCACTGTATCAATACTTTCGGTGGGACCAGGACGAATAAAAGATCCATTCATAGATTCGAGAATTAGGAAAATACAATTTTTTAGCATCATATTCGTCACATGTTATTGAAAGGCGATCAGTCTGCCGTCAGGAGTAGTAGACTGGAGCGTGGAAGAGTAGAAGTTGGAGGAGTAGAGGGGGAGTAGAAGGTACCTAGGTAGTCCGTAGGTGGCCCCTGATCGTACCTTCTCTTATCGATAATGAAAAGTGTGGAAAACGTGAAAGGTCCTTAGCTTGAGTGCCCACCAACGTCGACTTACCACAGTACAACATTGAATCACTCTGATCATCCATCCCGTCCTGTCTTTCGCACCGCCGTTCTGGCCACGTAACCGGGACCTACCAGCCACTTCCAGCCTCAACTTTCTCGCGCCCTGTCTCCGCGAACCGTCCGAAAACGCGTCGCATAGTCAGTCGCATGCCAGTGGTGCCTTGTCGCTATGGCGTCTACTGATCCTCAGACCTGGGTGGGCTGGACGGTCCTTATGCGACTGAAGAACCCACCCATCTCCCTGACTGGCAAAATCGAGAGGCTAGTCCCCGGCGAGAATGTCACCCTTGTCAATGGTTAGTTTTATCTGTATACCCAAGATGGACGAAGAGGCCGCCCAGGCGCACAATCCGAGGTAGGGAGACAGCGCACAGGAGTCAAGGTCAGGACAGGATAGAGAGGCAACGAGAGGTTGCAACAAGCATGTGATTGTTTGCTGACTATTTGTTGTTTAGTATGGATCGAAAACAAGGAATGGCGCGGGCGGCTCGTGATTGCTTCGAACGATATCGCAGATCTTCAGTTACAGGAAAATTCTGGTCCTCCGGCTTTCCAGCAACCTATTCCGCAAGTCGCGCCAGCTCGACAACCTGCCACGGGCCCTGCCTACCAGAACCTGGCCTCGCCTGTTACTCCTGTTGCACCCAACCAATATCATCAGCTTCATCAAGGCCCTCGGCAACATGCCGCGCCCCTTATACCTGCAGTACAAGGGCTGTTCCAGTCAGCAGCTCTGCCAGTCGCTGCCGCCCCTCAACCCTCCAAGCCTTCATTCGTCGACCCTGCGATCGTCTCAATGGGGAAGCCACCCGTGAGAGCATCGCCTCAGCACGTACCGCACATCAAGGTTCCTCCGCAAACGGTCGCGCAGCCACTCTCCTCGGTCGCGAGTCGCCCGCTTTCGAAATCGAGTAACAGAGCGCAGCATTCGCCTACCACGACGGGCCTAGTCGGCGACTCATCCGGACAGGACACTCCAAAAGGCACTCTGGTTGGGTCCTTGGAGAGTTTGAATTTGCGGACTGAGCTGGCCGACGAGGCTATTGAGGCCGCTGTTGCCGCCGAGGAAGCAATTGCGTTGGAAGTGCAAGAACCTCAGCCCGGCGTGCCAAGGAAGATAAGGCGACGGAATCGAAAGAAGAATGCTCAAGACGGTACTTTGGAGGATGAGCTCGCCTCTGCTGCAGTCAAGGGCGCGCGACAAGAAAAGAAGGGCAAAGGTTGGCGAGAGACTCCTATGTTGGAAGATACTGCGTCTTTCCAGCCTTACAAGGCCCTTCGCCGAAGCAAGGGGAATCAGGCCGTCAACGACAATGGCTGGGCTTCTGAAGACGTTACGGACGTGCAAGAGATGCCTGAATTTGACTTTGAAGGTAGTCTGAAAAAGTTCGACAAAAGAACTCTGTTCAACGAGATGCGGGAGAAGGATCAGATTGATGATGCTGAGCGTCTAGTCTCCCATAATCGCCGGCCAAAGCCAGGGACTGGTGGAGGCAAGAATTTGCATCACACTGAAAATGTACTGGACATTCCTTCCACGTCTCTAAAGCCTGACAAGGCTCCGCCCGACGACTATTGGAAGAGCGAGGCGGATGACGGTGTACTCAATGGTAGTGAGCGGCTGAGTGGGAGAGAGCTTGGAAGCAGACAGGGTTCCCGCAAGGGCGAGAGCAAGACGTCTTCGAAACCTAGATCCCAGTCTCGCAAGGCCAGCGCTACTGTTGCGGGCCAGGCCCCGAGCCGGGTCAACTCAGGCGCAAGTGTGCGTGAAGCAACTAAAAGCAGGCGCATGGCCAGAAATGTCGATGTGCATAAGCAATTACCCACAGCTGCTGCATCACCCTCAGCGGGTTTCTACGCAGCTCAGACCGATCGACGGATCGAGATTCTGTCTCCCCTGCAGATGCTGAATCTGGAAAATATAGCACAGAACGACCTGGGGTTGACGGAGGATATGATGACGGAGAATGCTGGACGTGGAATCGCAGAAGTCGCCCTCCATACTCTGACTGATCCGGCTATCAAAGTACGCCTCTCAGCCGCGGACGGCGACACCATCGCACTTCAACCCACCGTGGTCATCCTTGCGGGCAACAACAAGTCTGGCTTCCGCTCGATCGCAGCCGGTCGACATCTAAAATGCAAGGGGATCAACGTCATCATCTGCGTGGTGGGCATCGAACGAGGTGAACGCGACCTATCCGTGGACATGACCAGACAGCTGCGCCTGTTCAAGAACTTCGGCGGGAAAGTGTGCAGCAAGAGCGAGCTTTTCGAGCACGTGAGGCAGGCATCGATACCTGTCATTTCTATGGATGCTCCCAGAAGCGTCCTCCCCCAAGCACCGCCTATGGCAGTCACGCTGATCATCGATGCGCTGCTGGGCCACGTGACGCCGTTCGAGGACCTGAGGGCATCTGAACAGGCCACGGTCTACGAGCTCATAGAATGGACCAACCGCAACGAAGCCTTCGTGCTGGCCGTTGATGTACCCACGGGCATCGATCATACGACCGGAAAGCCCACGATACAGGATGGCCACAGCCTATATATACGACCCCGGTACGTCGTCTCCGTCGGAGCGCCGAAAAAGGGTCTCTTCGAGGCGGTGTCATTGGCCGATGCGGACGACAACGAGACGGTGACAGGGCACGTGTCAGATGATGCCGTGCTCGACTGGAGCCTCTTCCTGGTCGACATCGGCCTCGGGGCGGCGGTCTGGAAGCGGGCGGGCACGAAGATCCGCCGCGGGATCGATTTCGGTAACAAATGGGCCCTCCAGATGAAATATCGGTCCGAGGCGGACCAGGCTGAGGAGTAGGGATCCCCAGAGGGACGGCAGCCTAACAGCACAGGGCATGGTCAGCAGCAGCGGCCGTTGCGACCCGCCGAGCGCCCGGTAGTGGAAGCCACGAACGGAGAGCTGCAGGGCCTCGTCGCACGACAGTTCGACATGTTCGGAGGGCGCTTCATCAGGAGGCTCGTCTCCCTTTAGCATGGAGAAGGAGTATATATGGCTTAGAGATTTGCGGTAACAGCGTGTGCATATAGCGTTATGAATGATAATTGGGATCTGAAGTTCAAATAAACCCTTGTCCCTTCGGCTTAACATTTAGATGTCCCCTAGGCAGCCAATCCCGTGTGGGCAATCTCCTTTCCCTTGGTATGTCTGTTGGCAATAGTCTAGCCTTCAGTGTATCTCTCCTGACTTAGGAGCTGCACCGGGTATGTTCCCTCTTCAAAACGAGAGAGATCTTGCAAAAAATACTGATATTCCAAAGGGGGAATGCTTCTCGATGGTGGCTACCGAACGGGGCGCCCTGCGCCAGAGAGGTGGGCGGTATGTTTACAAGGCACAGTGCTCGTGCCGTAGCCAAGTTGACCCTAGCTTCATGTCCAACCGCGCGGCGAGCATACTGTGAGAGGGAGAAGAACGCGCGACTTCGAAGGGAGGGATGCTATGCCCTGCGGCATAAAGCTGTGTTGTCTCATGGTAAACATTGTGACGGTATGTGCCTTGCCAAGGTCCCTGTCGGATTTTGAATATTGTCCCACGGCATGAAATCGCCCCCGCTCTTGATTCGACGTTGTAGGGGAAATATCAAGCAGCATCCATGATCGCCCTCAGCCTCTGCTTCTCCTCTGCTCCTCCGAAGATGACATCGATGCCCTTCCTCGCCAATGTGCGGATATCGGACTCCGACAGGTTAAAGTGCTCGGCCACAAGCCTATACTCATTCGACAGCGGGCTGCCAAACACTCCTACATCGTCGGTCTAGTTTTCGGATGGGTTAGCATGCCAGTACCAATCCAGGAGAGGTAGGATAGGTCGAGGTCCCGCAAACTTACACCCAGCACGACTGTGCATTCCTCAACTTTCCCTGTTGGGTGGCTCTCCGGTCAGTCTCACATCAACAGATGGATCTCTTCAGAGACCAGGAAATAAAAACCAAAAAGGTCCCGGCGGCGTCGGACGGAGAAAGGGACCGGCGACGGGGATACAAGATACAACACGCTTATCATGAGAAAGAAAGAAAAAAGCAGAAGAAAACGAAAAGAAAAGAAAGAAGAAAAAAAGGAAAAAAAAAGGGCGCGGATTGGTTTGCACTTACACCACTCCCCAAAATGATGCGCCTCAAACCCGCCACTTATCATCCCAGCATTGACATTACAGCTCAGGCAGAGCTCCAGCCCCAGGCCCCCGGGGTACCCGACGATCTCCCTCTTCACCCGCTCGCTGACGTGTATCACGTGGCCGATCCGGTCGGGCCTCCAGGCGCCCAGCAGCATGAACAGCTCCTCGTCGGAGCCGCTCGCCTCGGCCTCGGCGAAGTGCAGCGTGACGCCCAGCCCGGGGTGGGTCGCCGCCCTCGCCCGCTCGAAGGCGGGCTGCAGGGCCTCTATGCCGCCCCGGGTGGGATCGCCGCACAGGTCGACCCCCACGACGCCCCGGTCCCCGAAGGCGACGGCCAGGTCGACGGCCTCCTGGGCCTCCGGTAATGTGTTGCGCCGGTCGACCGAGATGATGAGCCTGGTGTGGAGGGCGGCGGCGGCGGCGTCTTGGGAGGACTCGAACTCGCGGATCACGCCCAGGATGGCTGCGATGTAGCCCGCCTTGGAGAGGTTGGACTTCGGCAGTGCCCTTGGCGTCGTGCGCAGCTCCAGGTAGACGACGCCGTCCCGCGCGAAGTCCTGGAGCACGGAGAGGGTTGTGTGTCTCAGGGCCTGGAGGTCGTTGACGAGATGGTAGATGTAAGAGGAGAACAGGGGGAAGAAGCTTGTGAGGGCGACGGGTGAGCTGCGAGCTAGGCCGGTGGGGGACAGAAGGGGGGATGGATGACCAGGGAGGAAAGTTCGATTCCACTCGCCAGATAGAACCTACACCTTGAGGTCATAGTCGTGCTTGCCATCAGGCATCTCGATGAGAGGGTCGGCGAGGTCGGTCTCCCCGGCCTCCTTCTTCATAAGCCAGACTTCGTGAAGGCATTGCCTGCTAATGCTACCACTCAGGTGGGCGTGAAGCTAGGTGCATGATGCCCACATTGGTCAGCCAGCACCATATACGGCAATACACCACACAACAGAGGCAGTGACACACGCCCTCGAGATAATGGGATCCCTGGAAAAGACACGGCCGTCCCAGTTGCTTGAGCGGTCCGCGGCGGAGACCATCGTCCTTACCTCTATCTTGGGCAAGCGCACCCAGTCCATCGTGAGCCCTGGTGACATCTTCCTCGCAGTCTACTTTGTACCTACACAGTAGGTATTTATATGCGTATGACCCGTGAGCTTCTTCTGGGACAACTCCAGGCCTCAGCAGCAATATAGGTGGTAGAAGAGAGCCTGGCTGGCTGATTGATTCTGTGATCTTTATGCACAGGCATACGTGGGTACATGTGCCTATTTGAATTCACAGTAAGAAGAGTCCTAAGTATTTGCCGGCCGGCCCCATCTTTTGCAAGATCGATATCAACCTTGATAGCCTCGACATCAGATCAGATGGGGAAGTGTGTGTCGAAGTTGAGACGATAACTTCCCTGTCCGAGTATACCTGGGTTAGGGTTAATCCAGGGTCCACGTCCCCAGCAGCTCACTCAACGCATGTCTGATATAAGATAAGCTTCTGGCGGCCACAGGGGGTCTAGTACTAGGTGATCACCAGTAAATAACGACAACGACACCAAGCACTTGAGGTCCAATCGTGAATCCGCACGCCCGACTCCTGGCCGAATTTGCAATCCCAACCCATCACGTCATCTGGAATCCATGAGGAAGACCCTGCCCGTCTGATACAAGTGCAGCACAGACAAGACCGCCGGGCTCATACGAATCCTCAGTAGTCTACATACACAGAGCATCTGCACCCAGGAAGCGACCAGTTCACCCACCTCCTTGCGCGAACGAACAAAACCACCTGCACCTCGCCCAACGTCCGACCTGCCGCTTCGAGAGAGAGAGAGAGAAGCAGAGAGAGAGAAGCAGAGAGAGAGAAGCAGAGAGAGAGAAGCAGAGAGAAAGAAGAAAACAAGAAACCCAGGAAGCCATACCATACCAGACCAGTTCCATCCCCAGCAGCAGCAGCACCACCAAGCAAGCAAACATGTCCTTCGACCCGGTAATGCCCCCCTACAACGCGAGCGACCCGCACGCCACCTTCCTCAGCTCGTCCTGCCTCGACTTCCTCCTGATCGAGATCGTCCCCATGGCCTACAGGGTGACCAACGAGCTGGAGGCCGCCGCCGCCGCCAGCACGAGCGTGCCGCCGCCGCCGGGGTCTACCACCACCAACACCACCACCACCACCACCACCACCGCTGCTGGTGGCCTGGCTGCACCGCAACAAGACAGGGACGGGTCATCGTCGGTAGGGGCGAGCGCGGGAGCGGCGGCAGGGTCGTCGTCACAACGGAGGGTGCTGGACGAGGAGGAGGAGCGCGATGCCGTGTTCTACAGGTTGGAGACGCTGGGGTACCGGGTGGGCCAGGGTCTCGTCGAGAGGTACGTCAATTTGCCTTCCCCCATCCCTCCCCCTCCCCCTTTCCCCCTCCTTCGAGAGGACCGGCAAAGTGGGCGAGGTGATTCCCGGGAAAGCCCGGGAGGGTAGGGGAGGGGAAAAAGACAAAAGTGGGAACATGGGCTGACATGTGAGATGAAACCCCATCGGATATATAGGTTCTCAAGGGACCGTCCTCGATTCAACGATACCCTCGACGTTATCAAGTTCCTGTGCAAGGACCTATGGACGCTGGTCTTTAGGAAACAGGTTGACAACCTGAAGACCAACCACAGGGTACGTGCGCATTCTGCCAGAAGGGACTTACACGGCTGTTTCGGTCTGGATCGTATACTGACGATGGGGTGTCCAGGGTGTCTACGTCTTGACAGATAATGCCTTCCGACCTTTCTCGAGGATGAGCACGGAGGCTGGAGGCCAGGCCGTATTGCGTGCGGAACCGGTATGTCATGCTATGCACCATACATCTCTGGTTTCACGATGGACCACCTTGATTAACACCTGGAGATAGTTCCTCTGGTTTCCCTGCGGTATTGTACGAGGTGCCCTGGCGGCTATGGGCATCAACGCGACGGTTCAGGCCGAAACGAGCGAACTGCCTGGTGCAGTCTTTCAGATCAAGACTGTGCCAACAAAATGATCAGACATCCAACATGGAGACTCAACTGAAGCGTGGTCTCGCTATTAATTCTCGGCAAGAATGGCATGTTTCAGCGTGAGTAAGGCATCTAGATGGCTAGAATCTAGAAGGTAGACAGTCTCTTGGCGTTTGACGGCGTTTATTTCCGCGGGCGCAGCTATACCCTAAACAGACACTGAGTGCATGAGGACTCGGGGAAGGTCGTCTGTACCACCACTTGTCCCGGAAAATTCCCATTCGACAGAGAGATCGTGAGTTGCTTCTCGCCATGCCCAGCCAGTCAACCCGCACAGCGGATACGTCTTCAACACAACACGACATGCCTCCAACCAATGTGAGAAAACATTCACAGCCTAGGAGACGGGATTACAAATCAGCAACTAGCTCTTCACCAAGATTTCCTGTCGAATCAACCACAAAAGTCCGTCCTGCTAGATCGCAGAGACCCGGTCATAACCCTGCGTTCCCGAGAGTCGAAAGAAAAGAATTACAATAAGGGTACCAAAAACGACGGTAGAGCAGTTGAAAGGGGGAAATCACTTTTGGGGCGTGCTGGCGGCAAAGGCAAGGCCCTTCTCGATACTGATCTTCAGGCCCTCGAGGCCCTTGGCTAGGAGCTCCTTCTCCTTGGCGGAGATATTGCCCAGTGGGTTGATGGCTTTCTCGGCTCCGTTGGGCTAAGTTGGGTCAGCTATGATATCGTGAACAGAGAGTGGGGTAAGGGTACTTACGCCAAGCTCGATGGGAATAGCAAAGAAATCGCTTCCAGCCGCCTGGGCAATCTCGGCTCCGCCGGGGATGCCTGGAAGGTAGACGAAGCTAGGCTCGACGATACCCTTGGCACCCTTGATGGCCTTGAGCAGCTTCTCAGCGAATCTTATGTGGTGTTAGCTAGATTCGTATCCGAAAGCAGATCGGTTCAGTCTTACCGGTAACCAGCATAAGCCATAGACAGGGTGGCTGAACCGGCACCATCCTTGGCCTTGACAACCTCGTCACCACCGAACTGGACACGGCGGACTAGAGCGTCGTATTTGTCTTCGGGGATCTCGACGCTGGGCTTGACCTGGCTGAAGAGGGGAACAATGGTCTCGCCGGAGTGGCCACCGATAACGGGGATGGTGAGCTCTTGGGGGTTGGACCTGCCCGCAAGCTCGGCGACAAACGTCTCTGATCGGACTATGTCGAGGGTGGTGACACCGAATAGGCGCTGAGCGTTGAAGACACCCTTGGCCTTGAGGGCCTCGGCAGCAACGGGGACTGTGGAGTTGACTGGGTTTGAAATGACGAGAATGAAGGCATTGGGGGCGACCTCGGCAGCTACCTCGATGAGGCCCTTGACGATGCCTGCATTAATATTGAAGAGATCGTCGCGGGTCATGCCCGGCTTGCCTGTTGCCCCGTGTTAGCCTCGAAATGCGGGGGCGCACCGGACTTGTGGGTAGGACACGTACGAGGTATACCAGCGGGGATGACGATGAGGTCAGCATCCTTGAAGGCGGCCTTTGCCTGGCTGGTGTCCTTTGATCTAGGACCCTCGGCAGGCACGAAGCCCGTCACTTTCTGTTTTGTGCATTGGTTCAGTAAGAGGTGAGGCCATATAGTATCCCAATGAGAGAACTTACGGCGTTAGAGGAGATGTGAGAGAGGTCCGCAGCCACACCTGGCGTGTTGACTACATCATAGAGGGAGAGCTCGTCCACGAGGGGGCAGAGCTTGAGGAGTAGGGAGAGTGGCTGAGGCGGGTGGGTGTGTCAGTGTCAGCGGCGAGTGAGGTCCGTGAGAGAAGCTCTAGATGGCTACAAACCTGTCCAATACCGCCAGCGGCACCAGCGACAACTGTTCGATGCACATGATCAGCACGATCCCAAGTTTGGACACGTAAATAGGGTTGTCGTTGAGGCTGCGGCGACATACCTGCTTTGACCATCTTGACTGCGATTAGCTTGTGACGCGGGGGAGGGGTTGAATCACGGTGTGAGAGGGCAAAAGAGCTGTGGTGGGGTATTAATGTCAATAGTGGGTGACCAGTAATGTTGCTCTTGAATGTCAGTGGGCAAAAGACTCTCAGGGCGTGTGTTCAAAGAACAAGGTGAGGATGATGAGGATGATTACACGCCGCGAAGAGAGAGAGAAGTGTGTTGGATGGAAAGGAAGGAGGAGGGGGTTGGTTTTGTGTTGAGGTGTACGGCGGCAGGAGGCAAAAGCCTCTGTTATTACACCTTAGCTAGGTACCTAGGTAGGTTCGGCGAGTGAGGTCCCTTCCCAATTCCCGTTTCGTGCTTCGTGCAACGGGGCACCCGGGGGGAGGATTTTGGGGGTCCAGGCCTGGGGTTGGGCCATTGGGGTATGTACCTAGGTAGTACGGAGTATGGCGGGGTAAAGATTGGCAGTATTGGGCTTGGCCTTGGCTGCCGTCACCAGTAATAAGGAATGCTTACCTACCTGTACATAGGTAGTGAGCGC
Organism: Cytospora paraplurivora; assembly: GCA_021272945.2. Taxonomy (NCBI): domain Eukaryota; kingdom Fungi; phylum Ascomycota; class Sordariomycetes; order Diaporthales; family Cytosporaceae; genus Cytospora; species Cytospora paraplurivora. Next base: position 340,402 of record JAJSPL020000031.1, read on the forward strand.
CTACCTACCTACGGTATGTACCTTCCGAGGTTGGTAGGTTAAGGATGGAAGCGAGATGTAGATGTGCACTGTTGACTGCCCCCAGGTCTGCAGGTGTCTTATCACCCGTGGCAGTGCTTAATGCTAGCTCGGGCAGCTCTCTACATTTACTTTTCCCACACGCTGCCCCGTCTGGGATGACAGGGTGTCTGAGCACCTGAGAAACCTTCTCAACCCTCTCAACAATTTCAGGGTCCCCTTCCTACAATTTTCCACGATAGTCATAAATGCCTGGGATTAGCTGGGTAGTGTTATCGTTCGTATTCGCTATGCACATGACTCTCAATCCATGTGGACGGTATTGACGGGGACCTTACCATACTCAGAACGGGCATCGGAGCTCGGGGAACCAACCTGCCTCCACCATCCGCCCGTGTCTTCTTGTTATTATATGAGCTTTTCCGAGGTGCAGATTGGAACTACTTTTTGTGTTTCTAGGGATGGGCACACGGCATATGCAGATATGCTACTTGCACAACTATTGCTGGAACGTGTTTACGGTTGGATTGCATCTACTACCAGGTCACAAGCACATCTACGGCGCTTTTCATCCCGGTATGCCGTCCCAGCCGTCAGCTTCAGCTTTCGGGAAGGAGCTGCATCTCGTGGACCAGCACCCCACACACCTGGAGATCCGGTGATCTAGGTAGTCGGCATTGCTGTTTGTAGTGCATTGCTTGGCTTGTATGGATTTCTGACCTGTCACTTTAATCCCGTTGCTGGGCTCGGCTCCTGAGACGGACTGGGTGTGCCAGGCAGCACAGCCTTCCGGCAATCCCATACCGCGTCACTGCTGCTTGAGACCGTCGTATGGGTTTTTACATCATTTCGAATTGGCCGTTTGACCATTGACTCCTCTTGTGATATCACAATGCCGCAGATCCCGCCAGAGCCAGATCACGTGGCCCGTCCGAGACCGACATGGCCTCTGCGCAAATGCAATGCCATGATCTCGTCGTCAGGCTCAGTTTACTGAGCCCTCCGGTCAACCACGACCCGGTTGTCCTCCCTGGAACTCCATAGTTTCCTTTACTCCTGGGCAGCAGCCTTCTGGGCGGCCTTGCCGCGCAGCTTCTTCTCGGGCGAAGCCTTGACGGGGCGCTGGGATCGGCGGATGGCGGAGGCACGGGTGATGGCGGCCTCACGGAGGTCAGGGCGGTAGCCAGACTTGGCGGTGGAGTTGGCAACGTTCCTGTAGGTCCTGTGTAGCGAGACTGTATTAGAACAAATCCATGTCTTATGCCAACTTTCGGATCATTCCTCCTCGTCTTCGTATACGTACTTGCGGTTGTGGGACTTCAGGGTGCGCTTGATGGTGGCCTTGGCGGGCTGGTGGACAGCGGTGGCCTTCTTGGAGACGACCTGGACGCCCTTGTCACCCTCAGCAGAGATACCGACGGCCTTCTCGTTGATGAAACCGGCGTGCTGAGAAAATCGTTAGCATCTATCCTCCGGCCTGCCTCGCCCTTGTCCGCGTATGCCCGGGCTCATCGTACCTTGCGGGAGTTCTTGTTGGCCAGGTTCAGAGGGTCGCGGGAGAGCTGGACACCACCGGCCTCGTTGCGCTTGACGAGGAAGGAGTTGTTGTTGCCTGTGTCGCAATATTAGATATCTCCATGCCAATTTTTCGGCCCATTTTCTCCACCCGTTTAGGGACGCGGAAGACATACGGACAATCTCCCAGACGAGATCGGAGGAAACGTTAGGAAGACCCATCTTGACGGTTCTGAGGTTTGACGTGGAGTGTGGTGTGGGGAGAATTGGCTTCGCAAGTAACTGGCTGGTCGCTGTCGTCGTCAAGGTGGTGATTTTGTTAGGGGAGACTGCAGATTCTGTGGCCCTGCAGCTTACCTAAGTCAACCCTCCAGAGGGCACTATGTACATAGGTACTGAATGACTAGGCTCACCCCCGCAGTGAATATCCGACTTCAATTTAGCGGCCGCGTCGCGTTGTCGGATTCGATAGGCTGTTAGGCCGCCTTTACAAGGTTCCTGCTTTGCGACCTCGCCTTGTTTCTGAATCAAATCATCCTTCTCCTACGACACCTAGTTATGGACTTGCAGGGGACGTCGCCCCCATAGTATGGAAAACAAAGCTGCGTGATAGCTACCATCAACACCAACGACTACTCCAGACTTTCCTTTGTTCCTTCCGATCGACTTACGGTACCGACCTGTCGGACCTTTGAGCTTACGCGTTGTCACCCGATTGACCCGACCCAAGGCAACGCTCTTCTTCCACCACAGATCTGACTTTCTACTTGCTCCAATTCCAACCAAATTCAACGTGGGCAGTCCCAATATACCGTCACCATGTCTTACATCCTCTACTCAACCGTCTTCTTCCTCGTCGTCCTCGTAACCACACTCTACCTCACCCGGGGTAGGTGGACGCACCTCGTACCGGGCAGCGACTACCTCTACAGCCGGCTCCCCGACTCCTTCACCGGAGACATCGAGGCTGGCCTTTCATCCAGCACATTCAATCTGGCTGGGAACGTGGCGGACGGCGATGGCAGGGCTGGGCTGGACGATGTTGCAAAGCAGGAAATCCTGAAAATAATGAAGCGACGGAGGATGAAGTTCGACCAAGCCAGGAAGGTGTACATGGAGAATCGATTCCGTGATAATGGTATTGGGCCGGATGGAAGGCCCAAGGATCCCAAGTTTGTTAGCTTTTCCTAAGCGCTTTTCGGTTGGGGGCTGGTAATGGAGGCCAGGGTGGTTAAGCATGGGAGCAAGGGTGTTATTGGCAAATTTTCGATTTTCTTATGAGCTGGAGGTGCTCTCGAAGGCAATTTGGCCACGGCGTTCGCTGGATCGGTACTCCGTTTAAATCTTCGACTCGGGTTGGGGGACCTGTTACCTTAGGAAGCAGATCCAATACTGGCTCCATGGCTCTCCGAATGGGAAGACGGTACCGCATATTGCGTGAGGCAGACGCCATGTTTCCTATATCACATTATTCTCTTCTAATGGCAGAGCCTTGGCTAATATCCAACAGTCAATGCTTCTTGTACTGTTCGTTCCCCAGTGGGGTGTCTTTTCCTGTTGTCAAGCTAATCACATTTTGAAATGCATAAAGTTGTTGCAATGTTTCGGTGGGCCTATATGATGATTTTGGCATCATGCCTGCACCCCCATCCCCCCTTCTCCCACAGACCATAAGCTCTATGAACGTTAAACAAAGAAATAAGACCTAGGAGAAACGAGTAACCTGGAAAAGACCAAATCCAAGCACCATAATAGTGGAAACACGGCCACACTTTGTCAAGGATATAAAACAAGTGAGTGACCTCTGAACCTATCGAAGTCCTGCTTAACAAGGTGGAAAGAAGTGGAATGGCTAATTCTTCGCTTGGGTAGCCATGGGTTGAGAAGCGCATTACTTTATTAACTACGAAGTACATGGCTTGCATTGACACCTGGGCTATGGCAAATGCCTTGAGAAGGCAGGTATGTGGTCATGGAATGTTCGTCATAATTTTCCCATATTACAATTATCGTAAGTTCTCCTTTTTCCCTTGTTGAGAAGGTTCAAGGACACCAAGATGTTCTACAATGCCGAAGCCATGCGAGCAAGATCGACTATCCCGAAGAGGTCCGTGTTGCTCGCGCGGAACATTTATATACAAGAGTTTGGACCCTCCACAGACTCGGGCTATTGACAAAGTACCGATTTTGAACTTTTCACGACACCACCGTGTGGCCACGGCCTGTATCTCTTGCCGAACTAGACTCAACAAAAGCCTTATTGCCTACAGTCAAGTGGCACTGGAAGACCAGCAACTGGCGATGTCGGCAAGGATGCCATCAGTTGCACGGCTGATGACTGGCAAATGAAAGGTCGAGAACAAGGTTGCCATCATGCCCATAGCAGGGCAATAGACTGCGACGCAGTCGAGGGGAGGAGGCCGGCATGAGTGGAGGCCAATCTTCCCCGGCATGTGGGACAGCGCCTCTATTTCGTCTTCTTGGTCTCAGATGGCAAGTATGACCGGTCATCTTCACCCTCTACCAGTCTGACCATCTTCTCCATCTCCTCGCTCTGCTTCTCCCACTGTGCCTGGGACATGTTCTCGGTCTTGTCGAACATGGACTGCTCAGGCTTGCGGTACGACCCACCAAGTCTATCCCAGAGGGTCGTGTACTGACCATAGTTATAGTTGAAGGCCAGGTGGTGGATGCTATGGCAGGCCGCGCCGTTGACGACGGGGTTGTCGGAGACGAATTCGCCGTCGTGGATCAGGATGGTCCAGAAGTTGACGAACATGAACAGGGCAACATAGGCTACCTTCTGGAGCGGGAAGAGGAAGGGGAAAACGTGGTATGGCAAGGACTGGGCGAAGCCGTCGAGAGGGTGGAAGGCGTGGGAGGCAAAGGGCGTTGGCATGATCCACTTGTGATGCGGCTTGTGCAGGCGCTTGTAGATGAGCGGGTGGTGAAGCCATCGGTGGATCCAGTAGATGCAGAAGTCGGTGAACATAAGGAAGAAGGGGAACTGGATCCATTGATACGCCCCAAAGGGTGCATCGGCGGCTGAATCATAGAGCTTGCTGTATCCACGGACCTCGGCGAGCATAAGGGGCACCGTGTAGGCCGACATTACGGGCATGGCGCTCATGGTCAACTTCATCTCGAGGCGGATCTGATCCTTGAGGTATTTTGGATGGTCCTTGGTCTTCTTGTCGAAGATAAAGAAATATGACAAGGAGGCGAAGATGTAGTATATGAGCACGCCAAAGAGCCAGACAATCAGGAAAAGTGACAGTGCCTGGCGCCAGATGTTGTCCCGCGGCCATGCACTTTGGTAGGCATATTGTGAAGGCTCGATGGTAAAGTACTGGGTTGATGGCTCATAAGTCCATGGTACGAAGACCTGACCGTTGACAGTCTCGTTGGACGACGGGTTGAAATAGTCATAAGGGGCAGGACGCGCCGGAAGAGCCTTAGCGTATAGGTAGTCGCCAAAGAAGCTGTCGACGACTTCAAGTACAATATCCATGGTGGCTGGTAGCTTCGCCGTGCAAGGCGCGAACGATCAATCGAGTGGGCAATTGATGGCTGAGGTAGCCTCGTAGTGCTCTCCAAGTGTGGGAGACGTCGACTGGTCCTCGTCGTTGACCAATTGGGCTCTTGGTGGGGTGAGAGGGTGGGAGGAGGGCGGACCTGGGATAATCACCCAGTAGGTAATTGCTCTGGGACGAATTGGCTACTTCCTGAAAGCGGAAGCCTGTGGAATGTGGGCAGTGGCTTCTAGAAAAGAGCGGACGTGGACCTCAGGTAACGGGGGCCGCGCTCTTTCCGATCCGGAGAGATGGCAATTCGGCGGCGAAATTTTCCCTTAATAATCGGGACTGGTAACTAATGCGCCCGCCGTTGAGTTGACGATTGCCAAGGGTCCTTGCTTACAGACAATTCTTGGCTGGAGAGATCAAAGAAAGCGGGATTGGATCGCAATGAGGACAATAATGCAGCTTTCGCGAAGAGCCAATGCTGAAGCTGAAGGGCCTGATATTTATCTAACTGCTGCAATTGCATTGTAGCAATGAACGGGCTCTACTCAGGGTTCTTAGAGGTGAGCATCAGGCCCACCTGCCATCTCACCCCCTTTACACTGGTACGATGCTTGCCATTCCCTGAACGATCAAGACGGCGTCGATTCCCGAATTGGGCCTGATATACAATGTTGTCTGCTGTCAGTCGTGCAACCAGGACTGAGAGTTGCGCGAGGAGTGGAGCACAAATTTACTCTGATTCGCCCTTTGTGCATCCTGTACGGACCGCATCACCGCCCGGCACCCGGAAGCTGGCGCATGCGATGCAGAAAAGTGGTCTCATTTGCCAATTCTCGGATCCGTCCTGTTCCTGGCGTCCTGTATGCTGGGACGTGCCCTGGACATGCTACCCGGAAGCCCGATGGCCCGGTTGACTAGCTGGCAGGCGGGCATTGATCTGGCAACCTAAGTACATATTGATGGCATGAGGCAGAAAATTCCCTACCGCCTTCCTCGCTCTCAGGCCAGCCAGGCTCTCCATTATCATCAGGGGACCACTATGTTGGGGTCATCCCCAGGTTCTAAGTCCCAGCTGGCAGGTGGGTCAGTTTAACTCCCCTGTTTGGTCCAGATCAAATCAATCGATCTCACTCCATCAGATAAAGTAAATATGGGCCCGCGGGCCTCTCGCCAATACCTCCTCAGCAGTTGATGTCTCAATGCGCCCTACCCGAAGTGTTGGGGCCGGCCCGTCCATCTCGGCTGCAGTGCTGCAGAGTCTCCGGGGAGGAGCTGGCAACCTCGAGGTCCCGGAGCCTCGAGCAACCCGTGCAAGACACGAAAAACGTACTTCGTACTAGCTGCAGATATTTATCAAGCTAAAGTCCATCAAACTTCGGGGCTGACAGGGCTGACAGGGCTGACGGAGGCTCTGACGCGCTCCCCCTCCTTTACGCTGCTTAGTCACCTGGGCACTGGGGGGTTGACCTTGCATATACCAGGTACTCAATCGAGATGATGATCCCAGCGTCGGAAATCATCCTTTTCCAATGCACAGGGATTGCAGATGCAACATTAAAATGGCAGCACCTTTGCCTATGTGGGGGCAGGTCATCGAAAGGGCGTGTGACGACTTCGTAGCCGAGTTGCCAGCAGCGAGCTCCCCGCCTACGAACGGTCTCCTTCATCAAGTATGACCCTGGAATCTTCCATGCACTACGAGAGCAAACGAGTGCAGTGGGCTTTTAACCCACCCTCAAAGAGAGTAATACTGGGGGGAATTGATTGGGTCCAGGGAACATCTGAACGTCGCCTACATATGACTTCGGCTCAAACGCCATATTACTAGGTGTGTGGTGACATTGGCGTGCCTATCCATGGTTGATGATTGCGATGCTACCTTTGCGCTACGACGCTTGTGGTATGTGTGTCAAAAAGGAACTCATCATCGTGTCTTCGTGGGAGTACGAGAGGCCTAGACCAGGTTCAAAGGTCAATGAGCGGTGGCAATGGCCTATCCACTTGTCTTCAAGTCTGATTGCATATATTTGGGCATCATTCGTCTTCGAACATAGCCTCCAATCCGCTGCGTTCAGTTGCTGAGCCTCCATATGCCTTCGTCATGCAGTCGCAGTCGGCATGGCGTCGTGTACGCGCCAGGCCGATGGCTTTCCCAACCCTCTGTTCCGTTATACCCTTGTCAACCGCCAATCTTCTCATGCATTGTGGTCCCAAGACACAGTGTGGTCAATAGCCCAGTCATGGATGGCATCAAAGTTCCGACACGTATGCAGCGTGCTGAGGTCTGGCCAGTAATCACCCTCATTGAAGCCGTATTCCGGATACTCTCTAAAAGTGAAGATACCAATGTCTGCCGTGCACATCAAGTTGATCCGGATGACCTCAAGGCAGTGGTCTAGACGTTGCTATCAGCATGCGGATGCTCGATGAGAGCACGGGGTCTAGTGACTCACCAATATGGCCTTTGAGAGCCTCCTCCTCGTCCTGGATGTCACTATAGATGTTGACATAGTACTCTTTGTAGACGTACTGCCGGAGCAGGTTGAGGCAGTGTAGCTGGTGGAAGACCTCGACGGCAGCACGGTATCCCTCCTTGCCGGTGGCCGGGTCCGTGACCTTCAGCGAATTCCTCGGAAGGCCCAGCCTGTCCAGCTCGTCTTGTGAGATCATTTGGTCACCCACTGTGCCATCAGGTCAGCAGGCACTCATGATGGCTATAACGGAAGGTTGCGTACTGTCGTTGGCAATGGAGTTCCATGCATCATCCACGTCGGGACCGTACCCAACGAAGGGACCCTCCGTCACAGGCGTGATATTGAACCTGACCGTCTCGTAACTCACGGTGGGAGCCACGGGCGCTGGGCATTGTCAGCTCAGTTTCCAGGGTTAGCAAGAGAGAGAGAGAATGGGCCCGGACATACAATAAGAGGAGAACTGCCGTGTGACCTGCAGGTCTGACGGTTTTGCTGTCCTGCTGCAAAACGAGAGCATGAACATTGTTATCGACGTAGTCAGCAGGACAAGATGCCCTATCCAGGGCCAGTGCTTGAAGGCGAAGTCTAGTACTTTCGTCCTCACATCATCTTCGAAGTCATCGTCAATTAGTCTCATTTGTAATCCCCCCTTCTCATGATGTGTGGCCTCCGTGCTACTATGATTATGTTCCTCGTCAAGTGGGACGGCTCGATAGTGTTTCGCCATTATTAACGTAGATGGTGATCACACCCAGGGTATCAAGCCGACAGAAATAAGGGCACGCCAGGTGCCAAGGAAAAGAATTGTAGAATACAGAAGGTGAAGAAATAAGAAAATTGACGATGGTGGGCAATAAACGGCAAACAGGAGATTGGACTACATAGTTATCTTCAATATGGCAACGCAACTGGGCCGGGGATTTCTGCTCTGAGCGATCTTCGTAAATGGCCGACCAGTCGCTTGCATACGATTGTAGGCGTCCCGTAGGGGCGACTACGTTCGCCAGGAGCATCGCGAACGCCTAGGCAGGTTTCAAGAAACATCAAGGATCGCTTAATGGTGAGCCAATCCAGAGCCCTACTGTTTACAATCTCAAGCGCTTCATCATATCCGGATATGAGTCGAGACGTCTGATGTTGAGACGACAAAAATACGGGACATTCCAAGCCTACGTAGGTACTTGCATCAAGCGGCAGTAAACTCATCTGAAAATACGGAGTACGGATGCTTGTCGAACGTTTTCAGACGATGTCTCGGGAGGGTTTGGGATGAATTGATCCTGGTTCTCAAGGTCAATGGTATGGTTCGAAGCTGAGGTTTTAAGTGCCCAGGTAAGAAGCCGAGGTGTTTCAGCTGGGGGTGAGCATGCGACTCAGGACCCGCTGAAGATGCCAGACTCACGTCGCCAAGCCCTCATAGCCCATGGGCCCCGGTTTTGATGCCCGCTGTGAGGTTGTCATGGGGTAACCGGGGTCTTGATTGGTGTCTGGGCTGACTGGTACCTCATCAAAGATGCACTGCAGTTTCAGCCGCATCTTGACCTCCAGCCTGTGGACGTTCTACGGGTTTGGTTACGCCAAGTATAGACATCAAGGTCATGTTCGCCTTGGTGGCATCAAGACACACGCGATCTAACGACCACTACGTAGGTAGTGGATGTGCTCCTTGATGAACCAGAAGTTCTGCGAAGATCTGGCATGGAATTTGGAAGGTAGTTCGTCACGAGTATCGAGATGGAGACAGTCTTTGTACCCTTGTGAGGCCCTCCAAGAGCTTGGCACCTATAGCCCCGAACCTTATGCCCTTTAAAGTCATGCGGGGAGTGCTGAAGCAAGCCTCAGTGCACCCCTACACTGTGGGTCTGGGGTACGTCTGTAACAATCATCTAGGCTCTCCTCCACCATTGTCTGGGGTTGTTCTAGGTATCGCGAACTCGTGGAAGGACCTCGATCAATCGCCAGGCAAACAGAATCCGTTCCAGCTCCCAGGCTTGTGGTCCAATGCAGATACTTGGCCGGTTGCTCAGGATGTTATTTCCTTCATACATCTAAGCGCTTGTGTGCTCATCGCCCCCGGGGAACCAGTCCTCACAATAACCTCCAGAAATGGCTACCACAAAGACATTTTGGGAACTAGTAGCATGGGAAAGTGACTATCCGGTAGCAGGCACGTCTCCGTCATGTTTGAGGTTGTCTCTAGCTCAACCATGATCAGGATCAGGCCTGTTTGTCTTCTCTGGCACAATGCGTGTGCTTGAGCAGTTACCAGCCCAACCCAGCCCCCTTCCCCCATCAGCCGCGATATGGTGAATACACGGAGATGAGTCTGCATATAAGTTCTCAGAATCTCCCAATTATCAAACATGCTCACGCCACTCTTCCGTATCTCAGTCACCTGTCTTGTTTGGATTGTCCCCTTGCGTTCCCTCTTCTCCACCCAACCCAAAGTCGCTCCTTCGAACTAGCTGCCGGTCAGCATATCATAGTACAATTTTCCACCCTACAACATACGACTTCATAATGCACGCCCCCTCAATCATCAGTCTCCTGGTGAGCGGCCTTGCCGCCTCCACTGTGGCCGGCTGGACGCTCGGCACACCCGGCACCGGGCCCGCCCTGGCCTGCCGCAGCGTTGCTCTCCTGGCCGCCGCTGTCGGTCCCGCTCTGGCATTGCCTGTGGATGTTGCTATTGAGCCTCGTCACCGTGAGTGCTGACTTGGCGTCGAAGTATCTACTGCAGTCACTGACACATGAGATTTCTAGATCAAGGGAAGGGGGGCAAGAAGAAGAACAACAAGCGCCAGGGGGACGATGGCCTCGAAGTCCGCGAGCCCCATCGTAAGTGTCAACTGGTTCTGTTGATACCGAAGTTTGACCGCAGTTACTGACTACTACAACTGTCTAGATCAGGGAAAGGGGGGTAAGAAGAAGAACAATAAGCGCCAGGGGGACGATGGCCTCGAAGTCCGCGAGCCACATCGTAAGTGTCAACTGGTGCTGTTGATATCGAAGTTTGACCACAGTTACTGACTACTACAACTGTCTAGATCAGGGAAAGGGGGGTAAGAAGAAGAACAACAATAAGCGGCTGGAGGGAGAGCACGACCTTGAAGCCCGCGAGCCCCATCGTAAGTACGCCCCTAATGCCGAGGTGTTGCCGACACTTACTGACACCTGAACCTCCATAGATCAGGGAAAGGGAGGAAAGAAGAAGAACAACTAGGAGGGTGACGAGGAGCTTGGGCTAGATGAAAAGGCCTGACGGATATGAATATGGTGTCATGAGAGCTGAGCAATCGGCGGGATAGATGCAGGTTCCAGTCCATGGGCTAGATTTTATCTGAGAACAATCTGGGCAGAAATATCAGGATTAGCCTTGAGACTACTAAGCGGAACCTGTGCTACAGGAAAGATGATATTGATCTGGAAGGAACGTCCACCACAGCGAGGTATCGCAACGGCTGGCCAGTAATATGACTATATCATCACGGCCAACAGATGTACGTAAATATAGGCTCTTCCTGTCGTCCAATGTACTCAACTCACAACCTGTAGTCTTTGCTGGGTGGGTCGAATCTGCGGAGTGCTTGTCGGAGCCGACATCCAGGTATTGAGAGCCACTGATGCCCGTACGAGGGCTCGAAGGTCATCAGACTGGAGAATATATATATGTTCTGCAGTATGTGAGTGCGTAATTCATTTATCCAGAGGAATAAGTTACACCCTAACTGAGGCCTGGTCCGATCGGGTTCAACATGACAAGGTGCGGGCCGGGGCTCAAACCGTATGAACTCCAAGTGCGGCACCGCCGCGGCTCCTTGGAAATGGTCACACTGGAGAGTAACAAGCCCAGTGGCAACCCTCAATATATGTTGGAATTCTGTAGGATATGTACTCGAGTAAACCGGTCTTTTTCGAGTGTGTTGACAAGACAGATGGCCCGGAAGGTGGAGTGCGGTCATGTTGTCTCTCGACAAGCCTGGCCACCAGACTTATACATTTTGCAGCAAATTGCATCTTTCTTGAACCCTTATAAGCTGACGATAATTTGTGACCAGAGAAGAAGACTTTCTCAGGGATGGAATAGCATTTTAGTTCAATTCCAGGGCAATCGATGCTTGTCATTGATTTAGCAAGATCACATAACTTCTTTAGTAACCCCTGGAAGGACACGGGAATGTCGGATGCAGTATTGAGTATGCCTAAACAAATGTATGACTTGTCTTGACTTGAGTCATCATAGGAAACAAATGTTATTTGACTTGTTTGATTTATATGCTTATTACCGGGTCCGGAGTACCACTGTGGTGGAGTGGCATTGATTGCTCTCCAGCCACACTCACATCGGGCTCGATACATACTTCAAATAACCAGGGAATAATTCTATCATTCTTATCCGCGGGCAGTCATATTCTTGAGACTAGTTGGAAGCCGGGTTGGTAGGATGTCTTGAATACGGTAGTCAGGCTGATGGCGGCCACTAGAAAGCATCCTGATCTCGTGCTTCTACCTAATTATGGTAGCTCATCTATGACCCAAGACGGCTTGTGCAGGGCTGGTAGCATCCAGTCCGCTCACACCCGGGATTGAATAGTCATAGTACGCGGAACATGTTAGCTTGAACAGTGACTATCGGTCTTATCACGGCATCTGGTTCCGGCCGTACCTGATTAGGTGTCACCACACAGCTGGCCGTCAGGCCGAATGAGGCCGAGGCCCACCAGCATTCGAAAGCAAAGATTACAATGGGGCCTCCTATATCACGGCGATGTGGACAGAGAATGCTACTTCAACATCGGAGAAGGGTGACTTTGTCGAAGTAAATAGCTAAACAAGCAACTATCGATCCGGTGCCATGCCACATCTGAAGCACACGTGCTTTCCAGGGTTGTCACGGTATTGAACAATTGTTGCGTTTGAGGTGTTGATGTACCCGGGCGGCCTCACTATCTGATGTCTCCGTCAAGCTATGCTTGTCCAGCGTAGAAAAGCTTCTAGGAGTCAACTGAAGATCGAAACGACGTCGACAACCCAGCACTTATCTGTGATGGAAAGAGGAAAAATTAGGTACTTAAATACAAACTGCAAAGCCCATCGATGCCTAGGTACACAAAATCATCAAATCTGAAGCAATTACATCAGTACTTCCATAATTGGAAACCCTCGATGGTAGGTCATGTGGGTAATATCTAGCAGTTTCACAGTCCCCTTTCCCTGCATTTCGTAGGTACAGATCCGGGGGGGGGGGCTAGGTTGAGCATCACCCTACAGCATGTAGGCTATAGTACTTTCGCAAATCAGGCTTGCAAGAATGGCCCATCTAGGATATTCTGAGTCGCATACTGTCTCTTTGGCAAATCCTCTTCGTCAAGTTCTGATGAAGCCTTGCAGGTATAATTCTGTTCTGGGGACCTCGGGAACCACCTAGTGGGTGCAACGGTACCTAGGTATCCTTCTCTTTGGATACCTGGATACATATGTTGATCCGTACAAGTCAATTTTAGTCGTAACGCTCGGACGGAAGTCTCGGCTGAAGTTGGAACGATCCATGGATAAGTCGGTCGTCTGGGAGCCTTGGAAGATGGGAAGGGCCGAGCTGAGCAGACCTTGGAAGGTGGACAGTACCTAGGTACCTAGGTACTCAACTAGGCTGAGATGAATCCATGGATGTCAGCAGCATTGCTACCCTTACCCAACCAAGTCTCTATTGTGCAACAGGCTAACATGTACCCGAGTACCGTGGTGTTTACCTAGGTAGGCAGTGGTCCGAGCTACAGTTGCGGATTTTTAGCGCAGAGACAGGATATTCGATGTTACCTCCCCGCCCCTCCTCTGACTTGCCTTCCCACCAACCATACACCTCGAAGCAATTGGCTGTACCGATATTCAAAACCGTACCCGTCGACGCTGCTGTGTGGGGTTCAGGACAAATGAGTGGACCGCCGCCGTGATGAAGTGACCCTCTAAAATGCTGTGCGTCGTTAGGCACCTTGGTGACCGCTTCGTGAAGCTCCTGCTCCTGATAGCACCATCACGCCCCGTCCGTCACCCGTCCCCCGTCCCCCGTTCCCCGTCCCCGAGCTTCTTCCGTCGTTGGCTGCCATGCCCTCATGCGGCTCCATCCGAACTCCGGGAACCCTGTCTAAGTACGCGGAGGAGAAACAAGCTGGGTAAACCGTGAGCGGCAAGAAGTGAGCAGATATCTTACAGCAGGGCTCTGGTGGCGGGGGTAGGTGCTCTCCACGGATATGTGCACATTCAAAGTACTATGTAACCGTTCGTTTCAGCCACGCGAGGCCCTCGCACGGACCAGATTTTGGGCTTGACTCTGCGTCAACTGGCTGTTGTTACTGTACATCCACCTCAGGGATTAATGTATCTAGGTACCTAGGTAGGCTTCCATGCATCCGCAAGCCAAGTTTTCCTGCCACAGCTTGCGCCAGACAGGCAGCCTGTCCAAGGGTTGATGTTTGCTCTCGTCCCAATGAGAAAACTCCAGAACATACCTAGGTATACTGCATATACTGTACGGGATAGACTTGCTGGGTTCAAGTGTGTCTGTGGTCTGGAGTTTGCAGGCAACGGATGGTAGCAGCTGCAGGCTTCGGATGTCACATTGACTGGCATTGAGACCGCAGGAAGGGGTGGGAGGCTTTTGAGGTGAGACTACCACTCGGTGTGTTGTGAATGCGTACAGATCACCTCAGGTAGGTACTTAAGTACCGAGGTATGCCAATAATAGCGCGAGGGGGTCGTTGGTACGGTGCAGCACTTGAGGTACCTACCGTAGGTACCTAAGTAGGTATTGGGTATCGAGGTACCAGGTCACGAGGGAAAGGGACCCATGGATATCCATGCGCGGCAGGGTTGCTGGCCCGATGTGGCTCCAGCAAGGGTTTGCCTTGGTGTGTGCGCTAGGGGGCCCACCCGGTTGCGCCCCCGTTTTTATAGCACTAGGAGGTTAGGTAAGTTGGATCATCCCGTCCGGGTTCTTTCTTCGAATCGTGCTTTCCTTTCGCGCCTTCCTCTTTCTCCTCCTTTCCAGCCTTCCCGCATCCTCACACGTCACAAGCCCACACAGCGAAAGTCGAGAGGATCCGGACGGCGGCCCTTTTTACACCCTCCTACCATCGACGACCATCTCGCGCTGCAAGGCCCCTTTCCTTGGATGCTGTTATTGCCGACGATCAAGCCCTGGATCGTTCTGGGATTCGAAAAAAAGCACGACCCGACGGGCACATCGATCGCGCGCCCGTAAAGATTCTTTCCTTGTCGCAAGGGCACAAACGCTGTTGGCCTGACCTGACCTTGCCTTACCTGAACCGATCAGACCGACCGAAACACACGCGCCCTCGATCCGGCCTTTAACCCAACAACACACCCGCGAGAGTGTCAATTGATCCGCAGCGTCCACACTTGACCCATCGTCATCACAAGGATCCAATCGCGATCCTGTATACGCGTTTGATCGTCAAGGGTTCGATAATCTGTCGCAAGCATGTCTATGTACCCTCATCGAGCTATGGGAGGTGTTCCTCCCGGAGGAAATGGCGCCGTACGCCTCAATGAGCTGCTCGACCAGATTCGCTCCGAGTTTGAGACGCAGGTTCGCCAGTGCGAGAACTACGAGCACCAAAGTGAGCACACCTGACACCCGACCCCGCGCTTATTTGTACCTGCCGCGCCATACTTTGTCAGTCTGGAAATCTAACTATTGTCCAGTTCAAACGCAGGTTAATGAGATGCAACTCGTGCGAGAAAAGGTCTACGCTATGGAGCAAACCCATATGGCCCTTAAGCAGAAGTATGCTGGCCCCTCAGACCCCAACACACCTGCAGGCAATCGCTGACACTCTTGTTCGTATGGCAGGTTTGAAGAGGAGGTTACTCACCTGCGTCGCCAACTCGAACAATCCAGGGGTGGCGCTCCCCAGGGTGCCATGGTTGGCCCTCCTCCGCACGCCGGCCCTCCACAAGCTCCTCCACCATCTATCGGCATGGGCACCAATGCTTTCAGCGCCATCATGTCTGGTCAGAGTGGACAAGGTGGCCCTATCCCACCCCCTCCGCCTCCCCAGGAGCAGCAGCCACCACCCCACCAGATGCCGCAGCCTCCTCCGGGACTCCAGGGTCCTCCGCCTCCCCCTCCGCCGCCAACTCAGGCGCCGCCTTACCAGCAGTACCCTCAGGGACCAGCCCCTGGCGGCTTCCCTTCGCAGCCTCCGCCGAGCACTGCTAGTCCCGGGCCCGGCAAGCGCGGCGGAGTCGGAAGACCACCCGCTGGTGGCCCTGCCACTCCTCAGATCAATACCCCGATCCCGTTCCCGGGCCCTGCAGGTCCGGGCCAGTCCCCCCAGGTTGGCACACACCCGACCCCGGACCATGCCAGGATGGCCCAGCCGCACCACCCTCCCAACAACGCCCTCGGTGATCTCGATGTCGAGCGTCTCCCACCTCAGCACAAGAAGGCTAGAGACGACTGGTTTCTAGTGTTTAATCCGTCTGTACCTCGTATGCTCGACGTGGATCTCGTCCACACCCTGGCCCATGAGAGTGTTGTGTGCTGCGTTCGATTCAGCATGGATGGCAAATATGTCGCAACAGGATGCAACAAGTCTGCCCAGATCTACGATATCATCACTGGAGAGAAGATCTGTGTCTTGCAGGACGACAGCGCCGATACGGGCGGTGACTTGTACATCCGCAGCGTCTGTTTCAGCCCCGATGGCAAATACCTTGCGACGGGCGCAGAGGACAAGTTGATCCGAGTGTGGGACATCCAGACGCGTACCATCAGAAACACCTTTTCCGGCCACGAGCAGGATATCTACAGCTTGGACTTCTCTCGAGATGGCAGAACTATCGCCTCTGGCAGTGGTGACCGCACCGTCAGACTTTGGGACATCGATAACAACAACAGTGTACTGACGCTCACTATCGAGGACGGAGTTACCACTGTTGCTATCTCTCCTGACTGTCGCCTTGTCGCAGCCGGATCTTTGGACAAGAGTGTCCGCGTTTGGGATATCGCTACTGGGCACCTTGTTGAGCGTCTTGAAGGCCCCGATGGGCACAAGGACAGTGTTTATAGTGTGGCATTCTCCCCCAACGGCAAGGATCTCGTCAGTGGCAGTTTGGACAGGACAATCAAGATGTGGGAGCTCAGCTCGTCTCGAACCGGACAGATCAACCAGGCTCCCAAGGGAGGCCGATGTGTCAAGACATTTGAGGGCCACCGGGTAAGTGATCCGTTTCGAAGAGCATTGCTCATCATCTTTCTAACAAATTTTGCTTTCTAGGACTTTGTTCTATCCGTTGCCTTGACGCCCGATAACCAGTGGGTCATGTCCGGATCTAAGGATCGAGGCGTGCAGTTCTGGGACCCAAGGACCGGGAACACCCAGGTCATGCTTCAGGGACATAAGAATAGTGTCATCTCTGTGGCCCCGAGCCCGACTGGTAATTACTTCGCGACCGGTTCTGGAGACATGCGCGCCCGTATTTGGCAGTACACTCGTACCGGTCCCTAAACGATTCCGCCGGCGGCTCGGGTACAAGTCACGGAAGCGGTTGCTGTTGCTGTTGCCTGAGAGGATGGTTTGGTCATTGACGAGAAAGATTGATAGAGATTGGCCGGCAACTGCGATGTCAAAAGAAGGAAGAGGCGTGCTAGGACTTGGTATGGACAAGGAAGTCCTGAGGAAACAGGGGTGTACGGCTACTCCGAACGTGTGTTTTATGAGTATCTTCTATAATGATTAGATGTGGATTCTCTGTCTGTAACGATGCGTTTCCGTCCAAGCTGCTATGGCCTGTTTTTCGAGTCCTGATATTGCCTCGCCCGTGTTTTAGGATGAAAGCAGATATTCTCACAAGCCTCACAGGCACTTTGCAGGAGTCCTCCACCCTCATGATCCAGTGTTAGCTTGCAATCAAAGGTTACGTGCAGTGGCCCATGAAACTATCATATGAATTACTATACTATTGGGTATAAGAGTCAAGGGAGAAGACCTGCTAGCGGATTGTCCCAAGTTACTGTCCGTCGATGTTTGGACATGTAATTTAGTGGTCGGGGCTCGGTCATACTACACTCTACTGCCATGGAGGCTCAAGTGATGACCTTGAAAATGTGAATTATTCGTTGTCATCCGTTTCCAGGGGTATCAATTTATTGCAACTCTGTAGAGATCAAAGGAGAGTGCTGAACAAGTCATCGAACTCATCACCTCCCTTCTTCTTCTTCTTCTTTTTGACCCTTTTGCCTTCCTGCAGGCCTGTCCGTTGCGGCTCTGAGTCCTTATCTTCCCTTGATACCGCTTCTTCTTCTTTGGAAGATTTGACCTTTGATTTACTGCTCCTCTCTTGCTTTCGTAATGAAGGCGCTGGCAAGGGCATATCCTTGCCTTTGGGAGGGGTATCATCATCATCATCGAGCTGATCCCTCGAGATGACAACTCCTAGGTCGTCACCACTGTTAAGGGATGGGCCCAGGATCGCCGAAGCGGAAGGGCCCTCGCCTCTTATACCAGCCGCGTGCACCACCCTAATCGGTTCCTTCTCATCAGCCGCATTCGTCTCCAGTCCAGTCCCGACAAAAGGGGCTATAGCCGCTTCCACCTGGGCCAGAACCCCTATGAGAGCCAAGCCCAGCTGGGCAAACTGCCTGTCTGCCGCAAGCTGAGTAAACGCCCTGTTCCCACCCACGTCAGCAACCCACCCGGACGCACACGTCTATACGATGGTGCAATGCTTACTCATACGCCTTCACCCCGGCGACGTCGTGTATCCACTGCACCCTCTGTACGACCCTCTCCAGCTCTGGCTGCTTGACCGCGACCGCGACCACGTGGCCGTCGCGCCCGGTCTTCCTCCGCTTCGCCGCGCCTGATGATGATGGTGCCGACGCGGATAGCACCTCGGCGCGCTGGACCGCGCCCTCCAGGTCCGGAAGGGTCTTGCGGACGCTCCGCCGTAGCATGTCGAAGGGGCCCCACCATCGCGTGCCGCGGTGCTGGTTCCTGTTGCGGTGGACGAAGCCGTCTAGGATATGCGCCGCGGTGGCGAGGCTGGCGAGGGAGCTTTGGAGGGTGTGGAGGCCTGGTGATACTATGTCGTTTTTGTGTCTGCTTGCCATCTGAATGGTATAAATCGGATGAAGATGGGATATAAAAAAGTGTCAATTTGAGTGAGCGAGGGTTCAGATGTTGAGACCGGCTTGATGATTGAAGTAGAATACATGCAATTTCGCTGGGGGGGGGTGTGAGAGCTATCTCTGATTCAGGGTTATTTGGTAGGGTTTTCAAAGGGCCACTGCGGTCGAGCCCTGGAGATCCCTGCAAGGGCAACAGCCAGTACTACCTACCTAGGCTAGGTAGTAGATGTGCTCCGCCTTCCAGAAGCGAATCAGGTATGTGTGGAGGGGCAGAATTGCGGGGGAGGGGTCGCTCCGGCGCGCTGATAAAATTTCGCGACTCACTGCAGCAGTGAGTTCCTTGCACCCCCCAAAAAAAGAAGGAAAGATGGTGAGAACTAGAGTCATAAGGCTGTGGTTGTTCCAGTCCTCAGAGTGCATTGACCCTCCCTGAACGATCCAATCCCCTTCGTCAGGAATTACCAACCTCTCTTGAAGCATCATGTCTTCACAATCACTCCGCATCCTCCTCATTGGCAATGGAGGCCGTGAGCATGCGCTCGCGTGGAAGCTCAGCCAGTCTCCCCTCGTCGACTCCATCATTGTCGTTCCAGGGAACGGTGGTACGGCGACCTTGCCCAAGACGAGCAACAACACCACCGTCTCCGCTGAGGACTTCCCCGGCCTCGTTGCCCTGGCTCAGCAGGAGAAGGTGAACCTCGTCGTTCCTGGTCCTGAAGCCCCTCTTGTCGCTGGCGTCGAGGCTTTCTTCAGCAATGTGGGTATCCCATGTTTCGGGCCCGCACAGGAGGCTGCCCGCCTGGAGGGCAGCAAGACCTTCTCAAAGGACTTCATGAAGAAGCACGGCATCCCCACGGCGGCCTATGAGAATTTCAGCGACTATGAGAAGGCCAAGGCCTACGTTGACTCAGTCGACCACGACCTAGTCATCAAGGCAACAGGCCTGGCGGCCGGCAAGGGTGTTATCATCCCCACAACCAAGGAGGAGGCCCACCAAGCTCTCAAGGAGATCATGGTGGAGAAGGCCTTCGGCTCCGCTGGTAGTGAGGTCGTCATCGAGGAGTTTCTGACCGGCGACGAGCTGAGCATCCTGTCCTTTGTTGATGGATACACCATCAAATCCCTGCCACCAGCGCAGGACCACAAGCGTATCTTCGATGGGGACCAGGGACCCAACACAGGCGGCATGGGATGCTATGCGCCAACCAACCTTGCGACGCCGGAGCTGATCGCTCGCATCGACAAGGAGGTCCTGGAGCCCACCATTGTCGGGTTGAGGAACGACCGCATGCCTTTTAGAGGCTGCCTCTTCACCGGCCTTATGATCACCCCTCAGGGCCCCAAGGTCCTGGAGTACAACGTACGCTTCGGTGACCCTGAGACGCAGACTGTCCTGCCCCTGTTGTCGGACGACACGGATCTGGCAGAGATCATGCTGGCCTGCGCAAAGGGCTACCTGAGCTCCGTCGACTTCAAGGTGCAACAAAAGTTCAGTGCCACCGTGGTCGTTGCCGCAGGTGGGTACCCGGGCAACTACGCCAAGGGTACCCCTATGACTGTGGGAAGTCCTGCCCCCGGCAGTGGCATCACCATCTTCCACGCGGGCACCAAGCTGGCAGGCACACAGCTTCAGACAGCTGGTGGTCGTGTGATCGCTGCGAACGCGATCGGCGGCAGTCTTGAGGAGGCTGTGAAGAAGGCGTACGAGGAGGGCATCAAGCTGATCGAGTTCGATGGCATGTTCTACCGGAAGGATATCGCACACCGCGCCTTCAGGGCATCTAACGCAGCAGCAGCAAGCACGGGGCTCACATATGCACAGGCCGGTGTCGACATTGACGCAGGCAACGAGCTCGTCGAGATGATCAAGAAGGCTGTTCGCTCTACCGCACGACCTGGTGCGGATGCGGAAATCGGCGGCTTTGGTGGCGAAGTCGACCTCGCGGCCGCAGGATACTTGAACGCGCCCATCCTCGTGGGTGCTATCGACGGTGTTGGCACGAAGCTCATCATCGCGCAGAGCTTGCAGAAGCACGACACTGTCGGCATCGACCTGGTAGCCATGAACGTGAACGATCTCATCGTCCAGGGCGCTGAGCCCGTCATGTTCCTTGACTACTACTCCTGCAGCAAGCTCCACCCCGCTGACACGGCGGCTTTCGTTGCTGGCGTTGCCGCTGGCTGCCGAGAGTCCAACTGTGCGCTGGTTGGCGGCGAGACAGCCGAGATGCCGGGAATCTACCACGGCGAAGACTACGACGCTGCCGGAGCTGCCATTGGTGTCATGAGGAGGGAGGCAAGGCTGCCCCGCCTGTCGGACATGGCGGAGGGCGATGTCGTGCTCGGTCTGGCATCCAACGGTGTTCACTCCAACGGCTTCTCCCTGGTGCGCCGGATCGTCGAGCACGCTGGCCTGACCTACGCCGACGCGTGCCCATGGGACAGCAGCGCAGCCTCCGTAGGCGTTTCCCTACTCACCCCCACACGCATCTACGTTAGGCCTCTTCTCAAGGCTTTGAGCCAGAACCTGATCAAGGGCCTGTCCCACATCACGGGCGGCGGTCTGACTGAGAACGTGCCCCGCACATTGCCCAAGACACTGGCGGCCGAGATCGATGTGTCAAGATGGGAGCACCCTGCGGTGTTCAAGTGGCTGAAGAAGGCCGGTAACGTGGAGGCGAAGGAGATGGCCAGGACCTTCAACAACGGTGTGGGTATGGTTGCCATCGTGGCAGCTGGCGATGTGGACGAGGCCGTCAAGGTACTGGAGGCGGAGGGCGAGACGGTGTACAGGATCGGCAGGCTTATCAAGAGGGACGGAGCTGAGGGATGTGTGCTCAAGGGTCTGGAGTCTTGGGCGTAAGAACCCATGTCAAATGGGCAATAGGGCCGGACACGGATGCGTTTTCTCGCCCGATTTACTGCTAGAGCGAATGAGATAAAAGCTGTTGCAAATATGAATGTTGAAGAATCAAAAGATCATTAATGAATTTTATTGGAGATGGGGTATGTCGTGAAGCCCAAGCGGTCGCGTAACTGTTCAGTTCTGCATTTGTTTGTTCTCCGGGCTCACTCCATCTCCTTTGCAGAATCTCATAACATGATGGATATATACTAGGAACATTTGCAATTACGTGTGTATAGAAGTATGATCCCGTACTCGTCTGGGGATTTCTCAAATCAGGCCGCCATATTACCTGTTGAATTCCCGGCCTCGACACCTGCTAGACACGTCTTATAGGACAGGAGGCAGGAGGCGAGCGTACTGCTATATGTAACCATCATACTTCGGTGCCCTTATGGTAGTACGACTACTTCGGCATCTCAAAAGGTACTCGTCGGCTGTTCAAAGTGTTGGATTTGACCTCCAAGGCTCCAGGACAACTTAAAGGGATATGTAGTCAAAGGGCATGGGGAGGGAGATACAAAGAAATATGCGCCGGGCTGGAGAAACAACCCTTTTATGCTTCCATCCTCCAAATATACTAGCACTCTCTATCATCATCTCCACCTTTAACGATGCTCCCGGGATCTTCAAACCAAAAAGATCGAAAAAGGAAAAAAGAAACCGACGTGGAGCGGATTTGAACCGCCGCCTCCGAAGAGAATAGATTTCTAGTCTATCGCATTAGACCACTCTGCCACCACGCCCTGTTTGATGAATAAGCATATTCTTGAAGATCTATATTGCTATTGTCGTATGTGGGTCCCTTCGAGTCGTGTTGTCCCAGCTGAGTGACGATGACCCTCCGTGGAAGTAGACTATATAGATCTATCGCACCAAACCAGCCAGCCTACTGAAATCCTCTTCTCTTTTATAATCAATGTTACTTCTCTTTCATCTACTACAGACAATAGCTATAGAAATTCAAGGACTGATATTTTGTACCTGGCGTATAATTAGCTGTGATTTACAGGCTTTAGAAGTCCGGCAGCTTCTAAGCCTAACGAGACTAATATGATTACTCAAGCGGTATAACTATACGCTTGTAAACATACTTGAAAATTGCATATGCCCGAATCGGAACTCTTTTTTGAAGTAACATGCTGTACGAGACATTCCTCATAACAACCCAGTACCAAAGTCACCGTGTCCTGTAAGTGGATTTGTATGTATGTAACTGGCAAACGCGATGGAGGTTCGATATTCTAAAAGACATAACCGGCAATGTCCGAAGATATAAAGGATCATATCCAACGGATGGTTGTTGATGACTATAGTGAAGCATTGCCTCGAGTACTTGCAAGACATGGCGAGCGACCTCGACGACAGACTTTCCAATGCACTGTAATTTTCAACCTATTTTTACAATACAATTCGCGCAGCAGGCTATAAGGCTATACGGCCACAGGTAATTGTTCGCATATGATCTCCTTACTATTTTATATAAGTTTGCCGTGTTTATCCACTTCAGTCCCCTTAGGCACAGCTTCATAGGTATATAGTGATTCTTAGTGTCCGATGTCTATTCTGGCGGCGGTATAAAGGCTGCAGGGGAGGGGTTGGTCTCTACTGTCAGCCTATAGAGCAGCTCCTATCAAACCGGATGCAACTATCCAAGTCCCCGTAACGCATGATCAATATATAGAAGGGTGCGCTAATACCCATTTGCACCTATATCAGGAGATCTCGTCTTCAAAAATATCCCTCAGGGCCTGGAGACGAGAACATGCAGTCCGCAGTACCATAATCGTGACAGGCACACCCGCAACCGCCCGGATTACAATTACAGGGATTCAGTGCCTTATAGTGAATCGGTGCGGTATCTTGGGGCAGGGAATTAGCTTGGAAGTTATTAGCTTGGGCAGACCAACTACGTCGGACACAGTATGTCTCTTTCGAAGACTTTGACTTAGAGCACGTCTCCACGCCGCACTTGTCTTGATAGCTGTCACTTCAACGGCCCGTCACAGGTTCTGAAACGGGAAGTAAACGTACGCTTCTTGCAGTATTTATCCATGTCCACCTTAGGAATCAACTCCGAGCAACCCGAGTAGTCACATTTTTTGGCTGGTGTTTTTATGTAAAGTTCCTCGGGCATGTTGTTAGAAAGATGGCTCTAACTGGCAAGTTCCTGGAAGCAAGGCAAAACAAAAAAGAAACGTTTGGTGATTGTGAAATGCGGTATCAGGCTCTGACTGCGGAAATCAAAAAAAAATATGTTAACAGTTCGACACGGAGAGTAGGTGGTGCCTTATATACGTATAAGGATCCCTATACGTACCTAATGTCAACTTCAACTATCCCTTGCTGCTCAGCCTCCTTCAACTTGGTCTAAGACCAGAGTCGCCCTGACCGGCTTTTTGATTGGTCTCTTTGTGATAGAGGTGGTGGTGACACCCCCACTCCCATCGTCTCCCGGTCGCTGAGAGGATTTGCTCATCTTCAATAGTGACGCCCGACTACTGAGTTGGCGGTTTGTGACACCTAATAACCTACTCGCGTATGCAGATAAGATCCTACGGCCTCATCTCCCCCAATACTTCGTGGAAGGCTGCAGCGCCACAGTTCGTGACAAATGCACTATACACAACTTGCATACGTCTACGTACTAGCAGCTTTAGAACCGCTGGGAATTCAGCCCTGTGGCGTGATATATTGTAGCTAGGGGATTCCTATCGCTGCTATTTATGTTGCCAGCCGTAATATGCCTTCCTTTGGAAAGGGTCATGTTTGCCCTTCAGGGTCAGCCGTGAGGAAACGAAGAGCTGCCCTCCTGGTCATGGCATAAAATTGATTAATTAGTCAATAGAATCTCAACGAAGATTACTATGTAGATAAAGTATGCGCCGTCTCACCCGGCTTACATGCTTACTTTATGCAACATACTAGCTTTTAGCATATCTCTGCCAGATCAGAGGCATATCAGCACGAGCTCTATGTTAGTTACAAGGCACAACCTCCCTCACGTGGACGCTGCCTCTGAGGCACGTCATGGTCTTTGATGGTTTGCTCCTATCTCATTCGCTACCTCCTGCACCCAAGCATAAAAGTACCCGACAACGCCCGCATGGCCAACATCAGGACAGGTACGGGTTCATATTATGAGATCTTGCCGCTCAAATTCCCACCCCGTTAGAACTATAAGTTTTTGACATAAGCTCGTCCCGGTTTGAGTCTCCCTCGAAGCTGCCAGGTAACTTAACCCCGGCGCACTTACACAGCACGAGGGACGTGGTCGTTGTCCGCAGTGCTTCTCGTGGCCGCCCTGACGAGCCCGAGAAACGAGACGGGTGCGCGGAAGAGCCCCATTCAGGTGCTGCTGAATGAGAAGTTTGCCTTGAAGGAGGTCGTCCGCGACAATTTAAGTATCCTGCGCGTGACCTCGCCAAGATGGTCAAGATGGCAGACTTGCAGGAGATTGACCAGGATGTCGTGAGAGCCGACAGGCGACCGCACCTGCGCTCATCTAGAATGCAGTTGAGAATCGAGGGTCTCATCAGCATAAGACCGGGATGAGCGGGAAAGTCTATCCGGACGAAGAGATCGGCAAGCTCGTCGAAGGATTCATTAGCGATGTGGAGAGTGGCGCAGACCAGAGATACAACCTTCACCGTTTCATGTTTCATATATGTGGTAGGCAGAACGTCTGGTGCGTGAGATCGACCGTGATAGGCCATTCCTTCAGCCAATATGCCCAATCTGTATGTACATCCATAAGCAGCACCGCTTTTCCCCTGCATGCCGGGGGAAAGCCATACGGCCCGACAAACAGCAACATTTCAATAGATACGCGTCATGCTGTACGGCGACGGCGACGGCGACGGCGACGGTGCGGGCCGGCAGGGGACAGCACATCAGTGACTCTCTACGGCGGCACAACCTGCAGGGTCTTTTATTATGCAATCAATTCGGGGGTATTTGTTCCTCTGTTTACTTAGTATATATATATTTTCCTTTCCCCTAAGTCCTCTGCACTTTCCAATCTCGAATCAACCATTGGATTAACTTGACTAACTGTGACCACCCCTCAAACAATTATCTAGATCGTCACAACTGGCATATATCACATCATGGGCAGCAGCAGCCAACCAATGTGCGTATTTGGTCTACCCCTCTTGACACCTGGGGACGACACAGGACTAACAAAAATGACTGCTTTTCAGCAATGTCGATGTCCTGGTCATCGGTGCTGGCCCTACGGGCTTGGGCGCCGCGAAGCGCCTCCAGCAACTGGTGTGTTCCGTCGATGGATGCCGGGAAACCCCCTCGTTCAGTGTAGCGTTCTTGTCATGTCTCAACGTGCTGTGCTAACCACGCCAACGCGCCCCTGCAGAACTCGGCCTCATGGCTCATTGTCGACTCCAACGAGACGCCTGGTGGTCTCGCATCGACCGACGTCACTCCTGAGGGCTTTGTAAGTTGCGACTGAGACCGTCTCGTTCTCCAGTTGCCGTTCTGCTCGTGCTAATCGTGCGACGCGTTGTGAATATCAGTTGTTCGATGTTGGTGGGCATGTCATCTTCTCCCACTACAAGTACTTTGATGATGCCCTCAACGAGGCGCTGCCCAGAGAAGACGACTGGTACACACACCAGCGTATCTCGTACGTGCGCTACCAAGGCCAATGGGTTCCATACCCTTTCCAGAACAACATCTCCATCCTCCCGGCTGAGGAGAAGGCGAAATGCCTGGAAAGCCTCATCGACGCGGCGCTCGACGCCCGCGGCCGAGAGCCTTCCGACAAGCCCAAGGACTTTGACGAGTGGAATGTCAGGAACGTCGGGCTGCGCCTGACCGAGATCTTCATGCGCCCCTATAACTTCAAGGTCTGGGCTGTACCCACCACCAAGGTACGGATCCAGCTCATTCCATCATCAAACTCTCGAGCCCCGAGTCAGAAGCTCACATATAGGATGTGCAGATGAACGCTACCTGGCTCGGAGAGCGCGTCGCTGCGCCCAACGTGAAGCAGCTCGTGAGGAACGTCGTCACCAACAAGGTGGCCGGGAACTGGGGGCCCAATGCTACCTTCCGCTTCCCTGCCCGCGGAGGCACAGGTGGCATCTGGACTGCCGTGGCCGACACCCTGGCGAAGGAGAAGACGCGCTTCGGCGAGCATGGCACAGTGGCCAAAGTCGATGCCGACGCGAAGAAGGCCACCTTGAAAGACGGTCAGTCCCGCATATAAGTACACGCGGAGGTGGTCATCAGACTGACTGACATATATATAGGCACCGTCGTCTCGTACGGCTCGCTTATCTCCACGATGCCTGTGGACTTCCTCGCCCAATCACTGGGCGATACAAAGCTCCAGGGGCTTGTTAAGCCTCTCTTTTACTCTTCAACAAACGTTATTGGCATTGGTATCCGTGGTGAGCGCCCCGAACGCATCGGCGATAAATGCTGGGTAAGTCATCCCACCCCGAGGGTAATCATGCCTCTGAAGCAGCAGCCATCCTAACGAGCCATATCTGTAAAAAGCTATACTTCGTCGAGGACAACTGTCCATTCTATCGTGCTACCATCTTCTCAAACTACTCGCCCAACAACCAGCCCGGGGACAAGGTCGAGCTTCCCACCCAGCGTCTCGCCAACGGCCAGAAGGCGAAGTCATCGGCCGCGCAGCCGGGACCTTACTGGTCGCTGATGCTTGAGGTCTCTGAGTCTTCATACAAGCCTGTAAACCATGAGACATTGCTCGAGGACTCCATCCAGGGTCTCATCAACACGGACCTGTTGAAGCCCGAGGACGAGATCGTCAGTACCTATGTCCGTCGCTTCGACCACGGATATCCCACGCCGAGCTTGGAACGCAACGGCGCCCTGGCGGAGATCCTTCCCTACCTGGCGGACAAGAACATTCTGTCCCGCGGTCGGTTTGGATCGTGGAAGTATGAGGTTGGCAACCAGGACCACAGGTATGTATCTTGCCATTAATCACAGCCGGTCCCCCTCTGCCCAATTCTGAGTTGTGGAATCTTGTGGCGCTGACACTTCATCGTATAGCTTCATGCTCGGCGTCGAGGCTGTCGACCACGTTCTTCACGGTGCCGTTGAGCTCACCCTGAACTACCCTGACTTTGTCAACTCCCGCCAGAACACTGAACGTCGTCTGGGGACTCTTGCGGGTGCCCGCAAGTGAGGCATAACACCAACTAACCAACAGTTGTATGAACCTTGCATATGATAGCTCCTTCACGATCGGCAGCATTGGGTTTGGTGATAGACTAGATGAGTAGACCGTGGGCTAGAGTTGACCAATAACAATCTTACAGAAACATTTGAGCACATGCAAGCACCATTTGCATTTCCAGCCCAGGTTCCTGTTCCTTGTCTCCAGCACCTATTCCCGACCCACGGATACTTCAAGATTTTCCCCATCATCGTGCTCCCTATCATCCCGAGGTCTAACAGCTCTCAAGAAACTCCCTGTCCTGTGAATGCAACCATCATTGCTATTCCAATACGGACTGTGGGAGGAAGGAGAAAACAGTGCCGACGATCGAAAGAAGAATCGATATGGGAAGCATAATATATATGGCAGCTTTTTCGAGCGGTGGGATATCTCCGTTGAAGAGCTTCAAGTAGAAACACAAGGGCAATCTGGAGAGTGTGGTTAGTCGATGTGCACCTTAGCAACGTTGCGTTTGGTTGAAGCGGGCTGGAAGAAATTGGAAATAGAAAATAGGAAAATGGGAGGGGAAGGATGATGAAAGTGGAAGGTGGAAGGGGAATAGAGGCAAAGTGATGGCCAACTTACGTGACGCAGATGGTAAAGCAGAGTGCGCTGCCCATGAAGGCCATAATGCTATCAAAAGCCGGGAATATAATGGCGATCACCAAGAACAAGACTATCGTCAGGACACGGATAACAATCTTCAAGATGCCCCTGAGGTAGCTCGACATGCCCACCAAAGCCGACGAGTCCGCAATGGCTTCTTGGTGCAGTCCGAATACTACCTCAATCGTCGATATTATCGGCCTTGCGTTTAGCGGGATCTTGGTCAGGGGTATTATGGCTACGAGGGCGCACAGAAGATACCTCAGGGCCTGCGGATAGCCGGCTGTCGTCAAGATGTTGGACGTTATCGCGTCCATGACATCGTCGCCGAACATGAGCAGGCCCACCACGGCGGCAGTCGCGTCAAGGAGGTATGTGAATGAGAAGGTGAACTTGACTGCCCGGCCGTACTTGCGCGGGTGGCGCATATCACGGTATATGTTCGGGAACACACCATGGCCTCCCCAGGGAGACATGAGGAGACCGAAGGAGAGTGGCAGCGTCAGCCAGTTGGCGGGGAAGAGGTAGGTAGTGGCAGGCTCAAGGAGCGAGCCTGGGGTATGTGGCTTGATGAGGCCATCGATGATGATGATGGCAACGACTGCGAAACGAGAGGTAAGTGGTCTAAAATCAGGCTCCAGAGGCGACTGTCGTCACAAGACTTACTGGAGAAGCAGCACAAGATGCCAATGACACTTGTGACACTCAAAAATCGCAACGGCAGGAAATTAAGGGGTATCAAAATAACAGCACAGATGATCTTCCACTGCGTGTTGGACAACAAGCCGTTGAAAAGCAGATCTAAGGAATCAGCAAAGAGAACTATAAGAGCAACGCAAGCGGCAAGTAGCTCCAGGGTGAAAAGGATACTGGTGGCGATCCGTGCGTTGCGACCAAAGGAGATGTATGCCAGGTCGGAGAAGGTGATCAGGCTGGGGTCAAGATCCATGCATTTTGCGAGCAGCTTGGCCGTGTACGAGGTCACGGCGGCGGCGCTCAGGAGTATGACCATCCCGCAGAGCCAACCGGCATATTTTATGCCCATGGGCAAACTCAGAAGACCGACGCCGATCAGGACGCTGGGCGACATATGTCAATATAGTGAGAACGACCAAGTCGAACGGCATGAGGTAACTCACTTGGTAGAGTTAAAGATTGTCTGAGGTAGTGTGCTCTGGCCTTCCACGGTGAGAACGATTTTACCATCACGATCTTCCACCTCCTTCACCAGGATCGGTGGTGTGCCCCCATCCAGTACATTTCCGGCGGCCTGCTGCTGCCGCCACATCTCGGCCGCCTGTGCCATGGACTCTCTACCGTAGCTATCAGCACTCGTAACTGTGCCATAGCTCCGGTACGAGCCGTAGCTCCCAACGAGGTCCGGCACAGCCAGCTGCGGCGGGATGGCGAATATGGACTGGGAGTTTGAGGTGCCGCTGCTGATGGAGAAAGTCCGCCTCAGATCGTTGTCCAGACCTTTGCGCTCTTGCCCGGGAAAAGACCCCGTGCCAGAATGGCTGTCGGGCTGTAGCAGAGGCCGCGACTCGCTCGCCCCTGGTTCTGGGCTGTCTTCGCGGATTGCGGATCCTGGGTGCGCCTCCAGGTGTTGGCGCAGCAGCGACACCCTGGGCTGGGCAGGGCTTTGCCCGGCTTCCGTCTCTTCGTCCCTTCTGCCATATTGTACGCCGTCATGTGCGCCCAGGGGCTCTTGGTCAGGGGCGAAGACGAAGGCGGGCCGTTGCGGGATGACCTCGGTGAAGCCAGCTGCTCTCTGCCAAGATCGTGTGAACGAGCGGATGCTGTTGACCCCACCGACATCCGCCACCGCTGCAAACCTGTTCGAGAGCGAGGATCTACAGATAAACAACTTCTCAGCAACTGCTTGCAGCCCGAAAACATAGTCCCTGTCCTTACCGCCTGCTTCTCAAGCGTGTCGCATTTCCATCGGACGCCTCAGCGCCTTCGGGATGTGGGCTTGATCCCGTATAGTCGTCGTCAAATGTGACACTCCTTCCATCCATGGTCGAAAGACTTCCTGCTCGACCAAGGGATCCTCCCCGTTCATATTGGTCCCATGTTACGGGGAGTCTGTCCCTTCCGGACATGACCTCGGGAGGAGGTGTGCTAGCAAGCGGAAAGTCGGAGCTGTAAGAAAGAGCTGCGCAGGGCGAGGCAAAGCAGCAAGTGGCGGAAGATCGTGATAAAGCGCAAGAAAGATTGTACGAGATCAACAATGAAGGACAATGACGAGCAGCCTTATCACTGCTCCTGAAATAGCCTTCGGCCCGGGTTATAACGAGACAGGAAAACCCGGGTCCAACGGTCTCACCCACGATAAGAAGTCCTATCGGGTGAGATGTTAGATATATGAATGATATATCTTGCACACAGAAACCGTCCGATAGTACTTAGTACGTAATGATGCAGCACCTCGCGGTAGACCACGCCGTTGCCGCGACCAAGGGTCTTGTCTGGGTACGGTCCACGGGTCAATCCGTGTCAACCCGTGTATCCTTATCGTGTTACCCGCGGCTCAGAGAGCCCCAGACTCTGTCGAACCGCATGGATGACCTCGGGAATGAAGGGTACTGCAGAACCGACCGGGGTGGCAGGGGTGGATTCCTTGGAATCTTCACGCAGCTGTATCCGCCGTCATAGTGGGGACGAGCCGACCATGCCCAGCCTGCGAGGAGGAGTTTATCGCGATGATGGAGATGTGCTGTGCTCATTGGACAATGGTAGCCTGTGGTGGGGCGATCGCCCGGGCTTATCCTGACTCCTGGTCTCTCCTCCAAACGTCCTTCCTTTTATTGCAGTTGGCACTGACTGCTGTGTCGGACATTTTACCGACAAGAACATTCTCGACTCCTGCTCGACAGCTGCCCGGCTGTTGGCAAGCCTGGAAAGTCCTCTGTGGCGCCTCCCTTTACATACTGTATTGAGTGCAAGGCTCAAACCCCCCGAAGAGCCGATGACAGACGACGATTATTCAGGTGTTCGCCAAGAGGTACCTAGGTATGTATATGTAATGGTGTTTATAAAATTTGACATGTTGTTGGTCACAACGTAGTAGCATCCATCGGTGGCCCGTCTTCTCCACGGATCCACGAGAGCCGCTCGCTCCTGCAGCTCCTGCAGTATAAGTACCTAGGTACCCAGGTACCTATGCGGTTAGGAACCCCAAATTGACCAGTGTACCGTGAATACTTACCTTGTACATATCTAGGTACCCTTCAATGAGTTTGGCAGGCCTGGATCCCCTGCGCGTTGATAAGGAACTCTTCCACCTCCAGATTTCAAAGTCAAGTGACTTGTCTTGCAGACCGACTCACCAATCCATTCCCATCCCGCTCATCACCACCCAATCATCCAGCGTAACATCACCCTCGACGAAATCCATCAGGAAACTGTCGTTATGGCCACATTGGTCGTCTGCAAGCAGGCCCGGCAAGACAGAGGTGCTAGCTGCATATTCTGATCGTTAACCACAGTGATCGTCGAAGACATGACGGACGAGGCCAACACTCACGCTCAGACTGGTCTAATGTCCCGGGCAACACGTCCTCTGACTGATAGCTCATCTTGTCGCTGCTGTACGAGTTCGACACTGGAAGAGCCATAGAAGGATTATGGTTCACCAGCATGCCTCCCTCTACAACGGCTTCTGGAGGACTGCCGACCCCAAACTTGGCCAGGACAACAATCACCGTCTCGACACCCTTCCGGGCCTCGCGCGAGCCAGAGTTGCTCCTCGTCCAGATGGCCTTGGTCCTCCACAGTGCCGCCGTGATCTCCTCGCCGCGCTGCAGTGTCTGCCCACGTTGAAGGAGCATGCACAATATCATGGCGGCCGTCAGGAACTGGTGGTTCATGATAGACGTTATGCGCCAGCGCATCGTGTCGAGCTGGCCCCCAGCACACGTTTCCTCGTCGAGGATGTGCTGGATCTGCAGCGTGCCGAGGGAGGCATCCAGGCAGGCCTTACGCGAGTAGGCGGCCGCATCTTCCGATACGCGCAGGAATCGACGGTGCAGCATGATCTGTCCCTTGTAGAACATGTGGGCAAGGAACAGGCGGGACATTATCAGCTGTGGTGAGTCGGTCATGCTGGCAGCTATGGGTCTCAACCTCAGTGGCGGTGGGATACTCTCCAAGGCTTCATTTAGGATGCCATCCACTCGCATAACCTCTG
Organism: Cytospora paraplurivora; assembly: GCA_021272945.2. Lineage (NCBI taxonomy): Eukaryota > Fungi > Ascomycota > Sordariomycetes > Diaporthales > Cytosporaceae > Cytospora > Cytospora paraplurivora. The sequence goes on from JAJSPL020000031.1 coordinate 373,002, forward strand.
CGTAGCTGCATGGCTTCACAGTGGCCGTGAGATCTGATACGGCGCCCAGGGCCACCAGGATCCGACGACTTGCGATGACGCCGAGAGCCGTTGTCTGTTCAGTCTCGGGCCGCGCTGGGGGCAGCTCAGAATTCTCCGAGCTGTCGAGGTCGAGATCGTCGTCGTACAGGTTTCGTGGCTCGGCCGTGTCACACTGCCAGTCGACAATCATGCGTGGCATCCCCATCTGACTGGAGATGAGGATGTCGCCAAGCAGGATCGTGACCCATAGCCGGCGTCGCATCTCACCTTGAAGGGGAGATACGTCCGAAAAGTGGCTGGGGTCGCGGTGGTATCCCATACGCTTGGCCAGGTTGACCTCCAGTGCGAGCAGATACCAAATATCCTTGGACGAATCGGCGCGGAGGAGCATCTCCACGTAAACATAATGCATCACAGTCTCCAAGACATGCGGACCCGCTTTTGTATACTCACCCATAACAAGGCATTGTACAATTTTCTCGCGGTACAGTTCAGTTTGCAACCGCTGCTGCTCCGCCTCGTTGCCTTGCGTAGATTCAGATGCGGCCGAAGTCATAGCGGACAAGCATATCATACCGAATAGGAGGCCAACCCACATAATGGGAGCTTGCGATGGTTCGAGCCAGAATGATTCATACTATGTGTACTTTTGTCAGCGCAGAGATCGATTCAGTCTCGAGCATGCACCAGCTACACTATTGCTTACCGCGCGGAGAAAGGTTGGACCATGAACAGCCGCTAATTATTCAGACGTATCAGCCACTGCCTTGCACACAAGTCCACGATAGGAAGGAGGAGTACCAACAAGAGGCAACCAGATCGACGCGGTTGAAGTACCGCGAAATATAACGGTCGACAGCAATTTTAGGCGGCAGCGAGGCAAGAATTCCTTGTCGTGAAGTTGGCCGTCGACACCCATACAGAAGCAACGCGCCATGATGCGCACTGCTGTCGTCGTCCAGGTTTCCAACAGGGCCAGTGACCAGCCTGCTCTGCTCTTCTCGGTTGAAGTGGTCTTTCAAATCCGCTATGTTGTCCAGAATGGCGGCCCAGTGCTCTTCGTTAACATAGTGGATTTCTGAGCCACTCATGCGCATGGAACCGTTTCCGGACTGATCATCCACAGGCGTGCCAAGGTTCGAACTGAAGCTCTCGATTGTTTGGTTGTGATTTGGCTCGGACGTCAAATTCGCCTCGGCTTGATTTTGAGCCACAGCTTCCGGCTTCTTTATGGTGTTCTGGCTGATATACTTAACAAGACGCTCCAGCTGCACGACACGGTCATGCATTGCGAGAACTGAATCTGGAGATGCTTTGGGACGCAGCGGGACCAAACGCTTGTCAGGGGCGTAAGTGCACACCTGGCCACGCGACACGCAGGTAGAACATGGGTGCTGGCGGTCGCATCGCGTCCTGAAAAGAGCAGCACGGACGATGTCAGCCTGATCCTCCTATCGAATCTCACCCACAGCCCCTGCTCTCTCCTCCACGGTATAATGAACGAAAAGCAGTATCTTAACCTTCGACTTACTTTCGTTGTCTGCAGGTACTGCATGACAGCTGCGCCTTCTCCCTCCGACGACGACCTAACCCCAGACTCGGTTGAGGGCCCAGTCGTGCGTCCGGTCCTGGAAAAGTAGCACGAGCAGTGGCAACGACAGCTCCAGCCTCTCCCTCAACCTCGACATCGACCTCCTGCTGAGGCGATCCAGTGAAAACAGTCGACATGACGACGAGCTCATATGGAGTGTGTATCCATAGCTTCGGTCAAGAGATATACCAAATCTCAATTGAACAAAGTCGTCTCGAATATTGGTATCAACAAGTATCCGTGTTGCATCTTGTAGGAGGCAAAAGCCACCTTCAGGGCTAGTAGCAGCTTGCAAGGGGTCAAGTCGAGTTCCTTTCGAAAGGACCCTGCTCTTACATGGATAAACCCACACGACCCCTACGGAAATATTACTGTAATTCCCATGCAGTGGGGATCTTGATGTACCTGAAGGTTTGCACCAATGACATATATGGAATGCCCCGACCGTCCGAAGTACGTACCTATCAGCATTCGACGACACGCCTTCCCGACCGGACATCTCACCTTGACCTCCGTTCATTCTCCTTCCAGCCCACCATGTATATCTGGATTTCTAAGCCATAACTACCATGCTACGACATACTCGGCCCCTTCCGTCCTCACATTTATCTCGGACATCGCTGCAAACCTCCGCAAGACCTAATTATCTGCTAGTTAACAAACATGTAATCATTGGAATCGCGTTGATGCAACGGAGAGATGTGGCCGTGGTGTTTACCCTGGGCAGGCTGCCAACGGAGTCCAGCATAGCACTGCTTGGTATCTCCTTCCGCGACTGTTATTGATTGTGTTATAGGCTATCCCAGGTTGATTGAATATAAATATCGACTGCGATACACTGGCACCTGTAGAGTCAAACATCGCGTTACGATGTCGTAGACATTTTGCACTATAACCCACCGACCCAGGCCCAAGACGAGAATACAGATCTACCATCTTGGTCTGCTCAACCCACCCTGGGCAATCAACAACATGTCCAAGACCGAGGTTAGTTCTCATACGGCGTCCGACTCTGGTGCTGTCGAGTCGGGATCCGTCCCAGGGGAGTCGGACAAGCAGCTCAGGGACGCCATCATCGACTGGGACGGACCACAAGATGTCGCAAATCCGCAGAACTGGGCCTACCGCAAGAAGTGGGCACATGTGATCATGGTGTCCCTATTTGCTCTCGTCACGTAAGGAAATTCCGTATTCGCATGCCCTCGAATGGCCCATATACTCCTTGTTGTCTAGAACCTAACCTGCTCTTTTTACTGCAGGAACATGGCCCCAACAATGTGCGTGCCTGGGATCAACGAGCTCGTCTCAGAATTCCATACCACGTCATCAACTATCAGCACCCTCGCTGTAACAATCTATGTACTTGGTTGTATGTGATCTCGAGAGCAGAAAGCCAAACCCCCCCCCCCCTTTTTCTTTTCTCCTTTTCTTTTTAAATTGTCTCTCGAATTCCGAGACTTTACATCTTGGAAGCAACAAAGACTGTGTTGGAATATGCATTGCTACTCTTATTACTTTCGTTCTCCCCTACCTTCCGTGTGAATACTAAATCTCATTCTCGAAGTGGCTATCGGGCCCATGATAATATCCCCCCTAAGCGAGACCTATGGACGTCTACCCATTTACCATGCTTCAAACGTGGTCTTTCTGGCCTTCGTCATCGGATGCGCTTTGAGCCACACAATTACCCAATTCATGATCTTCCGTTTCGTTTCAGGCTGCATGGGAGGAACGCCAATGGCCCTGGGCGGTGCTACGATCGCCGATGTCATTCACCCTGAGGCTAGATCTATTGCGATGGCCGTGTACAGTCTGGGCCCCTTGACAGGACCGGTGAGCAGCTTTGAACAATTTAGCCCACTGCGGGTTATATGGTGTGGCTCTACGGCCATATACTGACCTATGTCGTAGGTCCTTGGTCCCGTCATTGGGGGCTTCACTGCAGGTGGCTTGGGCTGGCGATGGACCTTCTGGTTGCTGGCCATACTTGGTGGTGCCGTTTTCATCACGGCGGCCGTGCTCATGCGCGAAACTCACCCCGGGATTCTCCTGGAGCGCAAGACAGCCAACCTCCGGGCCTCTACCGGGAACCATAACCTGCGGTCCAGAATGACCCAAACTCGCCTGGCGCCCAGCCAGGTCCTCATTGCAGCTCTGATCCGCCCCTCCAAGCTCCTGCTCCACTCACCCATCCTCTTCGTCATCTCGATCTATGTGGCCCTCGTCTTCGGAACCATGTACCTCCTATTCACCACTTTCACCGACGTCTTCGAGGGCCAGTATGGTCTCAGCACCACCGTGTCTGGTCTCACGTACCTGGGTCTGGGTGTGGCGCTGGTCGTTGCGATTGTCACCTTCCGCGCCATTGGTGACCGCGTGCAGCAGTCGCGTATGAGGGCTGACGGCGTGAGCACACCAAAGCCCGAGTATCGTCTGGTCTTGATGATCGTATTCAGCCCATTTGTCGGGTTTGGACTTATCATGTACGGGTGGACCGCCTTTTACAAGGTACACTGGATCGTTCCCATAATCGGGACGGGCCTTATCGGCTTTGGTGCCTTCTTCGTTCTGGTGATTCTCACCTACATTACTTACTCTAGCTGGATGTATATGCTGACACAATCCCCCGCCAGATGCCTGCGCAACTATACCTAGTCGATCTCTTCGGGTCGCAGGCGGCCGCCTCAGCGCTGGGCGCGAACAACCTCCTGCGATTCCTGTTTAGCACTTTCCTGCCGCTGGCTGGCCCTCCCATGTACAAAGCACTGGGCTATGGCTGGGGGAATACGCTGCTCGGCTTTCTTGCGCTGGCCTTCATTCCGTTTCCCGTGTTGTTCTACAAGTACGGAGAGCGGTTACGAGCCAGGTCTGTCACTCTGTAAGACATGTGTTGTCTTCCACGATTGGTGGTTAACTGGTCAACTGTACCTGGGAGTCCTGCTGGAGCATGTTCTGGGGTGGCTCACTGGGTGCATTGATGGCCGCTATCTTCAAAGATGCATGATCATACTGCAGTTTCTCGACAATTCCAGCCGCAGTCTACCCTAGGGTACTCTTGTCGCCTAGTAGCTGTCTAGTGGGATACATTCAGGGTGCAGCAACTTGTCTTCAAGGTCTCTTTTCCTGTTGTTTTACCTGGAGAGATGCGCAAATGATACAGACATGGAAAGGCAGACTTACTATAATTTATCATGCTCAGCTTTACTGAAACATCTTAGGGCTATTGCAGAGATGAGTAGGGCATAATCTGCGCTGGCTACTTCGTTGCTCGGAAGTATAACAGGATTCGAAGAGTGCAAGCCGGACAAGACTAGCCTCCGCGGAGAACACTGTGAGTTGGGTTAAATATGACAGTAATCCAGATGTTGGACCTGAGAGTTATCATGAAACGAATAACGATTATAAGCCCCTGCAGGGTCACGAGGCCCTGCTAGGGGCCCTCACCTCCATCATACAGTTATTGGGCCTTGCCTTCCCTTACGCACACCAGCTAGGTTGACATTCAGTCATTGTCTCATTGTCTCCCAAACTTTACCTTAGGGTACATACGTACTCACTCGACCACCATTGTTCCTGGTGAGTTTCGTACAGATAACTACATGTAATGGTCTCGATGACCCCATGAAGAGTGACCTGATAACGGCCAACGACTGACAGTCGAATCAGTCGCGGTAATAAGCTCTCACACATCGTGTATGCATATGAATCAGTACCAGATAGGGTGAGGGGGGAATCAAACCGGTTCATTGTCTTCGACACAACAAGTCTTAATTATGTGAATGCGTTCCATCCTGATCGGTTTCAAGCATTTTCTCTAACATAGACCTGGAGCCTCTCTTTCGGAGCGGCTCCCGTCTCCGGGTGTCCATGGTGCATCTAGAGGCAGGATTTCGCAAACATGCCCTTGGTACACCAGTAAGATGCCTGGCGGCTCCCAGTCAATGTTGTATAGCCATCGGCTTCATGGATTTCCAGGCGGGAAGCACATTGCGCGAATTTGGCTGAGCTGTGAACGACCAAGTCTGTAATGTCAATCATGCACAGCAGCACGATGTTGCCCAGCTGACCGAGCAGTATAGTAAAGCCAGATTAAGGGAGTTTGAGATGACCCTCGAAGCAATTGTAGGATCTTCAGAGCTTCTATCTAGTACATAGGTAGGTAGGTAGTGTTGTAGGCAGGGCACGATACTTAAAGGTCCCCGGGTCAGACTGGGGTACCATGTACTAGGTCGGTGGTTATGTAATGCATTGAAAATGTGTCTGTGCCGCAAGCGTGCCTGCCGCCAGGAACCGCGGGGAGCAGTTGACGTCCCGCTTCTTGTTGTGACTCAGTACTTTTTCTAGAGTACGTGATTCCTGGAAGCTTTGACAAGCGAACGACGGCGAGCCAGATTGCCGACAGACACAACAGAAGAAGAAGCCGCCTCCCGAAACCTTGCAATGGAGATCCGAACCAAGAACCCGATCCCCTCGGGGCAAGACGGTGCAGACGGAGACGTCGCCGTCCAAATACTCAAGACGCTTGACCAGACTCCAAATGAGCCACTGCTGTCCGCGAAGGCCTTCCCGGCCTCAACCTTCACCGAGCTCAAGGCAGCCCTCGACAAGCTGGCCTCGCGAGAGATGGTACGCTTCGACACCATTGAGAAAGAAGTGGTCGCCCTGGAAGAGGAAGCCGAGGGTATTGTCGCCAATGGCAGCCACGAAGTGCGTGTCTTCAAGGCATTGCAGGCCGCTGGAGAGGCAGGTTTGACGGTGCAGGAATTGGAACAAGCCATTGGAGATAAGAACATCACGAAGGTCGGACAGGGTCGGGCCTTTAAGGATAAATGGATTGCCAAAACTGCAGGTGCGTGTACAGCCCTCCGAGCAATTCTCACAGTCAAGCACCTTGGGCAATAGCTAACCTGAACACTTACAGATGGAAAGCTCAAGGCAGTGGTAGGGTTATGACCTAGCATTCTCGCATACAAGTCATTGGCTAACTTGTGTCATTCCTACCGCAACAGCGAGAATCGGTACAAGATGTCACCAAGGAGCAGCTACAGACCGTCAAGGACACCGGCGCGTTCCCCGACAAGAAGGTCCTCGCAGATCTGAAGAAGCGCAAGCTCGTTAAGACACACAAGATCTTCAGCTTCGAAATCTACAAGGCAGCCAAGTTCGCCCTCAGCATTCCTGAGGAGGCCACCGATCTGACTGCTGACATGCTCACGAATGGCTCGTGGAAGACAGCTACCTTCAAGCCGTACAACTTCAAGGCATTGGGGGCAAAAACACAAGGAGGCGCGCTTCATCCACTCAACAAGGTCCGGACAGAGGTCAGGCAAATCTTCTTCGAGACGGGATTCGAGGAAATGCCCACAGACAAGTTAGTCAGAAGTTGACTCCACGCAGCACCCACCTGCTATCTCATCGATTATCCTGCTAACGTGGACCTCTAGCTTTGTTGAATCGTGTTTCTGGAATTTCGACACCCTGTTTGTACCGCAGCAGCACCCAGCACGCGATCTGCAAGATACCGTACGCTTCCTATTCCTCGAATTTTGGTCCTTAGGGATTTTTATCACGAGATCAGCCGAATACTTTCCAATGGTACCAGACTGACACTGTCTCCGAATTGTAGTTCTACATCTCCGACCCTAAGGTGGCCGACAGGCCACGGGCAACGTCAGCTGACGATAAAGAGGACTATGAGGCTTATTGGGAGAACGTGAGGGCAGTGCACCAGGTTGGTATCCCACAGCTCCACACATGCCTAACAGCTACGTTCTATTGGAGTTGAACCCCGACTGACTCCCTTACTACCACGAAACAGGAGGGCAAGTATGGTTCAGTAGGCTACAGGTACCCCTGGGCAGCTGACGAGGCACTGAGGCTTGTGCTAAGGACGCACACGACGGCCGTCAGTGCAAGAATGCTACACAAGCTTGCCGCCAAAAAAGGACCTGACGGCCGCCCACCGCCAGCCCGTTACTTTTCGATCGACCGTGTTTTCAGAAACGAATCTGTCGACGCGACCCATCTTGCCGAATTCCACCAGGTTGAAGGTGTTATTGCCGATTACGATTTGACACTGGGCGGTCTAATGGAAGCAAGTCACCCTATCTTCGACTTTGATTTGCGGAACATCAATACTAACATCATTTCCTAGTTCATTGAGCTATTCTTCGCCAAGATGGGTCTGACCGGACTCCGCTTCAAGCCGGCATATAACCCTTGTATGTATTGACCTTTCGGGCTTGGGAAGCCTCATTCTCCTTGCGGCATTCGTGGCAAGCGACGACGACGCTCCTCTAACGTCTTTACTTAGATACTGAGCCCAGCATGGAAATCTTCGCGTTCCACGAGGGCCTGAACAAACTGATTGAGGTGGGCAACAGCGGAATGTTCCGTCCAGAAATGTTGGAGGCCATGGGTTTCCCGTAAGTCACAATCCAGACTCCCCTATGCGCTCCTTCGCAATGCTAGATTCTTCACTTGCTTCATGCCTCTAAAATAAAATGCTAATTTGTCCATGACCATACAGGAAGGATATGCGGGTGTACGGTTGGGGACTCTCGTTAGAGCGGCCCACGATGATCAAATATGGTATATCGAACATTCGCGAGCTTCTCGGTCATAAGCTGGACCTGAACTTTGTTCAGAACGCCCCGGCCGTGCGACTGGATGTGGACTAAGAAGCGAACGATGCCGAATGTCGTCATTAAAATCCCTATGAAGGGGGTCGAAGGTTTGTTGCGGTCTGCCTTTGAGAATACAGGCATCCAAGGCCTCGCATCTCAAATCGATCCCGAATCTCGGTCAATGGAGACGCTGTTTCATGGCAGCCGGAGAATATACCCATTCCTTCACGCGCCGGTCTAAGGCATGACGCAGATGTCCTTTCGATAGTGCCCACGAAAGGTGCGATCGGGATTGAGCTCATATTCTCGAGATCAGTAACACAACCTTTGAGTCAAGACCGTTCTGGTGGCACTGTGACGAAGCGCACGGCTCTGTTATGACAACGGCTCCCACGAAGCTGTCACTTCTCAAGTTACGCTCGAACACAGACCCCAATATGTCGTCCACGAGTACGCGCGTGATAGACCCAATACATTCATAGATGGCAAAAAGAAGCATTACTTTATTTATGGGGAAACCTATCAGAAAAACGATTTCATACGTTGATAAAGCCTTGTGAAAGATGTCCAGGGGACAATCTAGATTTTCTTCCAGGCGAGTGTGAAACTTGACAGGCGGGGCCTGCAATATGCTGATGGGTGGTATGTCCTTTGCATTAAGGAGCCTTTGAATGCACACACACTGATGTCAAGGAGCTGAAGCGCCCAGATGGGCTGGCGTTATGAACAGTGCCAAGTTGTAGAGAGGGGGTTCCACAGGAAGTAAGCGCCAGGGGCCAGAAACTTTCAAAAGGCCTTACATAGCCGTCAAGATGAGGTAGATGGCCGGGCGTAAGACGGCGCGGGGGGAGGACATCGCTTACAGTATGCTGGGCATCTTCGACTTCACGATGGGACTGCAGTATTTCGAGGGCGCCAGCCGCGCCTTCATGCGGCTGCAGAATGTCCTCTTGGAAGAGAGGATGGCGGAAAAGTCCCTGTTTGCTTGGAGGATGCGTGTGCACCATGACAGGAGGAGCGCCCGAAAAGCTCAACTTACCCACGCACGCCGCGGATACATGGGCGCCGGGCGACTGGGGGCTCCTAGCCACCTCACTCGACTGGTTCAAGGGCTGTGGCCGTCTCACGGTCGAAGGCACAGAGCACAGCCGAAGGCCTGGCGGGGGGCATGTTTTCTTCTTTTTCTATGAGACCACAGGGTTTTTTCAAGCCCACCTCTCATTGACCACCGCTACGTTGGGGGACGCGGTGAAGGGGTCTGCCTCACCAGAGCCCTGACGCTCGCCAGCTCAACGCTGGGCTCTTGACCTCAACTGTTGTCCTCATACACTTCGCTTTCTGGTATAGCCACCGTTATCACTAGGAAAGGGGGAGGGAGCGATTGTTGCTGCACAGGAAACCTTCCGTCTCCACGCTGAATTGCTGGCACTGCGATGGACAGGGAAGACTGGAGGCGGTGCAGATCCACCTGCGCATCTGCTCGCCCGCGTCAGACGACATAGTGAAGAGGACTCGTTGCACCGAATGCGGTGTTTACTACGGGAAGGTCTTCACCTGGCCATGGGACAAGGTGTTGTAGTGCAGGCGGAGCCTAGTCATCTGGGTGAAGGGGTGAGAAGGGAAGAGTAGCTTTGATAGCACTCGAGAAATCGCCTTAATTGAGGACATAAAAAAGCTCCGTTGGCTGGTTGAGGGCATTCTGGGGGCCGAATTGGGACATCTTCAGAGTATTCATGCCCTGGAGAGTTTCCAACGTTCAAGAGACCTAAGAGATCGTTTCAAGTTGTCTCCGAGACCTCATTAGGAGTCATGTGGTAACAAGTTGTTCGACGTCTCTGCTGATTGACTGGATTTGTTCGGTCGGCCACGTACAAAGTATGTATATAAAAGTCATCGTAAAAGTGAAAAATATTTCTAACCTCTGATTCTTTGTTACGAGAGTTGGGAACACTTGAGCTTACCACTGATTTCCATCTCGCAAGGAGATCATCCTTCCAACGGAATACGCCAAAAGAGTGCATATGCGGAGAATGCTGGAGAAGAGAGAGGCTCAGACTGTAATTTCCAAGGTCAATGTACTGAGAGGTTACAGATCTACCATAATTACTAGATCATATTGGCCATAATTTCTTGCGTTACATCATGTAGGTTTTCATATTACGTGTAGAGATGATCCATGGCTTCCAACGCTCTCAGCCCAATCAAGTAACCTCGATCATACAACTATAATGGCTGCCTCAAGTGCTAGGTAAGCTCATGTGAATTACACGTATGCGATTATATTCATTACGGATTCGTCTCCAGCAAGTTAACCGGGGTGATTTAAATACTATAAGATGTCATGCCTAATACCCTGGTATGGTGATCCAGGATATGTTATAGACAAACACCTAAGTGGTCGTGGCTTGCGACAATATCTCCCCATCTGTCACTGTGGTTTTCTCTTCCTGTCTTGGACTCCCCAAGAAGTTTGTAGTGTTGCGTAACTTTGCCATTTCACTGGTGCATACGTTCTGTGTGTGGACCCACAACATCGATTGGTGAGACATGAAGCCCGAAGGATGGCTCGCATCCCGAATCTCCACGCATTCACGATTATAACACCCTAATTCCAAATGGATGTCAACAATCAGTGGGGGGGCTGGCGCAACGGTAGCGCGTGAGATTCCAGTTGCTGTCCTCGTCTGATGACAACTAAGGAGATTCCTCAAGGTTGAGCGTTCAAATCGCTCGTCCCTCACATTTTTGCCCGTGGATCGCACGGCCTTATCTTTTTCTGGTCCCTGCTGGGTGGAGCTGTTTTGTTATCTTTCCACTTCCGAGGTTGATATCGGCCCCCCAATGCCGGGCTTGTGCTGGTTTATCTGATAATCCAACTCATGCCTGACTCGATCCTAATGCATTCCTTGCATATTGCACGGGTGGTTACCTAGTGTATATCAGAACGGCCCCGTGTTGGCTGTGTCAATCGACCCGCTAATCTCTTCTTCGTTGGCATGATAAGCATAGGTAGCAACGTCATCGTAAGCTTCGAGGTGGTTTCAAGTCACTGCAGCTCCCCGGGGTAGGCCTGTCGCTCCACGTTGGGGGGGAAGACACGCAGGCACGGGGCCTTCCCAATATTCCGGGGAGATTGTCCTAGCGTAATCTCGAACCCCCTTACAATCTTGCCCCCTCGCTACGTACTGCTGAGCCACTACATGGCACGTGGGCCTTTTGTTTTCGAACTTCCATGCACTCGCGTTCCAGCCGCCGAGGATACTGAAAGCAAGAGCTGGAACAATTTTGATGCCCGGTTACAGCAAGGCTAAGTAAAGCAGGCCATAGAGGGGATAACATACCTGGGAAGAAAGGCAATAAGATGCGTATATAGATTACAACAGGTACAACACCAGCCGGCTATCTACAGCCCTCGAGGGAAAACCTGAGGCCAGAGTCCCTTAGACGCGAGGATGATAACTAGTGTAACCTACATGTGTTCACGAAGTGAGCACATCACGTGACAGTCGCCATCTGCTCTCCATCAATTGTTGCTTCGGAACGTTGAGTCGAACTCATCTATCTAGCCGTCCCGATCTGTCCCACAGGCTACCTAGGTACCTAGGTAGTGATAACATGAAGGGATATATCGTGTGAGGACCACGACTGTGGAACCGGACACTTGCTGCATAGCACAAGTGTCACAGCTCTGTGGAGAGTCTCGGTCGTATAGAAATGGCAGACTGAACGGCTGGGAGTGGAAGCGTTGTCCTATTCCCGCCACCATTGAGTCAGCATACCTAGACACCTACCGCATTGACGGCGGTACCGCATCAGTACAGTCTCACGATTCGCAAAGTGCACATCAAACAGTTACTGTAGTGGGTAAATTCTGGTATTGTGTGACTGATTGTGTGGAGATATCTAATACGCAGAAAGCGAGTAAGGCAAGATCAGGTTGCCTCTCTTTTCATCTCGATAGTGTGCTTGCTTCGTGTTGTCCAGTCTCTCATGTTCCTCCCGGTGCCTCTCAAGTTTGCCGCTATGCCGCCTTTCCATGAATCATATGTTTTTGTGGTGTTTTCCAACCCAAAAAGGATGCAAACAGAATAATAATAACAAGTACCGACTCCCAATGCACGTTGAAAATCCCTCAACCTCAACCCCAAGCGCGATGCAGTGACGACAAACCCAAAACTCTTTTAACTTGAGAAACGAAGTAGGAAATGCAACTTCCCAGAGCGGCAAACACGAGGCGTAAAACGTTCCGGTGAAGGGCGATGAGAGACCCACAAGCACACCATTCCCACCATTCAGATGGTGTCGAGATAAATGAAGAAAAAAGACAATGATAGCCCAACTACAAGTGGTGACCGCCGGCTATGCCGGGCTGGCACCAACCCACTCGAGGCGCTTCTCCCGGCGCCAGTTCCAGTTGAAATCTCGCCCTTTGCTCTTGCTCCAAGGGCACTCCTTGACCCGTTCCCGGGTTGGCTGATGCTTGCCGTTCAACATATGGCCGTGATGGTTGGCGAACGTGAAATTGTTGTTGTGGTGTGTGGGGCTGTGATCCTCTACAGCCCCAAGGCCATAGAACATCCCTGTCTGATGCCCCGTCTTCAGAGTGAAGTCAGGCTTGGGCATCGACTCCCGATTGCCGGTGTACGCGCGGCGCCGTTCTCCAAGCTTGGCCCACTTGTCCACGGAATCCCTCTTGGGCGGGGACTGATTTTCGGGGTATAACTCTTGGTGCTTCACCGGGTGGTCGTCGTGGAAGAAGAAGCCGTCCGGTAGATCACCATCAACATCGATGGCATCTTCGACGTGAGGCGCTTGCGGCTCAACGTTGATGACGGAAGACTTCACGACAGGAGACAAGCCGCGGCGAGGCGTGTCATCCTCGTCCACCTTGCTATCCTGGCTCCAAGTCCTTGAGTTCATCATCTTCAGGGCTTGGAGTTGGCGCGCCCTCTCCTCTTGCTGGTGTTCCTCCTCCTCCTCTTCCCAGAGATCGCTCCAGCTCTTGGACACAGTATCCTTTCCTCCGAAGACCATGGACATGGAAGGGATGTTGCGCGGCTTGGACATAGAAATGGGCAGAGAGCCAGCCATCGGGGAAATCTTTGTAGCAGGTCTAGCCATCCTGGGATGGTTGATACGGAGCGACTGCATGGAGGCAGGGAGGCTCGAGTCTGCGTACGAGGAGAGAGACGGAGTCACAGTAGAGAACCAATCGGAGTTCGTAGCCGCGGACTTCGAGAAGAGATCTTCGGTGTAGCTCTCGTCGTCGGGAATAGCGCTGAGCTGGCGGATGGGCTGAGCCAATGCCTTGGCCCACGGGAAAGCGCCAGCCTCGACCTGGGGACTCTGGATTGATGGTGTGCGAAGGGGCTCACGGTTGGCCGTGGCAATGGTGTCCCGCTGCGCGGAGCAGAAGTCATCGTCACCTTCATCAAGGGTGGTGAAGTTCACGAGACGGTTAAGTGCCCTCCGAGCTCCAATGAGTGACCTCTTGCTCGGGTCCATGCTCATACACTCGACTATGACCTCGTAGGTGTCTTGGGACATGGACGGGAAGACATCAAAGAGTGATTGCTTATCGCGAGAGAAGTCCAAGAACAAGGGGTCAGACTCGGTCGGCGTGGTGAAAGGGTTGCGGGAGAAGAGGACATTAAGAAGGCAGACGCCAATGGCCCAGATGTCGGCCTGCGCGGGCGAGTATCCAGCGCCGGCAGAGTCATACTGTTCTGGCGACATGTAGCGATCGCTCCCAACGGCCGTCTCATAAGTCCATGTGTCGGTGGTAGCCAGCCCAAAGTCGCCCAGCTTCAATGAACCATCCTTGCTGAGGAAGATGTTCTCCGGCTTGATGTCACGGTGATAGATACCCTTGGAGTGTATGTAGGCAACCGCATCAACGAGTTGCAACATAAAGCGGCGTACATGCTCGGTCTCGAGAGGCCCCTGACCAACACGGATAGCTTCGTAAAGGTCACCTTGTTCACAGAACTCAAGGACCAAGTACACATGAGCCTCCGTCTCGAACGAGTTGACCAGGTTGACGATGTTCGGATGCTGGCCGAGGCGACGGTGAAGTATGAGCTCTTCGTACTTGTCGTCGATAGCGAAATCTACGCCAGCTTCATCGGCAGCCGACTTCTTCGTCAGGCACTTGATAGCAACGGTGTCCCCGGTGGTCATGTCTTTGGCCTTGAACACCATGCCGAAAGATCCATGGTTAAGTGGTGAGAGGGTGTTGTACCGTCCATCCAGGACGACGCCGTCGGTGAACTCGTCTCGCAAGCACTCCATTGTCGTGTGGAAAGTATCGAAGGATTAGAAAAGATGTAGCTTGCGAATTAAGAAAAGCGTGGTGGTACACCCTGAGATGCTTTTGCCGTGAATCCTAGGCCAATCTATGTCGATGTAGAATGATGATGCTGCCTAGCAATTTCCGAAACCATGTAACTTTTACCAATTGTGTACAGCTTGACGAACTCGAACAGATGTCGGCGGAAGGTGCGGATGATTTCGAGGTATAATGTGATGGGCCCCGGGGTAATATGTCGGAGAGGAGCGCGAGGTCGAGAAAAAGGCGATGTACAAGATGCGGGTGGAGGAAACAAGGCAATCAAACTCCAGTTCGTTCAGTTTCGGATGCTCATCGATAGGTACTCAGATCCGGTGTGTAGTAGGATAACAAATGAAATAAAATAGAAGCGTGATGGTTATGGTAAAGAAGCCCTGACGAGTTGAGGGAACAAAAGGAAGCTTGTCAAAGGCACATTGAAGAAGTTGTACGTTGTAATAAAGACCGACGTGGTTCGAAAAAGAAGCGTGTTCAGCGAAGAAGTGTACTTGAGGTGAGTTGGGCGAGGGAAGACGATGCTGCCTCCATACAGCAAGGTCGTCCCGATAGCAATATGATGTCCTCCGAGTTGAGTAACAAGGTCGGCACGAGTTGGAGAGCGGGAGGATGACGAAGTCCGGGACACGAGGCGAGGGGACTCGTCGAGACGTACGGCACTGCCGTCAGGTGATGGATCTCGGGTGCTGGGAGGACCCCGGAATTGAGTGGATAAGAGGCTGTGTGAGCGAGTTGCTGGCACTTTAATCAAGTACCTGATCTCCAGGGGGTCGCTCGGGATCAGTTGCGGGTGGGACCGTCTCTCCAGTACATGTAGCCGGAGAGATGACTTCTCAGCCTTCAGTGTTCAACAGCAGTCGTCCAACTAGTAACCCGGAGGCTCTTGATAATTGTGGCGGCACGCAGAAGAAGGTTTGTCTGAGGGTAGAATGTCGTGGGTCTGAGGAGCGTAAGTCGGAGGTATATCGCCAGGCAACGTTAAGTCGCCAAAAAAGGGGGTAGCTAGCGTTGGTAAGGGCTCTTTCAAGTCTATGCAAACGCGGAAGCGGTAGGCGACAAAGGCTCGGTTTGCAGACAACTTCGAGACAAGAGGAGTCCGGCGTCGAGGTCGTCGTCAAAGTCAATGGTCGAGGCCCGATGGTGTGTGATGCTCGGTGCTGGCTGGTTGGCTTGCTTGACGAGTCACAGATGGCTTTGGCTTTGGGCTATCGGACCGAGGTCTTGTCTTCTTCCTTAATAAGGTAGTCTCCAGATGCTATCGACTATGGCTAATGGCAATTGGCTTGGAAGGAAGTGACTTGAGGAGAGGGTTGTAGACGGAAAGAGAGAAGGCAGGTAAGGCGAATGATGATGGTGAAGTAGGAAGAGGTGGGATAGTGAAGAAGAAGAAGGTTGGTCAAGGGTTTGGGGTTGGAAGTAGATATGGCGGTGGAGGAAACAACTGGCAAGGACATAAAGGAAGGAAGAATGACTGGTTGGCCTGGATCTTGCGTGCGCGAGGGTGAGCTGTGCAGCTGCTAGGAGGGTGAGCACATAGAACGACAAGGACCAGCATGCACGAGAGGATGGAAGAGACGCCTGGCAGTTGAGGGTGTAGAAGGCGTACGGGTAGCCGGAGGGTCCTAGAAGCGTGGAGATGATTGGAGATGATTGGAGAAGATGGGCCAGTCAGCAATGGAACTCGAGGGAAATGGATGGCTCATGCCGAGGGAGCCTGGCGGCCCTGGGTACGGGGTGGTCTGGCCTGGCTTAGCAGAGCAGTTTCCTGGGCAGCTGGGCAAGGCCTGGGGTGGTAACTGGAAGAGTCAGAGGTGAGATTAGCAATCTCGGCAGCGCTTGCTCAGCAGCTCAGTGGTTCATCCCAACCGTTCTGACAACAGACAGGGATATGACAGCTTCAGTTTGCTACGCATCCGTGCCGCTATCGAGTACCCTACCCACGTGTACCTAGGTATCTCGATATCCACAGTGCGCATATAATATGTGTGGCAGGCTGGCACGCCCACGTCGTCCTCGTGCCAAGGATATCGTTAGCAGCCCCCGTCGTGTATTCGAGCACAACTCTGTTAGCAGTAGAGGTACCTCAGCAGCACAGGGCTTCAAACATGCATACTGTGACTTTTGATGATCGGCACTGGGTGTGACTGACACAAGAAATGACGAGCTTCATAGAGGGCTTTCTTGCTTGGTCGTTTCGAGATGGAAAAGCACATCAAGCTTTCTCGACTCCGCTAGAGCAGTACCTCATAACGTGCCACACATGCAGCTGTCATGTTGGTATATTTGGAACGTGGACCGTCCAGGAGGAGGCCAGATCCATACTTGTTGGAGATCGATCGGGTTAGCGTTGCGTTTGTTTTCCAGCCATACCATTCCCTTTAGGGTCAATATCGAGTTTACTGTGGCCGGGAATGCAATCTATGGATTCCATGGATACTATCATTATGGCCAGTGTTGCCAACTAGAGGGAGATGCACGGTGTACAAGTGTATCCCTCCTGCACGGTACCTGCTCACAACGTACTGACTCACCGAGGATACCGCACCAGAATGTCGATCAAGACCACGGATCTGGGTACTACTGCAAGCGCAATCCGCGCAAGCCCACAGTATTCGGCTACCTAGGTAACCCTCACGAAACAATCTCGAAGTATCGCATGCCTCCTGACCTTGGAAAGACACGTTGTCCCCTTCTGCTGGATCGGCCCCCAAATGAACTGTGCTTCGGAATCCTATCAATTGATGGCCGCGTTGATCCTGAACCCCTTGTCTGCTTGCATTCTCATTGGCTCGAGCTCTACAGCACTCCTGTCTGCTGCATGCGTTTCAACCGCTTGAAGCTTATCATAAGAACCGTCTCAGATAGATGCTGGCAATAGCGTCTGGCACTTGGGATGACAGACTGCATGATGGTATAAATTCCCTACATGGAATGAGGATCCGTAGGTGAATATCTTTTCCCACGCTCACACGTCGAATTCAAGGGAGGCAGGATGGGGGTGGGGACGCCATGTAGCACATCGCCATACTGAGTCAACATGGATACAGTGTATCTTGGTGCATGAATGTAAACAAAAACAAGGGGGCTGAATCTGATACTGTACGCCTCCGTCCCAAGTACTATTAATACGAGTATATCTATGACTGATGATGAAATAGACGCAGGCGTAGGAATGCAGGAACGCAGAAGTCAATGAGAATCGGCCACGTTCAACGTACCGTACCTACCTAGGTACATAGTGTGTGACCTGTGTATATCAGAACTCCACTGTGAAGTCGTAATAATTCGTCGTCAATCTTGTCATGCCGTGCTAACAGCAAGTTACAGGATCGTGAGCTTGGATGGGGCTTTCTAGACAAATGCTTTATCAAGGAAGACACTCCAGGAGGAGTCATCAAGCTTGATAAGCGTGATCTTGCAAGATGTCCTCATTCGGATCTTGCCAGATTGCCAAGTAGGGGAGCAGGGATCGATTAAGCTCCCGTGAGGCGCACTTGACACGGTCGGGCCACCGGAATGAGTGGCCTTCGGGGTCACAGGACCCCCCGCATATATTGCATGTGTTGGTAGATCAACGCGACTTATGGTGCCATCATCTCGAGATCCCGACAAATCCCAAATACCATTGTCGTCGCGGTCCGGAGGAGATGATGCCATCTCGGCCGGTCTTGTGATGAGAGGAGAGGTACAGTGCCGTCGGTCGCCTTTCGTAGGACCCGAAACTCCCGGACGCGCCACATTCGTTGAGGCCTGACGCTCGCCGAGTCTAGACCCCGTCTATCTATCTCTCTAGCAATCACACCGTAGGTATGAGTCGTACATCTTGACAGACGCCAGGCCCGTTATCGGCACGCGTGTACAGCGTGTGCAGGCGTACACCTGTCTCGTACCTGAGAGTTTGTTGATGGCGGGATTGATGAGACAGGTCACAGGGGGCAAAGCACGGTGTCGGTTAGTCTGGCCTGAGGTGACACTGTCTAGTGACTGTCGGTCGGCATCGCCATTGCGGATGGGTTTGTTGCACCAGCTAACGACATCTTGGGCGATGGTGCAATAACATGGTAGGGTGTACCAACCTGCTTGCGTTTCTATGTTTCAGTCATCTTGCGACGGCCATTCAGACAAGCCCCCGTAGAGTTGAGGCGCGGCCTAGGATTGCAGGAACTCTGCCCGACAGACGCGGTCCAAAACAGAATAGGACAGCTTCATTGGACCCTGAGGTTAGTTATTGGTCTCAGATTTTGGGCCACAACACACCCCTATGGGCGTAACGACAGCTTTCTCGACTAGTACGTACTGCCGACGAGTTCGACGTCTGGCGGTCAAGGACTCTGGTTGCTTGGCTTGGTGCATATGATCTGTATGCTACAGGCTATATGGCCGCCAGTTGGCGGACGCAAGGGGAGAATCGATGGGCCAAGCAGCCAAGCAGCACGCTCGTTATGCCGCGCCAACTTCAGACTGCTGCAAACCGCATTCGACATTGCAACAGAGGTCTGGCCAAGTCATGTACAACGTCCAAGCGATGCCGCGCCTACTGTATTGCCGTAAGCGTCGTTGTAAGCTCTTTGTTGACTTGCCACCCCGGTATCGTCCGCTAAACAGGTTGAAACCCGTCCATTGACACGATTACCTTCTGCAGGTGGTTCGGGCAGGCTAACCCTGCAACAAGCCGGCAGCAACCCCGAAGACTGGCGTTTGACCCCGTTCCCCCCGTTGCTACCGTTGCAATTTGGGCTGTGTATACTTGTAATGGTGGCCAGATTATTTCTCGCCGTCTGGCCATCCTGTATTAACTGCCGTGCTACTTGAAGCGGTCTGCTGGACTGTGAACCACACGGACATGGCCTAAGTGCGTTCGTGTTATGGTGCACTGCATGAATCCTTCCGCGGGGGTGGGCGCAGACAACCTGTATCCCCTTCCCTTTTCACATTCGATGTTGCTGCTGGAACCCGAGCCAGGGAACTTTGCTGGCGGCTAACTTGAGTGATGGGCTGCGGTATGTATCCGTATCCGTATCCATCCGTTATAGAGCTTGCAGATGTACGGACCCGTCAGGTGGAGTGCGCAGATAAATTCCCCGGCTCCCTCCCCACTCCCACCTGGCACTGACACCCGGCAGCCGGCAAATCTCGCCGTGCACGTGCCGGTCATTCCGGGGGTTGCAAAGGCTCCAAGTGTTGTTAGGGTGAGGGGGGGGGGGAGCAAGGCCAACATGTGCCCTGACCGCCTAACTCTTCTGCCCTATGCGAACGGAATCTTATCTCCTTGACGACGGATCTACCTGTATGTCCACACCACCACCTACCTATCACCATCACTATCACCAACATCCACAGCATTAGCACGACGCATGAGAGCATGAAGAATAATCCTCGATCCCCTTGACCCCGGAAGCAGAAAATACACATTTTCCCTCGCATCCTGCAAGATTTCCTGGTTCGGGGAGGTCGGTCTTTTCACCGCTCAACCCTTGACGTGCTCGTACCAGATTCTCGCATTGGCAACAGGGAAACCCACGTTGCTGCTTTACCTCACGGCGCATCACATCTACATCATCTACCAATTCCCCGATTCCGCGGACGGTGTCGGGCCTGTGAAAGCTGGACAGAACTGGATCGAACTTACGCAACACGCGAGCTGGGGCGACCATGGCTGACTTAGCCTCCGTCAAGGTGGTCTTGCTAGATATCGGTAAGGAACAAAGAAAGGAAGGAATAGTCTCAGACGAGACACATGCACCTGCTACCGGCTAGCCAGAACTTCCCCCAATCCCTGCGCACCCACCTTGACCTGGAACATTATTGGTCTTGCACATCCTCGCCAGTTTGGGGGCCGACATGCGAGGTCATGACTTGCTAGATACAGTCTTGGTGTTATCTCTGCTTCATTCTCTCGTTATCTCGGCCGGTGGCCTGCCCTATCGAGATGCAGTGATGTGTTGGCTCCGACGAATTAGCTAATGGGCTTTCCTGATAGAGGGTACCGTCTGTTCTATCTCATTCGTCAAGGACGTGTTGGTAGGCTTCATCTTTCCTTCTCGTCACCAGCCACCCCATCTTTGAATCACATTGCATGTGGGCCACAGGTCCTGAATGACCAAGCCCTACGGCTCACAGGATGTCGCACCTCCCATTCCATTTCGCCCTGACGTTGGAGCAACTGATCCTCCAAAGTGTAAACTGTGGGCCTTAGGACGCCATCTGATGTCACCCTGAGACGACACGCATCTCGTGCTTTTCTCTTCCTTTGTTCTACTTGGCCACATCCCAGTGATTGGAGATTGCCTTGGTGAACCGCAACACATACGTTCCCTTACTGATGACACCCCCAGTTTCCGTACGTTTTGCAGGTTCTCCCTGAAACCTTGAAGTCGAAGTGGAACGACCCCGATTTCGTCCCTTACAGAGAGGCCTTTCCGGCAGAGCATAGGGTTTCGCCTGAGGTACTGCAAGATCATGTCCGGGACCTGATGAGCCGCGATGTCAAGATCGCCTATCTGAAGAGCCTGCAAGGCTACCTATGGCGGAACGGGTACGAGACGGGCGAGCTGAAGGCGCCGCTCTTTGAAGACGTCCCACCCAGGTTCCCGGAGTGGAAACAGAAGGGCCTCGAGATCATCATCTACTCCAGCGGTTCCGTCCCTGCCCAGAAGCTGCTCTTCAAGCACACGAACGCGGAGCCGGCAGATCTGACCCCTCTCATCTCTGACTACTTTGACACCGTAAACGCGGGTTTGAAGACAGAGGCGTCGAGCTACGAGAGGATCGCCGCCAAATATGACAGGTATCCTCCCGACAGCTGGCTCTTCTTGAGCGACAACGTGAGGGAGGTTGACGCGGCAAAAGCGGCTGGCATGCGGAGCTTTGTGGTCCAGAGGCCTGGCAATGCAGATCTGCCAGCGGATACAGAAAAGAGGCACACGGTCATTCGGAGCTTTGATGAGCTGCGATCATTGGTAGCTTGATGTGCCGTTCCATAGTCACACTGCTATTATATCCACGTACGAAGTGCAGAGGCCCAACTTGATACTTGGATGTGTGTTGTCCGGCAATATTAGAGTTGCGTCCACATGGATTTGTATATAGCAAAGCTGGAAAGGCAAATACCCTGGATAGGTCATTTCGATCCATACATCGATGACATGCCGTGTGAAGGTGGGGGAGACAAGCAGATCGCCGTCTGTGCGCTAGTTGAACCGTAAATGCTTCTTCTGTGATATTGCGACGTTGAATAATAGCTGCGGCCATAAGTCCTGATGGAACCCCTGAATTGATCTGCTATTCCTGTGTGACTAAGCAAGGAACCGCCAATACATCCGTCGGCGGAATCGTACCTCGGCTCGTAGAACCTCCATCATGACATCCATAGTAACATCTAGAGGTTCGCCATCACTCGCCCAGTTATGGCCCGTTCAAAGTTCAACTGGTCTACAACGGGCACGGAGGTTGCAGAGGTCTTCAGGGACAAGATCCAGGGCAAGACAGGTGGGCTAACTTCCTTCCTAAACTTTATCTTCTGCTGGCTCTACCAAGCACGGTCCCCGGATCGCCCCCTTGTGAACCATCATTACTCGCATTTCCCCTCTCTAATTCGTCATTGGTGTCTCCCCTCACTGATTGATCGAATTCAGCATGATAGGTTGTTCTACTAGTGGTTGACAGATAAACTGGGCCCCAGCTTTCGTATGATTGGTAGCTGATGGGAGAGACATCGCAGTTCTCATCACGGGTTCCAGCCCGAAGAGCATTGGCGAGGCTACTGCCCTAGCCATAGCTAGTGCTGGACCAGCGCTACTGATTCTTGCATCACGCACGCCCTCGAAGTTGGATGCGGTCGCTGATAGCTGCCGGAGGGTAGTAGCTGACGCCGCAGTTGTGAGTAACAACGTTTACGTTTCAGGTTCGTGCCCAAGAGAACTATAACCAAGACCTTTTAACTGATTGTCTAGACGTGCCAAGGGAAACCCACCGAGGTGAAGACGGTCGTCATTGACCTAGCTTCCCTTGCATCCGTCCGCTCCGCGGCGAGACAGGTGGCAGCAACCACGGATCGTATCCACGTCCTCATCAATAATGCCGGCATAAGCACATCCATTCGGAGCCTATCCCCTGATGGATATGAGATGCACTTTGCCGTAAACCACCTTGGCCACTTCCTGTTGACGAATCTGCTCTTGCCACTGATCCTTCGAGCTGGCCCCGGCGCCCGCGTTATCAACCTCTCCAGTACCGCCCAGCGCATATCGCCCGTGCGCTTTAGCGACTATAACTTTGTTAATGAGGTAGACGGTCCCAAAAGGGGAAAGATAGCAATCCCGGCCGGTGAGCAGCCAAGCCCCAGGCTGGCAGCTTGGACACTAGCAAGATCAGCGGATGGATTTCCCGGGACGGTAGCCTATGGACAGTCCAAGACGGCAAACGTGCTCTTCACCGTGGCACTGAAGCGACGGCTGGCGGATAAGGGGATCGAGAGTTTCGCTGTGCACCCCGGAGGTGAGTTCAATATCTCTTGATCAGGGGTGTCTCGATATCTGAGATCAGACCTTCTTGACTCTGTTGAAACGGTTTGGAGGTTGTTGAGGGCCCCGTAATTGCCCCAACGACAAACTCCACTGCCAGGACTTCCCAGCTCTCTGGGCCAGGACACCCCAAGCCTCGTGGCTCTTGGACGGCGTCTACCCTTTGCCTCCCTTGTTCTTCGACATCTTGGGGTGCCTGATACTATGCAGATTCCATCGGACAGTGCAGAGACAGTGTGCACAATTCCAGCTTGGCCATCTGATCGGATAGCTAACATTGTTGCCACCAAGAAATATATAGCAACCTGGTCACCGGTCCCATCTCACCCGAGTTTCGGCGAGAAATTGAGAACTGGCCTCCTTCGAAGTGGAAAACCCACGACCAAGGCTGTGCAACGACTCTTGTTGCTGCATTCGATCCCGATATTTCCGGTGAGCACTCTATGATGAGAAGCAGTCGGCTTGAAGTTGCCATCGAGACGTCATGGTTCTATAACTTTTCTAGGTCCCGATCATATCTACCTTGAGGACGGCCACATAGCCCGTCCTGCACGATGGGCATCTAATAGCGACACGGCGGAAAGGCTCTGGCGGCTGAGCGAGGAGCTGGTGGCTGGATCATCGAGACTGTCCGAAGCCAAGCTCTAATCGATGATATGCTGGGAAAGGTCCGACTCTGGGCGTCCAAGCGGCCAGGCTGTGGACGGGGCCCAACCCCCATGAAGTCTGGCCCCTCCACAGCAGTGTCGGTATAACTGTATATCGACTATACATCCAATTGTGTAGGGTCGTTAGACTCTCTGGGGCTGATGCATATTCCAGATAAGTGCGGCTAGCCGACTCGAAATTCGGTTCGTCGTTTGCATGGGATTGTGCACTCATTCGGACGATGATCTAAGGACGATAGCAAAGTTATTCCTCGACGCGCCTGATCGCAGTTCCTTCTTCGTGAAAGACCTATTTGTGCTGAAGAGCGGTGGTTGGTCGGTTGTCCGTGTCCATAAGTAGTATACGAGCTTCTGTGTCGTCTTCGTCTTCGTCATCTGATAGCCCAAAGATACCATGATTGTGTTCAGTTTGTCGCCGTCCAGATAGCGGGAGTTCGAAACACATGGTGCAGGTAAGACGAGAAAGAGACTTGGGAAATATGACTTCAGCCCTGCGTCCATGTCCTCTCTGGCGCCTGACGGCTCATGGAGGAAGTCGAGAGTACGAAGGAGCATGTCACCTCTACCTTTGGGCTCCGGGACAAAGTTCAGAACCAATGAAAGGCTAATGATGTCGAAGCGTTCGGACTGGTCTTGCGGTAGTGGTCGTTCCATGAAGTCTTGTTGCAATATTCCCTCTCCTTGGCTGTTCAGATCGATGCGCGTGATGTCGAAGTAGCCACTGCGTGAACACTCGTTTGTCGTGCTCAAAGCTCCCACCTCGAGCATTCGTAGGCGCTGCGGTGGCTCCGAATCCGAACCTATGATAGCCTTCAACTTGTCTTCGATAGGCTTCAACCAGTCCAGCAGTAACTTCGAGCTGTCTCCTCCACGGTCAGTTCTCTGCCCCTGAAGACTGGCTTGTTGATATCTCTCGATTCCTCCTAGCCCAGCTATTTCAGCCTCCAATGCTACTTCTGTAGCTTTGTCGCCAAGTTTCGCTGCCTGCGTCTTCCTTTTTTCCAACGTATGAATCTGGTTGATGAGTGTCCTGGTGGCCTTCCGTGAGATAGACTTGGGCTTCTGCAGGATTGGCGGCCGGCCAGCGGTAAGGTTGAGCTTCGACCTTTTCTTCTTATTGAGGCCCATACTGGAACCTCGGACCTGCGTAAATGGAATTATCTCCAGAGGTGGCATAAAGTAGGGTTGATGAAGTGTTTTTGACTTGAAGTTGACGTGAGCTGCATTGACGCCCGGGGTAGAAAGATGGACAGACTAGCGGCGCTAAAAATTACCAGCCGGCCACCAGCTGGGAATCAGACGCTTAGGGCTGCTCTGCCTACCCGATTAGATTTGCATCTCAAACTTTTACTTCATTAGTTTACCCAGCGACCGACAACACCCTTCACTCCACGACACCCGAATTCAACGACGCATTCCTCCCGCAGAGAATTCGAGATGGCTCCTTCCAAGACAGGTTCGACACCCTGAACGATCCACGGTTTCCAAAGAATTCGCTCGAAATGATGTTGCCGGCGCTTCAAACCTGAGGGCGAGGCGAGGCGTGGTGTCTCCGACCGTGGACAGACAAGAGCCCGACCGCACGACCGACTCCTCAGGCGACGATGCATTCCAGCAGCAGCAGATTTTGCGAGTTCTTTCACCGAGGAAAGGGCGATTGCTGATGCGTCATTCTACCAATAGGTACTTCCAAGGGCAAGGCCGGCTCCAAGCAGGCCAAGGACGCCGCCAAGGCTGCCCTGAAGGGTGTAAGTAAAAACTCTGGGCTTCGTCGCAGGGCATCCGCTTTGTGGCAGCCACGCTATCAGCATTGCATAGATTATCGGTTGCTAAGACGACCATCCACAGGTTCACGGCCACCGCAAGAACAAGGTCAGGACCACGACCACCTTCCACCGTCCCAAGACCCTGTCTCTGGCGCGCAACCCCAAGTACCAGCGCAAGTCGATCCACCACGAGCCCCGCCTCGATGAGCACAAGATCATCATCCACCCTCTTAACACCGAGAGTGCCATGAAGAAGATCGAGGAGAACAACACCCTCGTCTTCATTGTCGACATCAAGGCCAACAAGGCCCAGATCAAGACTTCCCTCAAGAAGCTCTACGACATTGACACCGTCAAGATCAACACCCTGGTCCGGTATGATTACAAAAGCCCCAGATTCAGAGAAGGACCAGCTACTAACATTCTACTCTAGCCCCGACGGTTCCAAGAAGGCCTACGCTCGCCTCACCCCTGACGTCGATGCTCTTGACATCGCCGCCACCAAGTTGGCCCTTGTCTAAGCTTGTTTTGGGAAGTGGTCGTTTACGATGATTTGGGAGGATCTGCGGATACCACAAAAAGGGAATGGATTCGGGAATCAACCGGCGTCAACGGTTTCTAAAGGGTATACCAATTGAATGAGATGACACGTCCACATCCTCCCATATCAAACGCATCCATTTCTGGCATTGTTGCCAGTCCGTGCCTTCAGTAAACTCAGTATTTCAATGTTGTCTATAATGCAAAACGCCAACCACATCGTGAGCAGATATTCGTCTGTATGTGTTTGCCTTGCCTGCCTATGTAGTCTAGGATTGTTCGTAAATCGTCCCGGCAAGATCGGTTTTTAAGAGTATCCAGGTGATGTCCCAAATACCCGTCCCCCCCCCCCCCCATTCGTCCATTTCAATTTCAGCCCTGGCGCATACTCTGCAGATGCTTCACGGACGACATGCTGACGTCCATGAAGCGGTCGACACAGTTGGCCAAGCATGGCTCCTCGTTCTTCTCCAGTCGGTTGCTCTTGATGGCGCTCGTCACGCACTTCTTGAAGCACATCTCGGTCAAGTCGTGGGACTCTATTTCGTACAATGTGTCAGCCTGCTGGCAGCGCACACACAAAGGGTCAAGTTGGAAAATCAAGAGGATGGTCGCGTACGAGCGTGTATCCTGGTGCGCTGCTGCTCATTCTGGATGAACTGGCGGAGCTCCTGCTTGTCCTTCTCCGTGAGGGAGTTGAGGTCTGCTTGGTCGATCGAGGGGCCGTCCATGTTGTCCGAAGGTGGCTGGTCTGAGAATGGGTTTCTGGGGGGGTATTAGTGTAGGGGTGTGGTGCTTGATCGAGGTGTTGAAGCTTTTAATTGAAGTTTGGCTCCCCATGACGCTCAGAATCTTTACTCAGCTTTGCGCCGGCCAATCAGATTCTTCCCGCATAGAAACCTGAACCCACCACTTCTTGAACGTCCTCCCATCGATGACTTCGGACTCCACCAAGACGGAAAGACGCCCCTTCTTTCCATACTATTCAAGTATTTAGGTCTCCTGGGTTTATTATTCGTAGAAATGTTTTCCTTTCTGAAGGAACATATGTGCAACCCCACTATTTAACCAAAATTTTCGAATTGCTGTCCCTCGCTTTCTCTGCCCGGCCTTTCACGTGTTCTCCATCGCAACCTCATTGTTTTGGCACTGCCCCGGAGTACTGGCTACGGAATTCGAACATATCAAGCTTGGCTCCTATGCTCCAACTCGCTGCTTACACTAAGCTGGAAGGCCTCACATTCCATCATACTTTCAATGTCAAACTGTTGCCTTGCATCCCACGGGTGAGTGGGAACTCGGACGACCAATTGAGCACGAGTGCATCGTATGCAGAGATATTGAATGCCTAGGTGCTTGAAGTGAAACAGTAGCTTACAACTAAGGTGGCAATTATTTCTACAGTCTTTCTCGAGCAGCTTGAGCCTCGGTCCCTTCAGCTTTATGGTAATGAGTCCTTGTTGAGCTGCAATTCTTTAGCATCTGTGATAACCTCCCGGTACAATGATCTTGCAAGACCCGAGGCACACATTGCATAGGATTTAGAATGAGTCCTTATCCTCAAGTTGATTTCGGGACTACCGTCGCCACCTCGAAAAGACCTCCAGTAATAAATCCTGCCAAGTGAAATTCCCATAGGAACACACATCCAGGGGGTGTTTGTTGGCCCGTCTCAAGTGCTCCAAAGCCATATCATGTCGAGATAATGGCCCTGTACATGACATTGAGTCTCTTTCCATGACCTACGCCCAGTTCTTGTGGCGACGAGTCTAAATTAGTGACAAGCGATAGCTAGGGACGGAGTATGTGTAAAGCACCCCAATGGTAAGGTAGTCGCCGGAAGCTATTGTTCCTCGGGAACAACCTTACCTGATCCCATTCCTCTTGTAGTCCTCGGCCGCGGTGGTCATCACGAAGGCAACTTCAAGGTCGCAGTTGCTTAACACTTCCAAGATTTCTGAGTTTCCTTGAGAATAGACAGCAGACAAATGTGTGTTGTGTTGCTCAGGCTTTCTATTGCCACCACCACGTAGTACATACCGAGTCTAGAGACCACGTGAGGCTCTTGTGGCTTGAACTTGGCCAACCAAATTGTTAGCGACTTCTACACCGATTATCGACAGCACTGAGGTGAGCTTACGCTACTGGCTGCTCACTAGTGTGTAGATGACACACCACTTTGCAGGCTTTCATACCGGAAGTGAAGTATAGCACGGCTGACCACGTGAGCCGACGACCAGGGCGCTTATGCCACCAAGACATATGCAACAATTTCACAATTGTAATAAGCACGACCATCCTCAGTTGGACGCCAAACGATTCTTTACCCGAATACATCGTCCTGTTACCCACAGTCGGAACATAATAGAGATAAGATCAAAATCACTGTCCACTCCAGTATCTTTCACCACTCCGAAAACCAAGCCCCTCGACCAACCCAATTACATACTAAGTAGGTGGTAGTAATTTCAAGCTTTCGAACCGCCAGGTTCCATAGCAAACAACAAAGACCAAGATGATTCAGATATGCCCATGTTGTTCCAGGGACATGCACAACGACCTGGGGCAGATGTACCCCAAGTACCGCTCCATGTGCAACGTATGCCACTAGAGCTGGCATGCTCATTCTCTGCGTTGCGAGCATAGGCCCTGTCGCATCTCGGACTGTAGTACGGAGGCGAGGCC
Source organism: Cytospora paraplurivora (assembly GCA_021272945.2). Lineage (NCBI taxonomy): Eukaryota > Fungi > Ascomycota > Sordariomycetes > Diaporthales > Cytosporaceae > Cytospora > Cytospora paraplurivora. The sequence continues at coordinate 401,767 of JAJSPL020000031.1, forward strand.
TCAAGTGCTCGCTTCGCCAGCAACGACGAGTTCCTTCGGCACTTCAACAAGTGTCATGCTCCGCGCGGAGGCAGCGTTGATCACACTTATTAGGATGATTTTGATGGGTACGACGGTTATGCGATGCGACTATATGAAGTGATACTTTCTGAGAAGCCCTGTTGGTTGGTCATGCCTTTGAAGCTGCTGCGTGTGTGGCTGGGAAAGATTGGCAAAGGGTTGCCTGGGACAAGAGGGCCCAGTTCGCAATCGAGGTCATTCTCAACTATAAGTTTTCTCTTGAATTGCTTGTAATTCAACATGTTCGACAGATTCGATGTCTCTATTGATGTGGTTGTGAGCGCCTGAGAGCCAAGGACTCAGAATGAAAGCCCGGTGCACTTGCCTCTTCCAGCTGTCGGACCAGGTGAGCCAAGCAAGATAGATCATGGAACAGCTGCATCTTATTGTAGGTTGGGGGGGGGGGGTTGTGTGAGGACAGTTGATGCGGCCTGGCTACAGAGCTTACCAAAGGTTACGACTGAGTCTAACTCCTAAGGTGGTGCGTTGGAGTATATCTAGGTAAATCACCCTAGTAAGGCATGTGACCTGGAGCACACTCTATTCTGTGGCTTTAGCTTCTCAGAGTTTATATAAACGGGCGACAGATCGTCTGTTAAAACTTGTATGAGGTTGGTTCCAGGCCTGCAGGCGTTCTCACTAGGGCTGCTGAAGGCCGCACAGAGGCAGCATGAAAAGGGGTGGGAGCTATATAATGCAACACATCCCAAGGTTATCGCCCTTGATTAGGCAAACCCACAGAGTCGTTGCTGTTGTACAGACCAGCGGCGTCCACGAAGGAGTGTTTCCTATACGCTGCCTTTATGCCTGCAGAAGCAAATCACATTCAACACGAGGAGTGGCCCTAGATATGAGATGCTCGTGAACGATGAGCTGTAGTTTTTATTAATAGTCATTACTGTTTTTGCCTTGAAGCTGCCGCCCGCGTCTCATTCTCCTCTCCACATCCTTTTTCGGTAATACCGCTGGCGCGACATAACAGATGCTTGCCGTTGATATGCAGAAATGAGTGTGAAGGACTGTATTAGCCATGGCGCCAGTGAAGCCCCCTATACACCACCCTGGCCGCCTATTTACAACCTGGACTACTGAGCTTTCTCACTCTGCTCCCCTTAGATGAACACACGGGTCACGTTGACCGCCGTGCAGGTCGGGTTTACGGGCTTGCCGCTGGTGACCCATGCAAGGGCGTTGTAGTAGTAGCCAGTAGCGTACGTATAGCACGTGTACCACTATGAAGAACATCGTCAGCGAGCTGGTCAGTCCAGGGACCTAGTCGGGAGACTTACGTGGTACAGAGGCTCTTGGGTCACCGCTGTAGGGTATACGCCAGGTACGAAGGTGCTCTCGTCATAGCTTCCGGAGTAGATGAACAGCTTGTCGTCCTCGTCGAAGCCGACGTAGTCGGAGCTGGTTGATGGCTCAAACAGGGGGACGGCGAGGTTGGAATAAAGGGTCTGGCTGAGCTGCAACCCCTCGCTGACGTTTATGGAGCCTACTGGGAGTTCCCAGACCAGGGGTCCCGTCTCGTAGTCACCCCCAGCGCTCGTCGAGACGTTCAGCTTGAAGGTACCATAGTTGCTTGTGGGGACGTCCGTGCCGGACAGGCAGAGCTGCTCGATGGCGGCGCCAGCATGGCACGCACCAAGATACTGGCCCGTGACGTTGGCAGTGCTACCGGTGACCTTCAGGACGAAGGGGGCAGAGGTGTTGAAGTCCTGGGCCGATACCAAGGAGACGGTAAGAGCCGCGAGGGCGGATAGCATAAACTTCATGTTGATGGTGATGACGTCAAATTCTGAGCTGAAAGAGGGAGGAGGAGGAGGAGGAGGATGGAAATCCTAATTGGGTTCAGGGCTGATGGAGAATGCGGACAGTTATAGAGATTGTGAATGTCTCGGCAATCCGATGATCTCAACGAACGATGATCGACGGTGGAGCAAAGACGTCGAACCCAACTGAACCGTTGTGGAGAGAGAGGCGGGACGTTGCATTTTTATACACTACAAGCGCGATGATACCCACAATATGGAACCAGGCCTTGCCAGGTCTCCTGGAGCTCACCGTGATTCCTGCCGTGTCAGAGCTAAGATGGCCCCGTTTCCCAGCCGTGCCACTCCGTGACGTGATGGGAGGTGAGCAGCTGCCGCGAAAGAGCTTGATGAACGGAGCGAGACGGCTTGCGCAGTCGTCAAGGTTAGCGACCTGCCGCTACCGCTGCCTCGGTGGGTGGCGAGGAGGAACACTGGCCCTCACCAAGCGCCGTTAGTCCTTTCCAAGCCTATATCGCAGACTAGGTACTGGAGCTGCAAGCTCCCGCAGCGTTTTGACTTAAAATCAAGACTTATAACGAGCGAGAGACACCAAGAGCCTGGCTTGTCTTCTCAGCCCCTTTTCAGGGTCCAGGCTCCACGGATTTGGAGGGCACGATCTGGCATGCAAATTGGCGGCTGAATCAGGAGTTCCAAAAGTGCATCATGTCGTGCGTGTCATGCGTTAGATACACGAAGGAGTGCGCGTTCGTGTCTGCCGTGCCGTTGGGATTGTAGGGATGTTGTGAGATCAGCGGGTCTCGTGATGATCTCTCCTTCGGGGAAACCTTGGAGAGAGGGGCCCAAGACGCCACAGAAAAACCCTCCTGCCGCCGTCATGGCTGCATGGCCGCATGGTTGTATGTTCTTCGTGCCGGCAGGCCGACAAGGTCTTGTTAGCTGCGGCACAGTACGGCATAGTCCGTATTAAAATGTCCACGTAGGCAAGATGTGGACAACCTTTGTGCGTGTGGGCGAGTAGGTAGGTACCGATCCTTCTCCTCTCTCGAGCTCGTATTACATGGTTAGTTGCATCGGTTGAGCTTATTTTTAAGCTTTTCTCGTCTGATGGGTCACGTATAAGCATCAGATGATGTGTAGACTGCATGAATATGCCCGAGCATGGTGATAGGCAGGATGCAAAGTATGTAAGCAGGTGTGATCCAGAAGAGGAGGCTGCCGAAAGCCGAACACTGTGGTCCTCCCTGTATGGGAAAATCAAAACGGACGGACAGGATGCAGATTGTGATGATGACGGCAGCAAGAGATTCGGCCATGGTGGATGTTGCAGGGAAAGACACTCGCCGGCTCATACAAACCGGTTCCGAGCTCCGAGTGAAGAAGTGGCAGTCCTGGTCCCCCCTGCTACCACTCAAAGATGTCTCGAACAAGAGGTTTCCATTACAGAGTGGCTGAACTCCCCATATTGGACTATCCTGAAGTAATAGCAACGATGTTGGGAAACAATGCGGTACCTAGAGCATGAACAGTACGCCGGATGCCACTTGTCCGGACTCGGAAAGTAGCTAGGGAGCTCATATGATGAGGAATAGTGTCCGCAAGTGAAGAGCAGAAGAACCAAAGCTCTGATGGTGACCCAGATGGAGTTCTTCGGCAGAGTAGTCGAGAATATTCTGTTATGTCCCGTCCTCGTTCTCGCAGCCAGAATCCCTGTCGGAACTGCACGGACCGGCCGAGCCGTTGCCAGGGCTGCCAGGTGCCAGGTGCCAGGCACTGGTATTGCAGGGGGTCCTGCAGACTTTAGGTAGGATAATCCCCACCGCCGGCAGGGCCCAAATCCACTCTAACTCACTGTAGTAATTGTACTCAAAATGCTCCAGAACAGCCCTAGTCACGTCAATGCATCTACCTGGGCATGGATGCAGGACGCTGTAACTAAGCTCGAATAGGTCATCCTTCAACTGGATATTGGAGGGCCGGGGACCCACTCCCAGCCTCGTTTGTTTACAGCGGCTATCGATCAAATGTTACACACAGCTCAACCCCCGAGCAAGGCCACGAAATTCCCTCTTTCGTGCGCCCGTTGAGAGCAAACACGCAGACACGATGGCTTCGAAGCAGACCATTAGTATCGGTATATCCACACAGCAGTAAGGTTTTCGATGTTGCACGTGCAGCAGTGCAGGTAGCGGAGCCAGGGCGAAAGCCACTTTACAAACTTTACCCCGCCGCCTCACTTACAACCTGCGCTTATACCGTTTTCGCCCTGCAGTAGTTGGGGAGTTGTCTGGGCGACCACCGCACATCTGATCCGATACGCATGCAGTGCTGTACCTACCTACCGTATTACCGGCATTCCACACAATCGCATTCTCGGTTCTTACTTACCACCTTCCATTCCAGCCTTATCTGCAGTTGCAGTCCCCAGTTGCCTGATACATAGTGCACATGCCTGCTTGACGGGACCTCTCCACATGGTCTCAGCCTGGTCTTAGAACGACTGGCGAACTGTAACACTCTCGCCTTGCTGCGAGAAGAGGAGCCCCAGCTGGCGGATCGCCAACATGGCGCCGCTCGACGACATGTCGGACCCGGGCACAGCGTCCTACGACTCGGACACCATGACCGTCGGCGATGGGACATGGGACTTCACCAAGAATGACTTCCTCCTACCCAACCTTGTGGGTCTGAACTTCGACACCATGCAGTACAATGGTATGTGCCCAACGCGTGTCGATGCGCTGCCAACGCATTCTCTCCCCAGTCCAAGGCATCAAATGCTAATATGGCTTGCATACTCGCCTATTAGGCATGGGTAATCGCTTTGCGACTATGCCGCAATACCACTCACTCGTCAAGGCGCATGGCATAATAGCCGTCATCGTCTTCCTCTTCATCGTTCCCATAGCCATCTTCTATGCCCGATTCTACACCCGTCGGCCAGGCTACGCCGTCCGATATCACGCATACCTCAATATTGCTGCCGTCCTCTTGACGACTGCCGCCTTCGTCCTCGGCTGGTTCGCCGTCGGTCCGAAGCGGAGCTTGACCAATCCCCACCATGGCATCGGCGTTGCCATATACACGCTGATCCTTGTGCAAATCATTGGCGGGCGACTCATCAAGAACATCAGAGGACGGTCGCTGAGGGTCATGCTGCACCAGTGGTTCGGACGAGCCATAGCTCTGTTGGGTATCATTCAGGTTCCCCTGGGCCTCACGCTTTATGGCTCTCCCAAGTATACCTTCGTCCTGTTTGCGGTGTGGATGGCCTTTCTGATGTTCTTGTACTTCATATTCGAGTACCGGGCGGATGACCGACCAGACTATGTCGTCCGCGACGGAAGGTCAGAAGTTGTGCGGAGGGAGCGCAAGTCCGGTGGCGGGACGCTTGGCTGGCTAGGGCCCCTTGCACTGGCCGGTGCTGCCTGGGCTTTGCTACGCGGTGGTGATGGAGAGAGGTCGCGAAATAGGAGCCGGAGTCGATCACGCGTGACCAGGGTTTCGAGCCGGAGCCGGAGCCGAAGCCGCCCACCCGAGGTTATCCCATCCCGCCATCAGAGCTACGTCGACGAGGAGAAGTTCAGCGACAGATATAGCGAGAGACCGAGAAGTAACACTGGCGGTGGCTTCATGCACAAGGCTCTTGGTGTCGGCGCTGGGCTTGGTGCTGCTGCTCTCATCTCCCGCATGATGGGCAAGAGGGAGCCTAGGAGGGACGATGAGGAATACTCGGCTGTGTCGACCGACACACCCAGCAGGACACGTCGATCGAGGTCGGGCAGGCGGCATGGTGGTACGGTCGTGACTGACTATAGCGAAGAGAGCGAGGAATACCACGGAGGAGGCCGAAGGTCGCCGCTGCTCCCTGGCCCGGGTCGCCCATCGACGATGGCAGCCGCTATGAGTGCAGCCGAGGCTCGACCGGCAGCTTCGAGGCCAGCAAGGCCGATCACCCCTGAACCATCGCATTACCGGGGTGAATCGATGATGGAAAGCACTTTGGAGTCTGATTATTCATCCTACGTCAGCCCATCGAGGCGTAGCCCCATCAAGAGCCGCTCAAGTCAGAGTCGCTCAGAAGTTACTCCAGTTCAGAAGGGTCTCTTGGCAGGGGTTGGCCTTGGATGGTTCGCGAAGAAGATGCGTGATCGGAGAGAGAGCAAAGAGCAGGAGAGGATGAGAGCCGAGGAGGAGGACAGGCGAGCAGGGCGACAAAGCCCGAGATATACAGGAGATGGCTATTCAACGCCACCACGAAGGAGGGACTCGCACCATGTACCGGTGCGGCCGGCCGATTCAAGAACTGGGACATCAATGTCACATATAACTGAGGAGGAGTCGTCGCTTATTGAGCCACGACCAATCTCAGGCTATGAGGCACACCCGCCCCTGGAACCTCTACCAACAGGAGGCTACCGGGAACCGGCAACAGCATCGAGACCTGCACCCCCACCCATGGGACGATATGCACCAGCGGGCAACACATCACATTCCCGCACACAACCTGGCAACAACGTTTCGGAGCCGACAGCGATGCCCCCGATGCCAGAAGACCCGCGGGGCATATTAGCAGGAGCAAGAAGCTCAGAGAGTGACTCGTACGTGTCACGGAGGGACAAACGGCGCTCCGAAAGCCGAAATAGAGCCGGTCAAAACGCGGCGGACGCAGCCGCAGCCACGGCTGGTATGCTCGCCGCCGAAGAGGAGGCACAGAGAAGAGCGGAGCGTGGAAGCAGCACCTCGCGCGAGAGGAGACCGGTGAGCGTCAAGGTCAAGGTCCACGACGACAAAGACCGGAACGTCACACTGCGGCGCCTCACCGAGGAGGAGACACTCGCAGCCCGGCGAGCGCGGAGACGACGCAACGACTCCGCCAGCAGCCTGTCCGGCAGCGAGGCAGCAGGGGGGTCCCGCCCACGCTACAGACGCGAACAGGACGCGCGGAGGGCGGCAGAGGAATCGGCCGAGAGCGCGGTAGAAGAGCAACTGGCGCCCTTGTCGCCACCGGCACCTGCCTTCGCCGGCGGCAGGAGACCTAAGGACTCGGCCTATTACTCGGGACAGCCGCCGCAGCAGCCGCAGCAACAGAGCGGTCCCGCGGGCGGGCCGATGTCCAGTCTGGGCAGCTTCACCAGTCCTGATAGCCACGGGACTTGGAGCGGCATGAGTCCCATCGGTACTGCCGGGCCGGGGGCGCCGGGACCGAGTGAGGCGAGCGCGGCGGCCTCGGCCTCAGCATCGGCGGCGGATAGGAGGAGGCGGCGGAGGCTGGAGAGGAGAGACGGACGTGCGGCAGCCGGTGCAACTGGGACGGTCGACTTCACATGATGGGAAGGGAGATTCTGAAAGTTCATCACGATGATTGCCATTGTTCTCATGCATTTCGAATCTCGGCATATGGGGGCATATGGATGCCAACCTGCCTGGCGTTCTAGGTCCATTTGGCTATTTGCAAAGATGATAACGGCCGGTCATGAAGCGGAGATGAAAATCAAGGTTCGTTTTTGATGTTTTAGGGGAGGGTTCTCATATACCAATTCCCTGAAGGGCCCAATAGGAGGGCTTTCAATGGATTATGCTTGGGGATATTATGAACAGACGAACATGATGATGGAGGAGATATCCAGAAGGAAGGGTACTTTTTTGGTGTGCCAATTTGTAATAAAAATAATTTCGGAATCAGCAAGTTCTTCTACGGTTCCGTAGGGTTCAGTCCCTAGAAAATTGAACCGGTACCAGTACCACCGACAACAAAGGAAAGGAAAGGAAAAACAAGGAGAGAAAATGGGAAGGAGAAGAAGGTTGAGCATGGGCGGGTCTAGTTGGGTACAAGGACCAGGGTTCAATGCTCAGGGTTCAGGATTCAGGGTTCAGGGTTCAGGAGAGACTTGCGGCAGCTAGTCAATTCGGCGTGGCGGATCCTCTTCAAGGAAATTTCTCAACCCAATCGAGCTGAGGTCTCGAGTCGAGAGCTCACCCACCAAACTTGTCAGTCGTTCTGGTCGCCTTGCGCAAACAGCGATAGCGATGCGCCCTTCTGTTCCATGATGGTTTTAACTTGTGTGTGTTGAGCCTTTAACACTTTTTCCTTGAAACTCAACAATTCGGTGAGGAACAGACCAGAGATTGTTTGAGGTCGCCTCTTCCTACTCTTACTCTTCATCTTCTTGATCACCTCAACCGCCCTCGACCGAATCCTCTCATTACCACGAAGCGATTGCTCAGCCCAGACAACGTAAACACCGGCAGCCATGTCGACGACTATCGCCCATGGCCAGTATCCCCAGAAGCGGCCCAATGGCCTTGTCCGTGGCTCCTCTGCCATGGTCATGGGTCTCACCGGGGTCTTGTCCAAGGGATTTCTGAATGGGCTAAACGATCTCGAGGTCATTGGGATGGACAACTTCATGGAGTTATTGGAAAGCCGAGCAGACCCTTTCCAGAGGGAGAAAGGTCTCATCACTGGTACAGCAACCACACAGACTCTCATCCCACCTCATTTCACCTCATGCTAAATTGTAGAAACATGAAAAATAGTCAGCAATCACATATCAGTGTAAGTAATGCGCCCTCAACCCCCCCCCCCCCCCCCACCCCCAGACCCGAGTAACAGGACCATCCCCACCGTCTCACACTACCTCACCAGCATGGACGACCCCCTGATGTGGGGTGTCCTCCCCCTCCGCTACGCCTTCCAGCCCTGGCTCCTCCGCTGGGGCCTGGGCGCCCACGACATATGTTTCAAGAACAAGGCCTTCAGCACCTTCTTCACCCTCGGCCAGGTCCTCCCCATCCACCGCAACAAGCACTCGGAGCACGCGGGGCTCTTCCAGCCCAGCATGACCCAGGCCATCCGCCTCCTGTCCGCGTACCCCTTCAGGGTGACTGGCGAGCACCAGCAGCAGCAGAACCAGCACCAGCAGCACGAGAAGACGGCATCAGCACAGTCATCGCTCCTGCATGACCTCCTCCGCGACCCCTTCACCGAAGGCAGCCTGACGTACAGCACCACGGGGCGGGACGTCCACACGGCGCCCTCGGCCTACCTGTCGAACCGGCACTCGTGGGTGCACATCTTCCCGGAGGGCCTCGTCCACCAGCAGCACCCGGACCGGCACCTGCGGTACTTCAAGTGGGGCGTCGCGCGGCTCATCCTCGAGGCCGAGCCCGCCATGCCGGACCTCGTGCCCATGTTCATCGACGGCACCATCGACGTCATGGACGAGAGGCGGGGGTTCCCCCGCGCCGTGCCCAGGCCCTTCAAAAAGGTCCGCGTCGCCTTCGGCGACAGGGTCGACATGGACGCCACCTTCGGCGACCTGCGGGCCCGCTGGAAGGCCCTCGTGCAGAAGGCCGCCGACGCCAGGGAGGCCGAGATCACCGCCGCCGAGAGGCTGATCGACGAGGAGGAGCAGCGGCGGCGGCGGCGCGAGGGCGAGGGGGCGGCGCGGGGGGCCCGCAGGCCGAAGCCGGCGGTGGACCCGGGGAGGACGGGTATCGTCGCGCCGCTGCCCAAGAAGGTGGTTACCTCCGTCAGGAAGCCCGACGTCCTGCGCGTGGGCGAGCTGCCGGAGGAGCTCAAGCACTCGAGGGAGGCCGAGGAGATCAGGATCGAGGTCGCGTTCCGGGTCAGGGAGGAGGTGCTCAAGGTGCGCAGGAGCCTGGGGTACCCGGATGAGGACCCCGCCTGGGGCTTCGGGCGCGCCGAGACCTGGGCCAAGGACCCCAAGGACACCAAGAGGAGCCCCGTCGACGGTAGCGTCGAGAAGCCGAGCACTTGAGCTTGAGCTTGAGCCTGAGCCTGAGCATCACGCGGCGTATGGGGGATTGGTTGGGCGTGTAAGATATCCAAAACCGAAGAGAAAGGAAAACAAAAAAAGAAGAAGCAGAAGATATCCAGGGACTGTATATACTGTATAACATTTGGTCACACCATGTCTCCGTCCTCGGGTCTACGACCCACGTTCTCCGGCTTTCGTGATTCTCGTGCGAGTACCCAAGAGACACCGCTCAATTTCGATTCTATGTGTGCCTTCGGTATCACAAGCAATTGGGCAGCAAAACCAGTGAGGTTCATATATCATCAGACAGGAGACAGGTGAACCATTGGGATCCCGTACATGAAACAGGCTTTGCCCCAAACCAGCGTCATTGACCGTGTTATAGCGAGACTGGAGTCTGTCAGCAGTTATTCTCTTCCCACGGACCTCGACAGCAGAAGCCTGAAAGTCACCAGCGGCTTTTTCAATTTTTCGAGATATATCGTTTACTACTTCTATTGGCCGAGTTACTATTCGATAATACAATCTTGTAGAGCGCTGACAGGGGTCCCGGGGGGGCGTTGTGGGGTCGAGAATCTTCGTCTGTTCGTCCTCTACCGCCTAGGAGGAAAGCGAGACTAATACCAAAACGCGCTCCTGTGCCTTCAATTCCAAATGAATATACCATACCATGATGCGATTTTTATATCCGGCGCATCCCCTTTGCCCTTACAGACTGGGTTGGGACGTGAGACTGCGTAACTAGACAGAGGTTTTGTGGCCCGCCTTTTGTGCAAATGCCCATACGCTTGACCAGAACTCCGTACCAAACAGATGCGAAAAGCTGTCCATGGGGTACAAATCAAACGTGTCCTCCTCGCTCGTCCTCGTTCTCTTCGATCTTTAGGACCACTTCTGCGTCGGATCTGTCCAGACCGGCTCTGTGGCTCTTCAACACCTCCGCCAGACTCTTCACATGCAACATACCAAGCTCTCCCCACGCAGTCTCCATGGTATCCAAGGCCCACCGCCAGACATCATATGGCACACCAGGCGCACAGGCGGCAACCTGGAGCTGGAACATGAGATGTGGTATCCCTACCGCACCTGCTCCCGCACCCCCATGTGTCTGGATAATATCCAAGTGCTCCCGCGTAAGCCGGGGGTGTTTGTAGTGCGTCGGTGAGGATGTGAGCACGTCGACCGCTAGCCGCTGGATGGTATAATGTATCTTGTCTAGTTGGATTGGGGATACGACACGCGTGGCAGAGGCCGGGTATCGCTCGACAAACTCGATTATCTTCTGACACGTGAGGAGCCTGGCCCAACGGAAGTGGTTCCAGATCCGCGATGTCCACACGTCGCAATAGCGGTGGTATTGGTTACGGAAGACAGCTTCAGCGGGTAGCGCCGGATGACGGTGTACCTTGTATAGCCATTTTCCTTGCTGTGACGCCTCCCATTGCTCCATTGCGAGATCAATCGAGAGAAGCTGGCGTATGATGCCTCCTGTAGACTCCCGCCCGTCGGTGAATGCCGTGGTACGAATAGTGACATTGACTTGTGCGAATCGTGCTATGAGGTGTACTAGGTCTGCTCCTGGCTTCTCGTCAGGTGGGAGGAAGCCGGAAGATGAGCTGTCTGCAATCCACTGGAAGATCTTGTCAGGCAGGTCAAGTCCCCCTGAGATGCATGGGACGAGCTTGTCAGATGGTCAGTTCGGCGCCAGATGGAGATAGATACTGAGAGGTACGCACCAACGAGTAACACAGCTGCAGCAGGCCTCTTATTCCCATCGCAGGGACCGAACGGATGGGTATGGCGGACTTGATCAGTGCCATACAGCCCACCAGGTGGACTCTAACGTTCTGGTGGGATTCGTGGGTCATATGAACGCACTGAGTCGACTGTCAGCGAATGTCCCTGGGGCTAGTCCCTTGAACCTTGTTGTTTGACGCCTTTACCTGGAACAATGCGAGCATTATGGTCGCTCTGATGGCCGCATCCAGGTTCTTCAACGGATCATTCAATGCCTTATTCGTGCACTTCAGAGCTTCGCAGTACATGAGTTCCGACTGGTACTGTAATTTCTTGTCATCGTTTCGATTCCCCAACCCGGCCAGACCCAATGCAGCCATCGTGGCTTGAGATGCCGGGTTATGAAACCATGGTTCACTACTGAGGTCCTCTCCTCTCCTAGCCTCGTCTGGGTACCCAAGGATGTAGTGATGGACATAGAACGATACTCCCAGGTCGGTTGGGTTTGTGTCAATAGGTGGACTCAGTGCTAATAAATCCAAGCCACTATCTCGGAGCGATTCGTCTGATCGAGAAGTCGAAGTAGTCACCGGCGAAGAACCGTCCCGAATGATGTGGGGCGTTTTAGTTGATATAGGTGATGAGGATACTACCGAATCGGGAGGTGACGGTATTGACAACGTCGCGGAGGTCGCTATCGATGCTATTGATGGTGCTCTCTTGGTCCTGACCGTGGTACTCTTGCGAGTGTTACTGGAAGATAGCGACGATGCAGATGACGAGGCTTCGCCCACGCCCCAGGATGCTCTCACCCTTTTCTCTACCTTTACTGTCTCATCCCTGAACATCAGAGAAAGTTGGTCTCTGTAACCTGGGCAATCTTTCGAAAGCCTAACGCATTGTGTGCACTCTGGCTGACGCCTGTCGCACTGTATCCACAAGTCAGCGGCTGTACACCTGACGGCTGTAGCTGCGGCTACCACTTGGCTTAGTCGAGCAATTTTTCATCGCGGGCAGGCGAACAGCAGCAGGCTCTAGTTCGCCATCCTTGCTTAATGTTGAAGCATGAGGGAAGCATGAGTAAACCCGACAAGAATATGGCGGGCCAATCGGTATCATGAACAACCGCAAGCGAAGACCGCAAAGGTCTTCGAAAGGGCAGCCAAATGGGGAGGTTGGGCGGACAGAAAGGCATATCCTTCACTGATGGGAAAGCGGTCTTTCCTAGCATTCGGTTATGCACGCCGAATTGTCGAACGGGTTCAAAAAAGCGGAGAGGCTTCCCGACCACGCCCGTTGGGGTGCGTCAAGGTCTCCGAGTAGGGCTCATAGTCAAACGTACCTTGATGCGCCGCTTACGACATGAACAGCAACCCAGGGAAGCCTTCCCACAATACACCATAGCTGATGAATTTCCTCTTGATCCTTTGGCAGTCGGATCTCGGGCGTACTCGGGCGTACTCGGGCGCAGGTATAAAGTGTGCGTACTATTGTACGGAAGGGTCCCCGGCGCTAGGGTACTTCTTGTTGAGGACGTTTGATGGATGCGCCCTGTGACCGCCTGGGAGACATCGTTAGAGGACTGTATCCCGCTTTTCCACTCATCCTCCTGCTCACAGACAAAGTGGTTCTAGAGGGTGACGTACCGAGAAGGAAGACAGAGGTCGGCCCGTCTGGTTGAAATGGAGAATTGAGAAGGATGAGTTGATTCGTGCAGGCTCGGAATATGACCGTCAATGATAGTTAACTCAGGTTGCTGGAAAGAGGTAATCGTGAGGCCAGAACCGCATATAAATTCTCGGCCGGCGGGTGACGGCCTTCATGACCTGTGCCTGCTCCTTGTGCCAGTGCTGCGACCGATGTGGGTCTGACGGGGGCCGAGGTGAAACTTTGGAACTAGTGAGCAGTGAGAGAGATGTTGCTTGGAAATCTCAATAGATTGCTGCTGTCGTGGGGGTGGCAGGATATGGATTTGTGGCTCTGTCCCTGTCTCTCCTTTTCCAACTGTTCGGTCAACAGCCCCAAAGGCAGGACGCCACGCTGCCTTATTTATCTCGACCAGCGAAAAAAAGATGTTCAAAGGGGACGACAAGTTCGGGTGGGTTGGCTGCATGGACAAAAATGGCACCAAAGTGGCAGGGCATGTGTGGTTGCTAGTAGTAGCAGCCCTGGAGAAGTAGTAGAGGAGGCTGAAGTATGTATGTACACTATCAGAAGACGTCTAGATCGCGGCATTGGAGTCGTCATTTCGATGCCGCGGAAAGAGTGGGTAAATTGGGGTTCTGAGCGATCCGCCCACCAACGGCTAGGCATTCCGAGGCCTACGTTCCAGTGCGCCTCAGGGAACTCCAGGGAAGGTCGAGGATTACGGGCACTGCTAGCAGTGTGTGCCGGTATCCACCATCCAGCTCCCCGATCACAACGAATGGAGACACAGCAGGTGCCACCGCAAGGAAGTCAGGGACAAGGGGGCAGGGATTCTATGGGAAGTTCCGCTATCCTTGGAGAATTGGAGGACTGTCCTCGAGCACTCGCCGTTTCTCGGACAGGGGGTCATCTAGCTACCTAGGTACCTAGGTAGGTACCTACCTGAGTACCTCAGTACTTTGGCACTTTGCCGTTTGGCTACTGCCGCAGGTGTATTACATAGCACGGATTGGTATCATGACTACCGCACAGGTACTACAGAGTACTGTCACGATAATGCACCTGAGCAAGTGCCAAGTTCCCTATCATGTTACCATATGCTGTATGCAAGCCCCTTTTGGCCGAGGTCAATATGATTGATCCAAGTGCTTGATAGATAACGGTCGGCGAATACCCTTTCCCTTGCTCTCACCTTGGTCTCTTGCCTCCCCCGTTCCTCTTTGCTGCCTCTGTTATTCCAGGATTCAGCCTCTCAGCCCTTCGGCTTGGTATGTACCTAACCACGCAAGCTACCTAGGTACCTAGGTACATACAGAGGCACTGTGTATAAAGCTCCGGTAACTCTTACCATCCCTCCAAGAACATGCTCAAAGGTGGCCACCCGGAAAATATTTCCCATTTCACAACCTTGCAAGTCATTCATCAGCGTCACCGTCAGAGGTGATGGGTTATATTGCTCCTCTGTTCCAGCACACCCTAGGAGCTGCTAACCTGGAACCTGGAAGGCCCATACACGCCCAGGTACCCCCCGACGCCGCCGCTTTCAAGTACTCCGCGAGTGTAGAGTCCCGGCCCGCTGTTATTTGTTGTCTCGACGTAATAGGATATTTCCTTATGCCATCGTGTCGAACTTCCAGGTTGTCGAAGACATCTTCCTCACCTGGGCAGTCCCTGCCAATAGGTCCACGTCCGAATGTTTGTAACCGTCGCTCGTCACTGGCTCTTGCCCTATGCATGGTGACAGGTCCTTGCATATCCCGTCGGCGTCTTGGTCAAAGGCATGGACCTAGGTTAGAGTCCATAAAGGCCTTCTGTTCTCGGGAGTCTCGAGCATAATTCGCCAGGGTTCGTACAGGTTAGATGATCGTCGCTCTAAAATCCTAGCCCGGCGGAATGGTCCAAGGCTACGACCTACCGAATCTCTGGTCCATCATACATACCACAGCGGGGCTTCAGCCCCCCGTTCGGTCATCCAGGCAAATTAACCACGTCGCACATGGTGCCGATCATTCGCACTCGCAAAGTAACCTATGAAGGAACTGGTGAATCAGTGGACCTCCCGCCTCGGCCAGTAGGGCCGGGAGGGACGCTGAGAGGAACTCTGCATGAAGGCATGGGATACGCCTACAGCCACGGCATGTACACAGTCTTGACAGTACGACCAGGAGCGGGGATGACTTGTCTTTTCCTCACCCTTGTATACGTTAAGTA
Source organism: Cytospora paraplurivora (assembly GCA_021272945.2). Lineage (NCBI taxonomy): Eukaryota > Fungi > Ascomycota > Sordariomycetes > Diaporthales > Cytosporaceae > Cytospora > Cytospora paraplurivora. The sequence goes on from JAJSPL020000031.1 coordinate 416,978, forward strand.
CTGTAAGTCCGTCCTTTGCCCATTCAAAAGTTCTATAAGCATATGTATTGGCCCCTCTGGGGTCGGCCTGGCTGGCGGATCGAAGGATCGATAGCTTGGTGGACATATACGGACTAGTACGGCGCTATCAGATGCTTACTTTTAAGTAGAACGTGGTAGACTCCAGGGCTACCAGACGGGGCGGTCTAGACTCTCTACGTGCTGTATTAGCGTATGTACCTAGGTATTTGATGCTTGTAACAGGGCGAATCAAACTGTATCCCACCAGGCTACTACTGCAACCTCTCGATCATCTCAATTTCAAGGCGGGTACAGTTTCCGTGTCTCAGCCCTGACGTAAACCGGTACATCATCACATGCTCTCCTCATGACAGACACTTCACCAAAACCTCAACATGCGTCAACGCGCCTGAGGGCCAAGTACAAGCTGCAGCTGCAGCTGTACGGAGTAGACGGGAGGAGGTAAGCCGTACTGACCAGGTCCTACCACGCCCCAATTAGCCGAATGCGAGCATTGCTCCGGATGGCGGGGAAGTGGAGTGTGCCGTCCCGGGGGATTAGCAACAGTGATTGTTCGGCCCATGATCCATCCGTTCTGCTCCGAGTGCACGATACCACTGGCCAACAAACGGGATGCAGGCTTGGGCAGTGAAGAGTAGGTAAGTCAGCGTCTGTTCTCAGGTGCGAGTTGCCGTTGGCAGTCTTCTCCCCACAGCGTGGGACCCACTGACTCCTTCTCTGTGGCTGCTTCGGTCGAGAAAGGGAGGGCCGATGCATAATAACAGGGTCGATAGCATTGAGCTGCGCAACCTCCCGAGCGTGGCCCAGGGACACGGGGCAGAAGACGACGGCGAGGCGTAGCTTTTCTTCATGGTATTGGATAATATTGGACGACAGCGTATAGGCTCGCGCAATGCAGCCAGATGCAATCGCCATCGAGCCGCTACAACCATGACAGAGTTCGGTTGAAGTCCACGGGCTGGCCGACCGAGGGACTCGAAACACTCGGCACCGAGTACAGCAATCCGGGAGAGCTGATCATGTCGTCCACACATGACCTCGTGGCGGCCAGGTATAGCTTCGTAAATGACCCCCATGGCCGACAACTCTTCCGGCTTTGTTTCTGGCCATGAGGGCGGGGAATGGAAGATTGCATATATGTACAAGAGGAGAAGGCCCCACTCTTTCTTCTCATTGCTTCTGTCCACATACGAACAATCATCCAGAGGTTTGAAATAGAGCCCCATCGTTGCAATTGCGGTCTTGTGTTCGATGACCTGGACGATTGCCGAGGATCTATAGACGGCAGGAGTTTCTCAACCCATACTCCCCCACATTGTATGGAAAGAGCGTCGAGAGTAGTCTCGGCTGCGCCAGAGACGACCCAATCCTTATACACGCGCTCTCCTCGTTTCCTTTTGACAAGGGTTTCCGGAAAGCCGGCGCAATCGCCCTTGCAAGCCTGAAAGCCAGTTGTTCCTGGACCAACAGCAGCTAGAACAGACCCGTGGGCCTTGGGATATCTTATCAGGTCGTCTCGAAAGCATTCATGGGAAGGAGATGGACCCTTCTATCTTTCCACTTAACCGTCGCTTAAGCCTCGGCTGGAAAGGAGTGGGGGGACTCCTCACCAGAGATCTGCGAGCAGAGCGCGTGAGTGGCACAAATTGTCTGCCTAAACGGAAACGACATCTCGATGTACCTCCCCGGCGGGGAAACAGTGTAAACTACTGTGAACAGCACCCAGGTGATGGCGTCGAAGCAGCACCGCCTGCACGCAGGCAATCATGTGAGTCACAGTCCTAGCCGGATGTTGGTCGTGACGAGGTCCTGTGTCTTCACATACACCGATCCGTGTATAGTGCTGCAGTCGGTCTTGCCCTCGCCGAATCTCAATCTTGGTATATGATCGAAATCTGGGTGGAGACAGTCAGTGATATGGCCCCCAAGTCACCGGGCAAAGATCTTCAGAAGTCAGCGATAAACCCACTTACAAGGGCCGGAGTTTAAGGAATGTATGGAGAAACAACTTCCACTGCGGGTGAGACTTCCGGCCAATGCCAGGTACCGGTACCAACTTCTCGCCAGGAACGGCATATTCTCGAACTCGACCACGAGGCGCCGACAGGTGGGTCAAAAGTAAGCAGCAAACAGGAAAGAGACCTCGGGAGAAGGCCGAAACTGACAACATGGATGGCCACATCAGTTAGGGTGATATCCTTGCCACGATGCAGCCTGTCAATGGCATCAATCTCCGTTGGGGTTGTCCCGGCAATCATGACAGCGCCGATGAACCGAATGAGCAGGGAGAGTGTATCGTAACCGGCGAAGAATGGAGTCAGTCACGATCATGAGATCGACAGCGAATCATCAGACGAGATGAGCTCTGGAGCCTTGCGACGGAGTAGCTTCCGAGTAGCCTATAGCATCCTTTACGTGATGGCTTGGTAGGGATGATATGGAACACTATGCGACTGAAGATGACATACCGATCCCGGTCATCAATACTGATACCAGCGCGATCAGGGTGTACTGATAGACGGCATTTGCTTCTAGAATGCAACATGGGTCGAAGCGATCCGCATCCTGTAGCCCTGTAACCAAAATAATATACTAGAAGATCGTCAGCTACTGCACTGCTCCATATACCACCGACCAACAAGCGCTGTGATCCGAGGTCACATACTAGCAATAGTGATGATCTTGAAGAACCAGATACAAGCCTCTGTGCTGGATCATCTGCAAGAGGTACACGGCCAGACGAACAACGAGCCAGGCGCACGTGGCGATGGCCACCCCATAAATGTTTCATTGGAGTAACAATCCTTGACAGCGCCGTGGGACTGGCGCCGCGAGACTGGCGCTGCGCTCAAGCAGAGAACATCTTGGCCTTCAGTACGCTTTGTGTACACCCGATATCTTGTTTCGTCCCATGTGTGCTGTCTGTGGGGTGATAAGTCGAGGTGACCTAGCATTGTCTTCACAGTCCATTGTCCTGGTACAAGAGGAAGACAGAAATCCGCCCGAATATCGATGTAAAAGTCTGGAGAAAAAAAGCAAACAGTGAAGAGTAACAAACTCTGAGGTAAGTCGTACAGGGGGATGGATGGGAGAGCACAGGTAGGTATAGGACGGTATAACAGGATATATGTTTCTGAAAAGGGCAGGTGCTTCGGGGACTGCTTCGGGAACTGGACGTGGAGTCTCTTCATCATGACAACTACAGGGCCTGCCTGGCAGAGCTTCCAAGAAGGAGGACGGGCGCCAAGAGGCTCCATGTTGACGAACAGTTGCAACGGTCAAGCAGGGCGGTCGATAGATCGCTCGCCCGTCCGATGCAACGGCATGCAAGAAGGAAAGGTACTACGCAGAACATAGTATAGCGTTGGATAGTTGCCCCCGGAATCGTAAGTGGTCGTCGGCCGGCTCCGGCTCCGGCTCCGGCTCTACAGCGCGATGAGATCAACTTAAGGCTCTGGGCACTGTCTTATAGTGTTCCCCAGTCAAGAGATCGAAGTCTTCGCAAGCCGTTAGGAACATGGGATCAAGTTGAAAGAACTTGAGACATGATGATTGCGTGTCAAGTTGGCAATGCCGAGGAGCAGTGCCGAGGATTATCTCGCTGCAGGACGATATTACTCGATAATGATTTGCTGCATCCGGACACCGAGTTAGGATTAGGGCTATATGTTTTTCCACAGAAGAAGCCAGGATGTGCACCTGCTGTTGTTGGATGTTGGTCCTAAGGTCGGTCCTCTCATAGTCGATGCCAAGCCGCCCCGGGCGGGAGTGACTTGCACGTGTAATATAGGCTGCTTGTGACCCTGATTGGCCTGCCGTACAGTCAGTCGTCCTCTGCATCGGGACCGGGACAGTCGCCCTGAACCCGTCAACGGGCATGAAGAGCATATGCGCATATGGAGAAAGACACATGGCCCTAGGAGTCTAGTAGGCCTGGACCCTTGCCCAATGCCACTGTCTGAGAGGGAAATGGAGTGAGACCTCCCCGATCGCGTTCGAGTCAAAATCCCCGTCGCCATGCACAGACTGACGCAGTCACAGCCCGAAGGACGGGCCGTTGCGAGGGGGCACCGCCGCCCGAGAAAGACAGCCGACCGACTCCCGGTCTTCTGCTACCAGATCCATACTTGCATTGATGGCTTCTCTATCCCTGACAGCCGGCTTAGCTGCCAGGAAGAACACGGCCTCACCCCTTGCTTTCACTTCAAGTATTAAAACGGAAAGGATGTAAAGAGTAGCCCCGGCTGGTTGGCTCCAATACAAGAAATGAGACCCAACGATGCCCGACAGTAAATGCTGCCAAACTCAGGATCGTCCCGCCAAAGATGCTTCCTCCCTGCAAGCTTGAACCCACAGCTCTGCCCGGGCCGGACCCGGTCCTACGGCCTCCGGAAGCATCGCAGATCACCCGGGCCCCCACTGTAGTAAGCCCGGCCTGGCTTCGTCGCAGTCGTTGCCGGCTCGCGGATCAGCCTGCAGCCATTGGCCAATCTGATGGCTCAATTGGCGGGACTGCCCAAGATGGGACTGAGCTCCGTCCCGAGGTCCGTGAGCATTGGACGTAGATAGACTATAGTCACTGGCGAAAGAAACTGGCATCAAGTTATCATACCGGTCCTCCAGGATTTCTTACTGGATTAATATATCTTGGCTACACTTGGAGGTTCGAAGTCGTCCCCGCTGATCTTATATTGTGATGTGGGAAAAGGCATGTCCGTGGACCACCAAGCTGCGCAGTTGTAACCACCAACGGTGGGCCCTTTGACTCGTCCACTGCTGTTCCGCATGGAGTTTATATGTTAAAGAGTTGAGGTGTAAGTGATATGCGTCACTGGCGTGCTTAGTAAAGGGGCCCCAGCCTGGCGATGCAGGCAGTCAATTTGCTGGAGGGCACATCTCACCATTCCAAATGGGAATTTGCTTATTGGTTTCCGATAGCCTCGAAGGATGGTCGTATCATTGACAGACTTTCTCTCCATGTCTGAACAATACAGCCATACTGAGGCCAGAGCAGTCGGACTGGCTTGGTTATATAGCAGTGCCGACATAAACCCTCAACCAGATTAGGGAGTTATTTAGGCATGTACTTTAGGCAGTGGGTAAGTAATAATTAGGCTAGGCCTTCATACCGTCAGGCTGTCTGACATAGAGGGCTAATGACGTATGTGAAGAATTACGTGTTGTTAGACCTCGGGACTGTCAGTGAACCGAGGAACCGCCTATTGCTCAATGCTTTTGTCCATGAATACTAGGTACAGGTAGCTCCATACTGAGGTTGAGCTTAGTAAGTGCTACACGTGCAGACGTGGTGAAGATAAAGTTGAGGGCAAGAACCGAGATCGATCAATCGATCAAAGTTGGACCCGTGCTCGGTCACAGCTTCCGTCATCAGTGGATCTTGTTTGTTTACGAAGTAGCCTTGATGCCTCAGGGAGGCGAATAAGTACTTGAGACCTTAACACCCCTCATTCGAATACAATGGGTACCCACCTTGGAAGGCCTCAAGTGCTTGCAAGGTTGTTGATGAGGGGAGCACCCGCCGAGTAACAATTTTGAAGGTTGATTGACTTTTTTCCATGTCCTAATTGACGTTAAACCTCGCTTCAGCATCACAACCACGACCACGACCACCACCACAACCACTACCACTACCACTACCACAATCACAACCAGCCACCTCAACAACCGACACAAAAGACCTCCAACCAACTTCCCTGACATCGTGGAACCCGGCATCACCTCAGGATACCAAGGCCCAGAAGGTCCAATAGCTTCCGAAACGCAAAACAAAAAAAACTGTTTGTCATCACTCCACTCAAGCTAGGTGACAACCACGCGCTTGCATCGCATTGTGCATCCTCGTCACTGCTTAATCCCAACCTCTGTCACTGCATCCATCCGCGATCATTCACATCACTTCCAACCTTCTTTCGTAGATAGGTTCGTCGTCTACATCATTCACTCTTCAGTTGCTCCGATACGCAGGCGCATGAGCTAACACCTGCCTCTCCAGCCCAGCAAACCCGGCGCGGTCTTCTCCTGTACTAAAGCCGAGATCTACATCGAGACCGACCTCGAACCACCACGCGACGCTACCACCAGCCACTCCAGTGCAAAATTTTATAATACCTTAGAGATACAGAGATACCACGTCACCATGGCAACAAATGGCAACACCGTCCACCAGGAGCAGTACGGATCTTCTGCTGCCCCTGCCGAAGCTACCTCTGCCTCCAGCGCCAGCAACAACCCTTCCAAGGATGAGGTCGGCTGGTACTTTGTCGAGCAGTACTACACCACCCTGAGCAAGAACCCTGCCAAGCTCCACGTAAGTGCAGTGCAAACTATAGACCGGCCAGAAAGGCTACAGACTGACGTTGCGCCAGCTTTTCTACAACAAGTCTTCCCAGTTCGTCCAAGGCCTCGAGGCTGAACTCGTCAATGTTGCCGTTGGACGACAGGTACGTTTGACACACCCGTAGTTGGCGGCATGAGCATGTATGTTGCTCAGCGCATAGACAGCGTTCTAATGCAAATTACCGCACCAGGCCATTCAGGAACGCATTAAGGAGCTCGACTTCCAAGATTGCAAGGTCCGAGTTTCCAACGTCGACTCTCAAGCCTCGTACAACAACATCGTCATCCAGGTGATAGGAGAGATTTCCAACAAATCAGGGGAGCCAAAGAAGTTCGTCCAGACCTTTGTCCTCGCTCAGCAACCCGCCGGATACTTCCTCCTCAACGACATCTTGAGGTACGTTAACGAGGGAGAGGAGGAGGCTACCGAGGGCGCTGTCTCAGAAACTGCCCCTGTTGCGGAGCCGGAGGTCGCGCAGGAGCCTGCCGCCGAGCCCGTGCCCGAGAAGGTTGATGCCGTGGAGGCTGCTTCGGCCAGTCCTGTGCTCGATGCTCAGGCTGTGGACCAGAAGCTGGAGGAGGCCGCATCCGCCGACAAGGAGGCTTCCGAGGCCCCTGCCGTCGAGACGCCTGCCGAGGTCGCTGCGCCTGCCGAGGAGGCTCCCAGCAACACTGAGGCTGTCAAGGCTGCCGAGCCTGTCGCGAACCCCGAGATCACTGCTGAGGAAGTCGCCGAGGAGGAAAACTCGAAGCCCGAACTCCCCAAGGACCCCAGCCCTACCCCAGCCCCTGCCCCCCGTGCTGCCGCAGCTGCCCCAGCTCCGGAGCCCGAGAAGCCTAAGGGCCCCCCTAAGCCCATGACGTGGGCCAGCCGCATTGCTGCCGCTGCTGGACCTGTCAAGCCAGTCGTCCCAGTGATCCCGAAGGCCGCCGCCCCGCCTGCCGCCCAGTCCAAGCCTGCCGCCCCTGCTCAGTCCAACGCGCCCGCTCAGTCCACTGAGGCCCCTGCCCAGGCTGCCAACAAGGAGGCCGCCAGTGAGTGGCGGACTGCCGGTGCCGATTCCAAGAGACAGAGCCGTCAGCAACCAACCGCGACCGCTCCCTCTGGCAAGGATGACGCGCTGGCCTACGTCAAGTTTGTCACCGACAAGGTCAAGGACGAGGACCTCAGGGGTGCTCTCGGTGGCTTCGGCGAGCTCGTTTACTTCGATATCAACCGCTCCAAGGTATGTGACATTTGTACGTCTCATGGCTCGCTTGACTTATGCTGACCACTGCTAGAACTGCGCCTTCGTCGAGTACGCTTCGCCCGCGGGCTACCAAGCAGCAGTCGGCGCCAGCCCGATTGTGGTCAACGGAGAGAACATTGTTATCGAGCCACGACGCCCCAAGGCTGGAGCCTACGGTGGCGCCAACTATAGCCAGACCCGAGGTGGCATTTCCGGCCGCGGACGTATTGACGGCCAGCGCTCTGGCAGCCAGGGAGGTGGCCGTGGTGGTTACGCCCCCCGGGGCCGCGGCGGGGCTTCCCGTGGTCGTGGTGGCCCCCAGGCTGCCAACGCATGAGGAGGCAGCTCAGTCAATTCGGTGCGGGTTCGAATAGCCATGCTTAGTGAGGGCGTACGGTTGAAGTGAGGCTTATCCCCCGGAACATCTGGAAGAAGTATTTTATGGAGTCTTTCTTTGGGAGTTCGTCTCGGATGGTCGGTGTAATTGTGGTACGTGATGTCTTGTTTGCTGAACCGGCGCATTGCGTGTATATGCATCCCAAGAGAAAAGTATCCCCATCCTCGTTGCTTTCTGCTGGGGCTTTTGTACACTTGATTCTTCGACACGCGACGAGGGCGCAAAGGGAGGGGGAGGTGAAGCGGGCTCGAGATCAGGGGTCCGTCCCAAACACTTGTACATGATCATCAAGGTGACGACAATGGCTATGTATGTATAAAACGGGAACGAATATACATGAGAAGATGGGATTGTGATGGATGATACCAGGCAGGAAAATGGGAGCTGGGGGGGGGGGGGAGAGGTCAAGGAAAGAGGTTGTAATGATACATCCACGAATTGTACCACACCATCTGACGACAACAGACGGACGGACACGAAGAGCCAGCCATGGATATCATTAGGGACAGTTTCCACCTGGGATATAGTCTCAAATACGATCTTGGTTTGCATCACCCAATCTATCTCAAGAAAACTCACTTGGCTCGAGGCCAGGCAATAGGAACTCGAAGGAAGAGATCCTGTTATGCTCAACTGGAGTGTAATGCACGGCTGCTATTCGGGCTCCCAAGTCCTGTGAGGTTCCTACTGGGTCGACCCAAACTCATGCTGAGCAGAGCGATGGGTAACAGTCGGTTAAGATCCATGTTACTTACTTCTCCTACGCAGGATCATTTGAGTCACCCTAACCCACAAGCATGTTTTATGAGGGTGCCTACATGCCCGTAGCTGGGGACAACAGATGATCGCCGGTCTACATGCATGGAGGTTCCGTACCTTGGTTTGACTCAGGGCCAAGAGATTGGCGGAGTAGGAAGAGGATCGACCATGCAGGACAGTTGTACGGATCGCGCCAGAGTCGAGCTCTCTCAACCTGCCAGTCCCGGCATTGATACTATACTTTGTCGTCGCTTATCACTTTGACATCAAGGTGACTTGGTTTCCATTTGGGAGGTGGCCCAAGTACTGTGCAGCGGACAGTAGGGGTTCTGATTGCCATGGCAGAACGCCTTGATCTCTAGAGGCAGTATCGCCAGCCTGTCGACCCTCCCAGTCGACCGGGCTGCAATATTGCGGCTTTCTATGACATACCGCATGGCACGCAGCAACGACCTGGCAGTGTAGTAACAGAGAAGCTATTTGTGGCCGCATTCAAGCGCGGGTATGCGTACTTGTCCTCCCTCTACGCCCATTTTCAGCAGTGGAAACGTTGGAGCAGCGCCACTACCGTGATCAATAGAAAAGGCAAGAGAAGACTAAGTATGCGGAATGTTGCCCTGACAAGCTGCTGATGGCGGGGAGAACATACACCATCCAGTTGTCTTGTATGATCCTTCCGTCGGGGCGGACGCCAGAGTCTTATAACCTCAATTTCTTTTGGAGGTATTTTGACATATGGCCTCTGTAAAGGGGGAGCTTGATCATCCCAAGGAGCTGAGATCCCGTGGTTAATTGGGATGAAACCTCAGCGAGTTTGCCGTTTCTTGTTGTAGGTATCTCTGCTTAACAATACCAGTTGCTGCGGCCCCACAAAGACCTTGCCGTCGGCCGAGGCACTTTTACCTTTTTGGACAAGCTGAGGGAGACGCCCACCTCGACAGCAACCCAAGTATCTCTGAGTGGGGAGTGTGACCCTCGGTTCCTCGGTTCCGTCACCCTTGTTTCTTTCTTTATAGCTCTTACATACAGGGTACGTTTGATTCGTTCTTGCGTTATTACCGCTGCGAAGGCGTATGGGTTCTCAGAGAAAGACGGGATGGAAGGATGAAAGAAAAAAGAATAAGCACCGCCAAGCGCTCAGGCATGAAGGCGGCAGCGGTTTAAGTCGTGTGTAGGCATGTACAATGTGCCTCGCAAATTATTACCCAGGAAAGCCTAATGCGAACCCACCCACATGTTTTATCTTCCAGACGGCTTCCAGAAGCCTGCCAGGAACTGTTCTGTCGCCACTGGTGCTGATCCCGTCCCCCGTCTCAGCGCAGTGTGCCTCGTGTCTCTGCGGGCCTTCACACTTGGGAACATATCTAGGCACGTGCTGGGTACATTCCAACCAGTGGCACAAGTGTCGGGGCCCTTCGTCCCAGCTCAAGCTGATCAGCGATAATGTCAGGAAAGTTTCTTGGCCACGTTTCGTAAGAATCACGCCATTGCAAGCATCAAGCGAATACTGGGAGAATAAATCCTGGGTCACTGGGTATCATCAAGCCGAAGCATGGCATGGCCGGGTTGCTGTTCCTGGCTCCCCCCCGCGTGTTGCGAAGTCGTCAATCACCTACCCTTCCCGGCTAGACCGCATGCTTTCGATGCTCCGGAGAGGGGACGGACGGCACTCGAGACTAGACCAGAGACGGAGGGTCGCTTCTGGTTGTTAGTGGGCTCTGCTTTCTGATTCGTCCATGTCTTTTGTACGTCTTGTTAATCTGTAGATGCTCTGATCTGATTCTGCCGGAACGAGGGCACATAGCGTCTTCTACCTACCCTACTTCCAACGCAGGGATAGATGGAAGCCATCGCCTGGAGATCAACCTTATGGACAGATGCTGTCTCACTGGTGTCAACGCCGGATATCGTTCTGAGCATGTCAAGAGAGAGATTGCTGTCTATCAACACTAGAAATCACGGGAGACAGAGAGGGAGTCAGCGTCACTCACCTCTCCAAGTGATATTTCCTAAATATTATTCCGACCTGCCAGACTGAACTGCTCCCCCTCCCTCACACGGGCCGAATTTGGTACAAGGCAAGAGCACAGCCTCTCGGAAAAATGTACCAAACTTGTATAGGTAGGACAGGGGAAACTTGAGACAGGGTTGCAGCACTTGAGCGGACAGGGACCGGGACTGGGATCATCGGCGGCCGCATCTTATGCTCCCTTCCACTCACACCTTTCGTGCTTCCTTGGCTTCGAGCCTTTCCTTTTTCTTCTTCCCGTCCACTGCACCTCCCGAGGGCTCTTCCAGAACATTTCTTGCATCTTCTGTCCTGCACCGAAGCCTTGGCTTGGCTCTCCAACCCTTCCTTTCCTTTGCACCTTAGCTAATCTGACCCTCTCCTACTCACCCGTCCTTGGTCCACGCATACACGCCACACCCTTTGGTGTTCATACGTACACATTCGGTATTAGTCGCAGAGTCGACTGTTGCTGTTGTTCCTCAATATCACCAACACAAGATTGGAACTTCCCTCTCCTGAACCGACCATATGACTTGGAAGGGTCATTGTTCTGAAGAGTGGACTTGACATTGGCATTTTGGGCCCCCCCTAGACAAGAGCGGGTCCTCATCAACACGGAGCGTGAGACTTGTTTCAACTTCCCTGCGGGTTTCGAGTGTGGGGGAAGCTGGGCTGGTACGGGTTCAACGGATCTTGGCTCCCTGCATGAGGCTATCATGTAGCATTGACGCTCGAGGGAAGGAAAAGGTCAGATATCATACCAAGGAGGACTGCTGATTCACTATACCCCAACGCCGTTGCGACGGAGAGGGCTCGACTCTATCCCTCTTACCATTGGCGACCAGGTATGGACCCAGATGATCTTGACGATGGAGCCTCTGCCACATATTTCAACCATGCGGTGGACCTGGCGCCCATCGACAACCGGCCGACGGAGGTCAGGCGGTTGTCGATGGAGGAGGACTATCTCTACGAACAGGTCATGACGTTTGCACGGCCGCCCAACCCTCCGGCTTATCATGCCGCTACCCATGGCACCTATTCAGGGCCGACGCGGAAGGGTAGGGACATGATACTGGACGACGGGCCGCTGGCGGAGGAGGAGGAGACGCTGCCGCATTACTACTGCGACGTGCACATGGAGAATGTATTCCAGATGAAGATGGAGATCGAGAGTGCCGTCAAGAGGGCCGAGTACAGGAACTGGCGGGCCATGTTTGTCGTCCTGCACGGCACGGCGCTGCACATCTACAGTGCCAAGGAGAAGGGCTGGTGCTGGGGCAAGAGCAGGACGCATGGCCCGGATGTCCAGCCGGACAATCCGCCGTGGCTGAGGAAGGGCTCGCTGGAGCGGAGCTACAGCCTGCAGCATGCCGACGTGGGGATCGCGGCTGACTATCACAAGTACGTTGCGTTGCGTTGTGTTGCGTCCGGACCTTTTTTCTGTCTTTGCTAGAGAACTGGAATTGTCACACACGATTAGCCTTGATCCCGATGGTGCCTCCTTCTCGCTCCGCCTCGCTACTCAAGCATCACCGTTCCATGATGCTTCTGGGTTTCATATGCTAACGTGTAACCCTCCAGACGCCGCTATGTCATTCGCGTAAGGGCCGAGACGGACCAGTTCTTGATCTCCTGTGTCGAGCTGGTCACCTTTGTCAAATGGCTCGAGTGCCTCTTTGCTGCCATAGACGTGGCGGTTCCCATCGACGAGCGGGACTTCCCACAGGACCAGAGCATACCGCGCATCCAGAGACTCCGCTGGCTCCGTGGTCAGTACCCGGCGCGGGCCACCGCCAACGACGCCAGGTACCAGCAGCGGCTCACGGAGACGCTGGGCGCGGTTCCGGGGCCACACGCCGGCCTCGAGATGCCGGTGGGCGCGCCAACACATGTGGATGCCTCGGCGGTAGCGCCCTGGGTCGACCTCACCAACGGCGCGGCGGCCATAGCCCCCTGGAGCGAGCCGGACAGCACGCAGGTACCACCACTACCACCACCACAACAACAAGAACAATACATCAACGCCAGCGCCCCCGCGGGGCGACTGTCGACGTCGCCCTCCCACCACCAGGACGAGAACATCGACCCGGGGACGGGCAAGTGGAGGCCGCGGCACCTATGGTCGTCGACGCACGACATGGTGTACGCCAAGCTCTGCTACGCGGTGCTCCTGTTCAAGAGCCCGCGCAAGTCCAACTTTGTCATATTCAAGGGCCAGAGGTGGCACATCGACTGGTCGACGGGCCAGATGTCGAGGGTCCAGCCGCCGTCTTATGGCGAGCCCGAGTTCTGGGGGCCGTGGCAGGTCATACACGCGGAGAACACGCGGATCTGATCGATCCCTCAACCCTTCTCCCCTCATATACTTCACTTTGTTTGTACGTATCTATTCATGCCCGACAATCTCACCTCCACTTCTCTTTGTTGCATGGTAGCTAGCATGCGGGCACCCAGTAGTGGAGACAGTTGCATTTTTTTTGCTTTGTTTTTGGCATATGGTCATTCATCAGAAGATGATGTATGTATGGCCCGGCGTTTTAAGGGCAAGGATAACACACATTGCTCTTGCTGACATCGCGATATACCTCTTGCATTTGGGGAGAAGAGAGAAATGGCCATTGAGAAGAGGTTGGGGGGGCGAAAGCCATCAGTATACGTTTTGGAGCGTGTGTGCAACTGATCTGGGGGGAGGATTTTCATATCGAGGACAACCCAAGCATAACGGTCGCGGCTTGCCCTTGGCTTGGGTGGCGTTGCGAGGTAGTTAGACGAGGTTATCTTGTCGAAAAATTGGTATCATATTCATATCGTAACATCCTACGACTTTGCGGTCTTTCCTCCGGACTGAGAAACGCCCTCGAACGCCTGGTATCTTGATCGTGGTCATCATACCCAAAAACATGTACAACTTGGTGACCAGCATGTACAGTAAAACCTCGTACCTTTCGCGCCTAGTACCAGGACGACCCTGGTCACCCGTTCCACTCAACCAGCAAGATGCCCTGACCAATGCCACATCTGGGGACTGATCCGCAGATCATCCCTCCTGCATCACACACACACACACTCTCTCTCTCTCGCACCATGGATGCGCAACACACCCCCTCAAGCAGAATCTGCCATCTCCGCCTCCACAGCCCTGGACTCCCTCGCCAGCTCCCCGGCCGGCACCCCGTCCATCAGCGCGGCAGCGCCGTCCACGTCCGCCAGGGCCCTCTCCAGCGCGCTCAGGAGCCCCTCCACCTCGGCCCTCTGCGCCTGTATCTCGTCCCACAGCGCCACGTTGGCCGCCTGCGTGTTCTGCAGCCTGGCGTTCATCTGGCCCTGCTGGCTGGCCAGGTGCGGCGCCAGGTGCGCGGCGAGGACGACGTCGGCGGGTAAGAGGTGCGGGGGCGTGGGGGGCGCTTTGTTAACATCATCATCATTGTCATCGTCATCGTCACCGACACCACCAACTCCTCCCGCTTCCCCTTGCCCCTCCCTCGCCTTCCCCTTCCCCTTGTCCTTCCCCTTCCCCTTGCGACCAGCAGCAGCAGCAGCCGCAGCAGCAGCCGCCTCCCTCCGCCTCCTCTCCGCGTCCGAGACCAGGCCCTCGAGCTCGTTCAGCCGCGCCACGACGGCGTACCGCGCCAGCGCGTCGGCGAACCCCTGGCCGCACAGCTCGGCGAAGCGGTCCACCATGGCGCGCTGCACCTGCCGCAGGACGTGGGGCGCCTGGGCGGCGATGGTCGGGTAGCACGAGGCGAAGTTCTCGGGCGAGATGCGGGTCAGCGTGCGGCCCAGGGCGAGGTCGAACATCTCCTGGAAGCGCTGCGCCCGGGGGCCCGGGGTCACGGCGGTGTGGCGGGTCGGTAGGGGCGGGGATGCTGGTTGTGGTGGTGGTGCTGTTGTTGTTGTGGCTGTTGTTGTTGATGCTGTTGTTGATGCTGTTGTTGTTGATGGTGGAGGTGGGGCCGTGGATGGTGCTGTTGGTTGTTGTGAAGGTTGTTCTTGTTGTTTTTGTGCAGTTTCTGGAGCAGAGGAGGAGGAGGAGGGAGGTGGTGGTTGTGGTGCCTGGGAGGACTGCGATTGAGGCTGTTGGTTGTCTACATTGTCGTCGGTGGTGGTTGGAGGTTGCGACGGCGGTTGGTCTTCGGTCGCCATGGTGTCTGTGACGCTCCTTGTGGGCTGCAAATGGGATACGAATGCTATACACCCATATGTGAGTGGATTGTTGCGAGTTGTGCAAGTGATCTCGAGTGTTGCTCAGGCGGTTCGGTTTCGTGTGTAGGTTGCGTACATGCGTCAGTAAAATATGAGGGTGTATTAGAAGGGTTCAGAAGGGTTCAGAAGGGTGCAGGTTGCAGATGGGGGAGACGCGACCGAAAGACGCGTTCTGGTATGGCTTACGTAATACTGACTGCATGTGCATCACTATCACTATCACTATCAGTTCCAAGTCTCAATGACGACGTCTGAACTTAGCAGAAGCCAACACAAAACCACTGAAACTAGTTCTCGACGTTTGAGCTTCCCACGGTTGAACAGGGAGCCAGTAGATTACAATGTCACATAGTACGTACCCTGAACGACACCTAAGAACATCCTCCAACACCCCCACGCGCCCCCAGGACCTTCTTGTCCCTACTTCCCCAGCTAACAACGCAGGCAAAAGAAACACCTCCCGGCCCGTCTTCACCGCCCACGAGCGGGCCCTGGCGAAATCGTCTTGGACCTCCTCGTCCGCAAGGCTGAACAGGGACTCCTTCCTACCCTTCGGAAGCTGCTCGCTCTGTCTCGAGTCCGCCGTCGACCCGGTCGCATGTCCCGAGGGCGACATCTTCTGTCGCGAGTGCGCGCTCAGCAACATCATTGCGCAGAGGAAGGAGATCAAGAGGTTAGAACGGGACCGGGAACGCGAAGAGAAGGAGGCCGCGGAGCTGAAGGCGCGCCAGGACGAGGAGGCGCAGGCCAGGGCCGTCAAGGAGTTCGAACTGACACAGGCCGGGTTCGATGTCGCCAGGGGCAGGACAGAGAGCAGTCCTGAGGGACTCGCGGCGGCAGCTGATCCGAAGAGAGGGGAGAAGCGCAAGTTCGCACTCGACGAGGACGAGGTCGCGCGCAACGCCGAGGGCGACCGGGCGAAGGCGCGGAGGGCCATAGAGGACGAAAAGAACGCCAAGCCGACGCTCCCCTCCTTCTGGGTCCCGTCCGTGACGCCCATATCTAACGCAAAGGACAAGCTGCACGAGGTGAAGAAGAAGGCAAAGACATCGCCGGTCTGTCCGTCATCGCAGGAGAACAGGCCTCACGCGTACTCCCTCCATACACTAGTGACCATCAATTTCACGGAGGAGACGTCCAGAGACACCAAGGCGAAGACCAGGATATGTCCTTCTTGCAAGAAGGGCCTGACCAATGCCTCCAAGGCTGTGCTTGCAAAGCCCTGCGGGCATGCCATCTGCAAGCCCTGCGCGAATCAGTTCATGAAGCCGGTGGGGCATGACCCCCATGCTGATGCCGACGACGCGCCTGAGGCGGATACCGTGCGGTGTTATGTCTGCGATGCGGACGTCACAGAGAGGCCGGGAAAGAAGGGAAGCGATAAGAAGGAGAAGGAGAAGATCCGCCCGGGGGTGGTCGAGCTGAATAGCGACGGAACAGGGTTCTCGGCTGGCGGCACAAATGAAGTGAAGAGGGGTGGAACAGCGTTTCAGTGCTAACCTTGGCAGATGGATGAGAAGATTACTATAAGGGGACCAGGACTGGCGGTCTTTTGACGACTGTTACTCTTCGCAATGATTCACGGGGAGACAACATCCTCGTTTCGAGGTATCAAGGCTCAGCATATGTCAACTCCCACGACTTGGCTATGGTTTCTTTGAGACCTACACGCCAGCGCCTTATCTATATCTTGTTGTCCAACCCCGTTGGCGAACTATATAGCTACCTCGTCACAGTCAACTTCTTGGTCTGCTCCAAAAATCTACAACAAGATTACCATCCTTGAGCCGGGATAAAGTCTCAGCACATCGAACACCCCCAACTCTGCGCAAGTCACCCCTAAATCCCCGGCTAAGCCAAGCTTGTGCAACCGTGGACTTCCGAATCAGCGCCAGGATGAAGAAGTATAGCCGAATTACCAGCTTATGAACGACTTCCTTAGACAGCATTGTCGTACCATGGCTGAGAAATGCTTTCAACAACTCACCGCTCAGCCCATCGTATAGCGCCGGTATGCCCTCAGTCTTTCCTATCCTGAAGACCGTCGCAAATATGGTCTCCTCAGCCAAGCTGTGAAGCCGTTGGGGCAGAGCCTTGGTCTCACCCCCTGATCTCCCAGCGCCATGCTCCGTGACCGACCTGTCCTTCTCACCCTCTGACGTCGAGACCTCCTCCCCCTCCTC
Source organism: Cytospora paraplurivora (assembly GCA_021272945.2). NCBI lineage: Eukaryota > Fungi > Ascomycota > Sordariomycetes > Diaporthales > Cytosporaceae > Cytospora > Cytospora paraplurivora. The sequence goes on from JAJSPL020000031.1 coordinate 434,141, forward strand.
CCCCGGCCCCGGGCTCGTGCTGCTCCCCGGCGCTGCTGAGACCTGGCTCCTGGCCTTTGCAATCTGGAACGGATACGTCAAGGCCGTAGCTATCACCTTACTCACCGCCGCGGCAAGGAACGTCGCGCCGCCGCCGCCGCCGCCGCCCGAGCCCCCCTCCTGGCCCCTCCTACCCACCAGCGCCTTCCCCAGCGCGTCCTGCAGGTAAAACGTTATGCTGGGGTTGAGCGTCAGCACGAGCGTAGCACTATAGCCAGCCCAGAGCCCGAGCAGCCCCTTCTCGGCCCGTATGACGCGGAGTATCTCCCCGACCGAGAGGTCTCGCGAGGCGGCCCTCTGCTGCTGCTGCTCCTGCCCCTGCTCCTGCCCCTGCTGCCGGGTGGGCCCGTCGCCCGCCGCCGTCGCCATGAGCGAGGCGGTCTGCTTCCTCGTGACGACGTTTCCGATGGGCGTGGTGAACAGCCTCGCGCAGGCACCCGCCACGGCACCGACGAGCAGCTCCTCCCACGCCGGCAGCTGTCCACCACCACCACTACCCCGCGACCGGAGCCGGGCGCGGAACCAAGCGTAGAACAGGAAGAAGAGGAAGCTATCCGCCACGCCCTTGACGACGTCCGGGCCCAGGCCGGCGTACAGCGCCGGCAGCCCGCCCTCCTCCCCGTAGATCCTGGCGAGCGCGTCGGCGATGCCGCGGTAGCGGTCCGACGGGGGGAGCGCGCCGTCTCTGCTGAGCTGGCGCTGGACCTTGAGGCGCGTGTTGACCAGGTCGAGGGGGTAGGCTGCTGCTGTGGATATGGCGGTGCCTGTGGCGCCGGATATGGCGTGGCCTATGGCCGGGAGGAAGTCTTCTGCCGGCATTGTTCGGGTGGATGGTGGGTTTTGCTTTGCTCCCCTCAGGAGGTTGGATTACGAGTCGCGACGAAGTGATGGGATAATTTAATTGTTAATGGGATATGTGGGCGGGCCGGGATGGTTATATCAGCGGTGCAAGATTATCTCGGGTGATGGTCATATCGACGCTTTCTCTGAGGAGGATGGGTCATGGGGATCAAACACACACACGCGATAATCAGTTAGTTGATCGTTACAATCGAGAGTATTAGAGGTTATATCTGTTCTATAAATCATCTTTCCCGTATCGAACCCCCAACCAAGTATCGACGTCATTGCCCATCCCACAA